>OV656810.1:16000000-16585000 GCA_927399485.1 Calamotropha paludella | reverse complement strand
GATGGTGTGTGTATGTAAATAATACTCAAATGCAGTTATTTACTCAAAGTATATTAAAGGCGAAAGACACGTAAAAATATGTTTTATACTTATATTTATACTAGCGGCCCGTCCCGGCTTCGCACGGGTGGACAAAATTCTTATTTTTTTTCTATTATTAAATATTTTTCCATTAGCGCCATCTAGCGTCCGGTAGACGAACTACTTGCGGTTAACGCGTTGCTATGGTAACTTTATTGATACAATGGAAAAAGAGCGAGAATAAGAGCGGACAGACAAACACACTGTGATCTTAGATTATAGATTTTTTAATACTTATACAAATATATTTGTATGATAATATTTAGGTCCACTTTTAAGGTGCCCATAGTGAAACGTTTTATCAGCCGATGTCATTTGGACCATTTTCTGCCGTTCTCCTCATATCATTAAACTGGCTCTAAATAATATATAGTTTTTTTTTCGGTAGATTATATCTATACTTGGTTACTAATTAAATATTTATGGAGAATCTCATTATTATCTTAAGATATAAGTATTCTTGCGATTAGCATCAATCACAGCAAAATTTATATGCCCAATAAGGAATTATAATATTTTTAATAAAAAAAATATTCCTTAAAGCGACACAACTGAAAATCTATCATCCACGAGTATTTAACGGTATTGTCCTGCATATAAAATATGATGGATAATATCTATTACTATGCTTGTCACATGTCCATTGAATATCGCTAGAGTGGTCTTAAATGAGAAACCTTTTAAGACACAGGGTCACATTAAATAGTCTATTGTTACTTTATGTAATGTTTGCTTTATTAATGTTGTTTCCTGGTTGTTTAACAATTGGTTGGCAAAAATAAAAACACATTATTTTTAAATGTTTTATTATTATCACATAATATGTTACAATAGTTGGGAAATATCTAAAATAATTTATCTTATCATCATCAACAATATGATGTATTAAAATATTGTAAAGTAGAGACAATATATTTTGTTTTTTGTAAATATTACTTACAAATATGCATTTAAAAATACATAAGTTCCATATATTACTTATATCTTGTATAGGTAATACGACGACAAAAACAAATATTATATGAATTAAATAAAGGTTTAATCGGTCTTATCGTCGTGTCTAATTTTGAGATCGTCCAAGAATAAACTAATCGGACATTCTCAAAATTATTATAACCCATTACTTATTCTATGCTCCCTCACATCTTTATTTCTACTTTTTCATCATTTATCGGTTTTTAGTTTAGTCGTTCGATTCGCTTTCAAGTACCTTTGGCTGTACTGATATTCTACGTAAACTCTTTTTCATAGGTTTTATTTGTTTCTTTAGCAAATCTTCTAGTTCATTGAGAGACTTAATTTCTTTGAGATCTCCAATATCAGCGCTTCGTCCTCCATTCAGTCTGCCAATGTAGCGATAAATATCTTTATTTGCCTGACACTGGGCACAGTTATATGGCACTGAAACAGCATTAGGGAAATTTTGTTGCGCTGCACTCATCCCAGCACCGTTGCCAGGACAGTACGGTACAAATACTACAGGAATAAACCCGATGATGCCGTACGGTGCGTACATATTGTTTTGTATCATGTTATTTGGAGGTGCTTGTGTTGGACCCTGCGCAACAGTCGTGCTGTTATTTCCTGGATTAAGCAGATAACACGGGCACGATCCTGGGCTTGGAACGATTGGCATTGGGTATGGAATAACGTAGATCGGGAATGGGGGCATTTGAGTATTAGGTGGGATATAAGAAGGAGGCTGAACGCCAGTGCCTGTTGGTTCCCCGACGGAGTCTCCTCCTGTAAAAAATGTGCGTGTAAGATGTTTTTAAAAATATATATAATTAACACATACGATAGAAACAATCCAAAGAATAAGTTACTCTTTAATGGGCCTGTGTATAGTACGATGTAGTTTTTATCTGCATATCAACATTAACTATTTATTTCCCTAGAAATGATATGGTTAAACTTCCAAATGGGAGTTGTTTTCGTTCATTCTACAGAACTTTTGGTAGAAACTGTTTAAACCCCCTACTACACCTACATTTTGGTTTTCTCTTCAAATTACCATTACAAGAAAGTTACGTAAATTTTTCCAAAATTTAATTCATAACTTATTTTTGATCAACTAATAACTTATTTTAATTATTAATAAACTTCTTATTAGTTACCACTTGCTGAATAAGATAAAGTCTGGAATGGTTTCTATTTATTAATATGACAATACTAACAAAACAACTAGCGAATCAGATAGTATAAATTATATAATTATAAGTATAAATCAGATAATATAAATATAGGTATATAAGCTGCACCCGGCATGCTTTGCAAAGTACAGTTCTGCTGAGTTTTTTCTGCTTTCTTTTCATATAAACCTTCTGTGGCATGCATACAACAACTAAACAAAGGTCATCACAATCTGATCTATGGTTCGGAATGCATAGAAAACAAACAAACATTTCTTGTGTTTGGCAGTAAAAAGCGCTTGCGAGCTTGTAAGAAAGAGAGATATTGTAAGAAAAATGGCGATCGCTGAGCGATAATAAGCAAAATTTCGGATTGTGTCAGCACAACTGAAGTTAGCAAACGTGTCTGGGCCGAAAACTGTATAGTTTGTTTTTCAGCGCTGGTAAGCGCTTTTTTTTGCCAAACACAAGGATTGATTTTTATTTTTATAATTAGGTATATAAGAGTCTTTTGCAAGGAATATGTAGTTACCTGGCGTTCCAGGTTGTCCGGGTTGACCAGGTTGTCCTGATGTTCCGGGTTGTCCTGGTTGACCTGGGTATCCTGGTTGACCAGGCTGACCTGGTGTGCCTGGCTGTCCTGGGTATCCTGGTTGACCAGGCTGACCTGGAGTGCCTGGTTGTCCTGGGTATCCTGGTTGACCAGGTTGACCTGGTGTTCCTGGCTGTCCTGGGTATCCAGGCTGACCGGGCTGTCCTGGTTTTCCTGGTTGACCGGGCTGGCCAGGTGTGCCTGGCTGACCTGGGTATCCCGGCTGACCGGGTTGACCTGGTGTTCCTGGCTGTACTGGGTATCCTGGTTGAACGGGCTGTCCTGGGTATCCCGGCTGACCGGTCTGTCCTGGGTATCCTGGTTGACCGGGCTGTCCTGGGTATCCTGGTTGACCAGGCTGCCCTGGTTTTCCTGGTTGACCGGGTTGGCCGGGTGTGCCTGGCTGACCTGGGTATCCTGGTTGACCGGGCTGTCCTGGGTATCCTGGTTGACCAGGCTGTCCTGGGTATCCTGGTTGACCAGGCGGTCCTGGAGTTCCTGGTTTTCCTGGTTGGCCAGGTGTCCCTGGCTGTCCTGGGAATCCTGGTTGACCAGGCTGTCCTGGGTATCCTGGTTGACCAGGCTGTACTGGTGTACCGGGTTGTCCTGGTTTTCCTGGTTGGCCAGGTGTACCTGGCTGTCCTGGGTATCCTGGTTGACCGGGCTGTCCTGGTTTTCCTGGTTGACCGGGTTGGCTAGGTGTGCCTGGTTGACCAGGTGTTCCTGACTGTCCTGGGTATCCTGGTTGACCGGGCTGTCCTGGTTTTCCTGGTTGACCGGGTTGGCCTGGTGTGCCTGGCTGACCTGGGTATCCTGGCTGACCCGGCTGTCCTGGGTATCCTGGTTGACCAGGCTGCCCTGGTGTTCCTGGTTGACCAGGCTGTCCTGGTGTTCCTGGTTGACCGGGTTGGCCGGGTGTTCCTGCCTGTCCTGGGTATCCTGGCTGCCCAGGTATGCCTGACTGTCCCGGGTATCCTGGTTGACCGGGCTGTCCTGGGTATCCTGGTTGACCAGGTTGTCCTGGTTTTCCTGGTTGACCAGGTTGGCCAGGTGTTCCTGTCTGTCCTGGGTATCCTGGTTGACCGGGTTGGCTAGGTATGCCTGGCTGCCCTGGGTATCCTGGTTGACCGGGCTGTCCTGGGTATCCCGGTTGACCGGGCTGTCCTGGGTATCCTGGTTGACCAGGCTGTCCTGGTGTTCCGGGTTGTCCTGGTGTTCCGGGTTGTCCTGGTTTTCCTGGTTGACCGGGTTGGCCAGGTATGCCTGGCTGTCCTGGGTATCCTGGTTGACCGGGCTGTCCTGGTTTTCCTGGTTGACCGGGTTGGCCAGGTTGTCCGGGTTGGCCGGGTGTTCCTGGATGTCCTGGGTATCCTGGTTGACCAGGCTGACCTGGTGTTCCTGTCTGTCCT
Source organism: Calamotropha paludella (assembly GCA_927399485.1). Taxonomy (NCBI): domain Eukaryota; kingdom Metazoa; phylum Arthropoda; class Insecta; order Lepidoptera; family Crambidae; genus Calamotropha; species Calamotropha paludella. The sequence continues at coordinate 16,580,786 of OV656810.1, read as the reverse complement.
GGGTATCCTGGTTGACCGGGTTGGCTAGGTATGCCTGGCTGCCCTGGGTATCCTGGTTGACCGGGCTGTCCTGGGTATCCCGGTTGACCGGGCTGTCCTGGGTATCCTGGTTGACCAGGCTGTCCTGGTGTTCCGGGTTGTCCTGGTTTTCCTGGTTGACCGGGTTGGCCAGGTTGTCCGGGTTGGCCGGGTGTTCCTGGATGTCCTGGGTATCCTGGTTGACCAGGCTGACCTGGTGTTCCTGGCTGTCCTGGGTATCCTGGTTGACCGGGCTGTCCTGGTTTTCCTGGTTGGCCGGGTGTGCCTGGCTGACCTGGGTATCCTGGTTGACCAGGCTGTCCTGGGTATCCTGGCTGCCCAGGTATGTCTGGTTGACCGGGCTGTCCTGGGTATCCTGGTTGACCAGGCTGTCCTGGTGTTCCGGGTTGTCCTGGCTTTCCTGGTTGACCAGGTTGACCAGGTGTTCCTGGCTGACCTGGGTATCCTGGCTGCCCAGGTATGCCTGGCTGTCCTGGGTATCCTGTTTGACCTGGCTGTCCTGGTGTTCCGGGTTGTCCTGGTTTTCCTGGTTGACCAGGGTGTCCTGGTGTTCCGGGTTGTCCTGGTTTTCCTGGTTGACCAGGTTGGCCAGGTGTTCCTGTCTGTCCTGGGTATCCTGGTTGTCCTGGTTTTCCTGGTTGACCAGGCTGTCCTTGTGTTCCTGGTTGACCGGGTTGGCCGGGTGTGCCTGGCTGACCTGGGTATCCTGGTTGACCGGGCTGTCCTGGGTATCCTGGTTGACCAGGCTGTCCTGGGTATCCTGGCTGCCCAGGTATGCCTGGTTGTCCAGGGTATCCTGGTTGACCGGGCTGTCCTGGGTATCCTGGTTGACCAGTCTGTCCTGGTGTTCCGGGTTGTCCTGGTTTTCCTGGTTGACCAGGTTGACCGGGTGTTCCTGGCTGACCTGGGTATCCTGGCTGCCCAGGTATGCCTGGCTGTCCTGGGTATCCAGTTTGTCCTGGCTGTCCTGGTGTTCCGGGTTGTCCTGGTTTTCCTGGTTGACCAGGCTGTCCTGGTGTTCCGGGTTGTCCTGGTTTTCCTGGTTGACCAGGTTGGCCAGGTATTCCTGTCTGTCCTGGGTATCCTGGTTGTCCTGGTTTTCCTGGTTGACCAGGCTGCCCTGGTGTTCCTGGTTGACCGGGTTGGCCGGGTGTGCCTGGCTGTCCTGGGTATCCTGGTTGCCCGGGTTGAGCTGGTGTTCCTGGATATCCTGGGAATCCTGGTTGACCAGGCTGTCCTGGGTATCCTGGTTGACCGGGTTGTCCTGGTGTGCCGGGTTGTTCTGGGTGACCAGGTTGACCGGGCTGTCCTGGGTATCCTGGTTGACCGGGCTGTCCTGGGTATCCTGGTTGACCGGGTTGTCCTGGGTGACCGGGTTGACCGGGCTGTCCTGGGTATCCTGGTTGACCAGGGTGACCGGGTTGACCGGGCTGTCCTGGGTATCCTGGTTGACCAGGCTGTCCTGGAGTTCCGGATTGTCCTGGTTTTCCTGGTTGACCGGGTTGGCCGGGTGTTCCTGGCTGTCCTGGGTATCCTGGCTGCCCAGGTATGCCTGGCTGTCCGGGGTATCCTGGTTGACCTGGTTTTGCTGGTGTTCCGGATTGTCCTGGTTTTCCTGGTTGACCAGGTTGGCCAGGTGTTCCTGGCTGTCCTGGGTATCCTGGTTGTCCGGGCTGTCCTGGTCTTCCTGGTTTACCAGGTTGGCCAGGTGTGCCTGGCTGTCCTGGGTATCCTGTTTGACCGGGCTGTCCTGGGTATCCTGGTTGACCGGGCTGTCCTGGGTATCCTGGTTGACCGGGTTGTGCTGGGTATCCAGGTTGACCGGGCTGTCCTGGGAATCCTGGTTGACCGGGCTGCCCTGGTTTTCCTGGTTGACCGGGTTGGCCGGGTGTGCCTGGTTGACCTGGGTATCCTGGTGTTCCGGGTTGTCCTGGGTATCCTGTTTGTCCAGGCTGGCCAGGTGCGCCTGGCTGACCTGGGTAACCTGGTGTTCCGGGTTGTCCTGGTGTTCCTGGTTGACCGGGTTGGCCAGGTATACCTGGCTGTCCTGGGTATCCTGGTTGACCGAGCTGTCCTGGGTATCCCGGTTGACCGGGCTGTCCTGGGTATCCTGGTTGACCAGGCTGTCCTGGTGTTCCGGGTTGTCCTGGTGTACCGGGTTGTCCTGGTTTTCCTGGTTGGCTGGGTGTGCCTGGCTGACCTGGGTATCCTGGTTGACCAGGCTGTCCTGGATATCCTGGTTGACCAGGCTGTCCTGGTGTTCCGGGTTGTCCTGGCTTTCCTGGTTGTCCGGGTTGGCCGGGTGTTCCTGGCTGTCCTGGGTATCCTGGTTGACCAGGCTGACCTGCTGTTCCTGGCTGTCCTGGCTGTCCTGGTTGACCGGGCTGTCCTGGGTATCCTGGTTGACCGGGTTGTCCTGGTGTTCCGGGTTGCCCTGGTTTTCCGGGTTGTCCTGGGTGACCGGGTTGACCGGGCTGTCCTGGGTATCCTGCTTGACCGGGCTGTCCTGGGTATCCTGGTTGACCGGGCTGTCCGGGGAATCCTGGTTGACCGGGCTGTCCTGGCTTACTAGGTTGTGTTGGGCTTCCAGATTGTCCTGGATATCCTGGTTGCCCTGGTATTCCAGGGTTACCTGGTTGTCCTGGTGTTCCAGGCTTTCCCGGTGATCCGGCTTGTCCTGGTATACCTATTAACCAAAAAAATATTATGAAGAAAGTATTCCTGTTATAACTTTTTATAATCGTCACCATCCTTCAATTATAATATCGATTTTATACCGAAACAACACGACACCCGAATTATGCAGAAAGTTATTTTCTTTTTTGGCATTTGTCAAAGCGTTTGTACATTCAGTCAAAAAAGTATCGGGAATGAATGCTTATGATTCCAAATTATAATTTTTGATTTTTTTTGTTGTTGTTAGATTGGCACAACTGTTTTCCAGTTTGGCGCGGAGTTTGAGTTGCATCTGTTATTTTTATTAAATACAATGCTGTTTTTAGTTATATCATCTTGTGTATTGCGAATTTCATAATAGACAAAAAAATCGAACAAAGAGTTTGTCTTAAATTTTGCATCGGCAATGGAAATCCGTGTTCGGAGTTACTGGAAATGTTACAGAAGGCTTACGGTGAATCGACTTTATCAAAAACACGTGCTTATGAGTGGTACAAAGCGTTCAAAAGCGGTCGAGATGTGATGGAAGATTTGCTTCGCTCTGGTAGGCTATCAACGTCGGCAAATGAAGTTAACATCACATAAGTGAAGGAAATACTGACTGAAAATCCTCATTCAACTTTGAGAGAGATAGCCGGCGAAGTTTCTGTATCTCACGAGATCTGTACCATTTTAACTAATTATTTGGGTATGAAACATGTTACCGCTCGGCTAGTCGAAAAAGACCTGAATTTTCTCCAAAAACTCAATCGCATGAGAGTCGCTGAAGACATGCTAGAACGAGTCAATTCCGACCTAACATTCTTGAAACGCATTGTTACTTGTGACGAGAAGTGGGTTTACGAGTTTGACATGCAAAATAGTCAACAAGCTACGGAGTGGCGCGAAAAAACCACTCCAAAGTCGATCAAAAGTTAAAGTCATGTTGACTGTTTTCTTTGACTATCGCGGTGTTGTGCACTCGGAATTCATGCCGGAAGGTCAAACGGTATATAAAGAATATTATTTGAGCGTTATGCGGCATTTAAGAGTGCAAATTACACGAAAAAGGCCAGATTTGTGGAAAGAAAACTCTTAGATTTTGCACCACGATAATGCGCCTTCGCACAAGGTCATAATTGTGAACGAATTTTTGACCAAACACTCAACAAATACTATCGAGCAACCACCATATTCACCAGATATGGCTCCAGCCGACTTCTTTCTTTTTCCTAAACTCAAATTACCCCTTCATGGCACCCGTTTTCGTAGAAGACATAAAGGAGAATTCGCGGCGAGAACTGAACTTAATTCCGGAAACAGCGTTTAAAATGTTTTGATGATTGAATTATTCGTTGGCTTAAGTGTATCGTTTCTGAAGAAGCATACTTTGAAGGTGATAAAATAAAGGATGAATAACAAACAATTTGTATATTATTTATCTTTTCCCGGTACTTTCTTGACAGAGTAGTATGTCGAATAATATTTTATGCATTATCTGTCACCGTCGGCCGCCAATCTGTTTTATTTGTTTTGTAAAAAGTTTCTACATTCCCTTTGACAGTGATGATGCGGGCTTGATTTTTTGAAATATATCCGTAGTCTATTATCTATCCTATATGTTTATATCTGAGCGTAGGTCCGCTATCATTAAAATGACGTCGTTTACTATTTTTTTTTTTTTAATTATGGACCGCCGTTTACAAACAGAATCTGCTTACACTGATTTTTGGAAGTTTTTCGACAAAGTAGACCAGGAGCTACTGTTGCTGAAGATTGCTGCCAATGGAATATGTGGTAATTTGCTAAGATGGTTTTTATCAGATGGTCGTTATCAATGGGTACAAATATGACTTGGTTAATATATCCCCTGTTGTTCCACAGGGATCAATATTGATGCCTTTATTATTTAATATATTCATAAAAGACATCAGAACAGAAGCCACACTGATGTTGACTTTTTAAAGTGTGACTGAAACAGACTCTCGAACTACTGTCTCAATAATAAATTACAACTGAATCTTTCTAAATGCGTACAATAACCTTCACAAAAAACAAAAAATAATTGATAGTAGTTACCACTTGATGGGAGAAAATTTAACGTCGATTCAATCAGTTCATGACCTTCACATAAATGCTATTAGAGATAAATCCCTTAGACTGTATGGCTTCTTTATGCGATCTTTGATTGATTATAGGCACCCTGCAACTGTTATTTTTCTTTATGAAAGATTATCAGATCCCAATTGTAATACGCCGCGCTGATTTGGAACCCCATATTTCAAAAGTACATAGAAGGATTGGAACATACCGAGGTACCCATCGGTCTTATTTTTGTCAGCTGGACGAATATAGGTTGCTCAGTTTGGAAAAGAGGCACATTCTCTGAGTGCTATGACACCATATAAAATATGCAACAATAATTCCATTGTATTGATTAGTGCACTGATCTTAGTTACGTAATCCACGCATCGTATTCAGAAGAGAGGTGCGCGTGTTTCGGCTGTTCTACGTACCGCGGCGCCGCACGCACGCCGTTACGCGCGCCTGTTTATTGGCTCACTGGCACTTCAAACTAAGTTTTTCCAAATGTCGACATATTCGTAGATTCGGAGTACAGATTAGAAAAAGTTCATGCTGAAATACCAAATTAATTCTTTTCTTTTTTTCAACAAGTTTTGAATATGACCACTTGTTTAGTGAATTTATTCATCACTTTTCTGCTACAGTTATCTGGCTTTATTTGGATTTTTGTTTTTTTTTTAAATGCGTTATAAGTTAATGAGTTTCACAAACTAACTTGGCGTGGGCTTTACTATAACCTTTCTTATTGTAATAATAAGGATTTCATTTTCAATATATATGGTGAATGCTATCTATTATGAATAAATAATTAAAAAAGATAGTCTTCTGCTAGTATAAAGTTGTATTTAACATAGATATATATTAATTTTAATTCTAAGTACGATTGCTCTCTATAAAGGTCAATATCCAAATGCAATTCTTAGTTGGGTTTGAATTATGTTACTAATATCAATTTATAAATTCATGTAAAAAAGTGCTGTGACGCGTTCTAGTAATAGTAAGCATCAGTTTTATAGGATAAAGAATTTTGGAGTACGCTGATGTCAGCACGGTTGTAGAGAACTGTATGTCTAGTAAACGAGCCAGTGCTTAACAGCGTCACAGGGAGGCAATGGTCACCCGCATGAACCTGTCTCTGCAGGCAGTCTCCGAATGGGGCGATCTGTAAGATACAATTCATCAAAGATCCAGGCGTGTCTTTTCTCCATCCTACTTTCCGAGGTGTATCCGAGCCGATCACTAACCATATTGAGCTTCTCGGCATGTCAATGTTATTAACTGTCAATTGTTCTCTTTCACTGAGAGTAAGACTCGATAAGCTTAAATAAACTTGGTTATTTGGTAAAGATAAGAAGGTGCTTCACGCTGGAATAGTTGCTCAACTTTTACCAAGCACAAGTTCGATCGTGTATGGAGTATTGTTCTCATCTTTGGGGCGGTTCCGCCCCATACTAGCTCTAGAAGCTTGATTATATTGAGAGAATGGCCAAGAAACTTATCAGCAATGACGATCTTTTTTATAAAAAGCTCAAAAGCCTTAAGCATTGACGGCAAGTAACTAGCCTGTCGGTTTTTTAAGGGATACATTTCGGAGGGTGTGGAGCAGAATTGCACAACCTTGTTTCACCGTCCCCATTTTTTCATCGGACAACCAGATATACATAGTATATGGTTCATATATCAAAGAGTCGCTTTAAGCGTTTTGGTTCCAATTTTGTGATCCGTACCGCTAAAGCGTGAACCCTGAAATTCTTTGCCTGACTCTGTGTTTCCTGACAAATACAATTTAGTAGCCTTCAAGTAACGAGTGAATAGGCAAGCGTGTCACATGCTAGATATTATCATCGCTTACCATCAGGTTACATAGTGGTTAAGCGCTTATCTATTTAATATAAAAAATATCAGCTGTATTGTATTAAAATTTATGTCATAGGATTAAAATAAAATGTTTCGTAAAGCTATATTTTTATTTTACCTGTGTCCTGTATTGTAACCATGGGATACTTTTGTACTATTGTAGCCATGTAGCTTTAACTAAATAATAAAAGTTATTATTTAATCATTTATAATGTAGAAAACCGTTTCTAATACTTTTTTGACAATCTTTAAAACACAGTTTTGTTATCAGTCATATTTCAGTTGGTAAATTCACGAGCAGGTGGTTCTCTTGCTAGGTATTAATTTGAAAGGATTGAAGGTAGTGTTGCCCAAATGCAAGAACAAGACGAGACTTAGCCAGTCTTGGTCTTGGTCTTGCGCCAATACACCTGGTCTTGGTCTTGGTCTTGGTCTTGCGCTTGCAGTCTTGGTCTTGGTCTTGGTCTTGCAGCAAGAGTCTTGCAAGTCTTGCAATTACCTATTAGTCTATTGCTATTTATTAAAGTTTACTTTAAATCTTAGAAAAACGTATTAGAATTGGAACATTGTGAGCTTGAATTAACATAGCCATAGTAAAGATCAATCAGATTAATAAATAACTGAAGATTTGATAAGAAAGTCGAAAAATCAACTGACCTATATGTCGTTTTCCATGGAAGTAACTGTTTCTTAATAAACATTTATGATTTATAAGCTTACATTTGCTAAAACATGTAAAAAAACAAATTAATTACAATAACTTGACTGTATTTTAAATAACAATGTCTGTCTAGAAAGAGATTGAACCCTCAACTTGCATGAAATTTAATAAAAGAGTTTTATGATTTATCATTTATTTCAATCAAAAATAAAATACAACACAAATCAAACATAACAGTACACAACAGCTTTATCATTAGGTTATGTTACTTTATATCAATTCTTTTGACCAAGAATTAATACAAAGTAACCATCTGGCTGACTCATCACTTAACCTATTTCTATGTTTTCTAATTACTAATGATGCTTTAGAAAATAATCTCTCAGCAGGTACTGAAGTTGCAGGTATTGAGAGAAAATCACGGGCCATCTTCGATAAAGTCGGATACTCTGTCTCATGCGTCCTCCACCAATCTAAAATGTCTTCCGAGCTGGCAGTTCTTGGTTTTCTCAGGTACTCCTCCAACTCGTCTATCACTAAGCCTTGAAGACAAGATCCAGATGACGTCGAGGGACATTCATAGAGTTTATCAAAGTCTATAATGTCTTCATCTTCATCACATACTTTATTTTCTTTTCTTGGCAATTCCAGAGATTTGTTCAGTGAGTGTAGACTTTTATATTCTTCATAAAGTTCATTGAACTTGCGCAGACTTTCTGTTTTAAGTTGCTTCCCCCACATTGTCAGGTCAAAAGTCTGAGCCTTATGCCTTGGGTCTAAAATTAAAGAAGTACAATAAATCCAGTTGCTCTTCTTATAATGTTTAAGCATTTTGTCTCGAGCTGCTTGGAAAGCTAGAATGAGCCTTTCATCCACTTCAGATCGATTAGGTTTCTCATCTAACTGTTTTACCATGGATTCAATTTTATCTAGCAAGAGATTGAATGATACAATGACTAGCGGTAATGTAACATATTTGTCTCCACCAAGTTTTGTACTTAAAAGTTTAAAGTTTATTAGAAATTTATGTAATTTTTCGAGTACCTGCCATTCACTAGCTGTGATTTGAAAATCATTCAATTCGGTGACAGAACTGCACAATATGTTAATGCCCGCTCTCACTTTTAAACCAAATCCAATCATATCATGTGTGGAATTCCATCTTGTTGGACAGTCAAGAATGGCATTTAGATTTGATGGCACGCCAGCTGCTTCACAAGCAGACTGAAACTTCTTCTTCACTATCTCACTTCTTTTTATTTTACTGGAAATACTGCGTAACTTTGTTACAGATGTACGCGAGTCAGCAATATTTGGTGCATATTCTTCATCTTCCTCAGTTTCGTCTGCATAGTCTTCATACTGCTGATCTTGCGCGTTAGTGTCAGACTCACAGTGTAATGCTAAGGTCTCTAATAAATCTTGTACACCAAGGTTTAAAATGTGAGCAAAGCACCGGAAATGTTGATTGTCTGAATCAAAGTGTGGCAACTGTTTGCCCAGTTCATACATAAATTTGGTATTTGCAGTTGCGTTGTCGACCGTGATACCTTGTATTTTATCAATTATGCCATATTCCAATAAACATTCATGGAAAATCGTTGCAATATCTTCCCCAGTATGTCGACCGCGTGATGGTATAAAATCAAGAACTACAGATCGATACTTCCATTCGTTGTCTATATAATGCATAGTAACCCCGTAGTAACTCCTACCAGCAATTGACGTCCACCCATCAATGGTAAATGACATTTTAGATGATAATTGTTGAAGTCGTTCCTTGAGATTAAATTGGAGCTCTTCAAATCGCTCTTTGACTTTCCTTCTAAGTGTAGACCTTTTAGGAAACTCCATATTAGGGCAAATACGTCGAAAATATACTTGTGTAGCTTCGTCATCGAAAAATGAGAAGGGAAGATATTTTTTCACTACCCAATCAACTGTAGCTGTCGTGATGTTGTCACTGCTGTTTTCCGACTGAAATAAAACAATAAATCTTGTGTTATTATTTAAAACATACTAGGTTTGAGCGTTTAGGAGGAGGAGGTTTGTTGTTGTTAAATCGAGAAAATCGTTAAATTGACATTTGTTATATTAAGGTTGCACTGTACTGTAATTTACCAAAATAAAGTACTTAGTTGTTACTGGCCGATTATGAAAACAAATGAAAATATAGGTGTTTATAAAAATATTTAAGACGATAATTACATACTTAATATGTCGCACCCCTAGATGAAAACACCACTAACTCAAAAATACTTACGTAAGTTAATGGCGTTTTTGAAAGTATCGCATGAACAGCTACGCGGAGTTAAAATTCCCGTAGCGACAATTTCGACCATTGTTAAAAATGACGCGAAATATGTACCTATGTATTACTATTTTATCAATATCTATAAAATATTCCGAAGTCAGTTTAAAGTCATTTGTTCAAAAAAGACTTTTTTGAGTTCCTGGAGTTTTCATATAAAAAAAATATATTCTTACCTGTCCACTTCTTCCAGCGGTTACTAAAAAGCTTGTGATATCTCCACTTAATTTTGGTTTAACAGGAAGAAATATTTGTGATTCCTTTTTGTGGAAAGATATTAGATGTTTCCTTAAGCCTGAAGTGTTTCTGTTTTTCATTTTTATTTCAGTCTTTTTATGTTGGCACAATTTACACAAGGCAGTTTGGGATGCATGAATTATTTCGAAAAACTCCTCAAATTTGCTTTTGGGTCTTTTAGATCTGTGACTCAAACTCTCGTTACTCGGACTAGAATAATTTGAATCTTCGTCACTCATATTAAATTGTACACGTGATACGTTTTTAGAAAACAACAAGAATTAGTAAAAACAATTATTAAGTTAGACTCGAAGCACAGCTCAATTGGAAATGACTGGAATTAAAATAATTCCTTTGTTTATAGTACGTTTCCTTGCTTTCTACCGCGCCGCCTCGCCACGTGCCGGCTCTATTAAAAGGATGCCGCCGCAAATCAAACGATGCCGCGTGCGGCGTACAAACACAGATTATTACCTACTTGTACAGACGCGACGCGTGAATAAAATATATGTAAAGAATTAGTGCCAATCACTATTCTTTACATATAAGTGAATGTTTTGGCGTACATCTATACTAATCTATACTAATATTATAAAGCTGAAGAGTTTGTTTGTATGTTTGATGACAGAAGTTTTAAAATAAATAAATAAATCCTGAACGTCACTATACCTCCAAAGTTACTATTCTTCGTGGGCGAAGTCGCGGGCACTGCTTGTAAATACTTTTTTTTTTTTTTATTTATTTTTTTTTATTTATTTATTTCATATACAAGAAAAAAAAATACAAAGATACAATTTAGTCCCACAAAACCGACTTGTCGGTTTGACTGAGGGATCTTTAGTCTCTTAGCTTATAATTATAATTATGTAGGTATATAATACAACTATAACTGTATCAGGTAAAGTTAAGTGCACAATAATTGGATTTAGACTGAATTACAACAAACTGAAGGAAAATTTAGCGGTGATAATAATAAGATACAATTGTTGTAAGATATAAAATACGTGTGTAAAAAACAACCACGCCTCCGAGCCCTCAGATGGGCTCGGAGGCGTGGTTGTTTTTTACACACGTATTTTATATCTTATAGAAATATTGCATTGTGAATGCAAAAAAATAAATAAAAACATACAATTGTTGTGTTAAATAGTAGTCATCAGATAATCTTTTAATATTTTTTTAAATTTATTTTTATCCGTTTCACATCTAATAGTTTCGGGCAACGAATTAAGAAGATATGGTATACGCTTCTGTAAAGTTCTGTCACCAAAATAATTTTGAACCCTAGGAATTACAAATTTCTTTTTTGAAGTGGCTCTAGTGATCTGGTTATGATTTATGTATTCAAAAGTGGAGACACACTCTCGGCTGCCGTGATTATTTACTAATAATAAATCGCAGGCTTTTTATTTTATTAGTAGGTAAGTACCTACGCTTTTTATATTATTTTATTAATTATGTAGAATTTTTTTACACGTTTCAAGTATATTTAAAAGTGGCTACAATATTTATCAAACGGGTGATATTTGAACACTTTTTTGCTATTTTTTCTTGTAAAAACTTAAGAAATATAATGACTAAATGTACAATAATAGTACCTAAGTAATTAGTTTAAAACCATATAATCAATATTATAATATATACTTACTAGAATAAATTATTATGACATCTACTACCTATCCTTACCATTTTATTCTAATCATAATACTACTTGCGTGATCAGTATAATGTATTCATTTTCATTATAAGCACTCTGAAACTTATTTATTCTTTGGAACACCTGTAGGTACTCTTAAAATTCGAAATTATTTTGCATGAGTATACCTACGCCTACGCCCTGTGGCGGCAATCAAATAGTGTCAAATGTTGTGATTTCGGCGCGGCGGCAACGATTGTTGTATATGATTTCAAAAGAAGCCGCCGGCGCGTGTATTATAACCATGTGCTTCCGAAAAGCAGCAAATTTCTTTGAGAAGTAAGTACAAAACCTTTGATGCCGCATTATCAAAGTGCCGATGGTTAAAACATAACTATGCATGCACTCAGTTTGATTTTAATGGATATTTTTTTATTCGCTATGTAGGTATGTTTATGGTATTAGTCGTAATGCGCATAGATCCAGTTTTTCATATTCTTTGATACAGTTTTTTGCGTCTCATAGAATTCCTAAGCGTACCTATACACCGAACTGTTACACCTAACTACTCCGTGAAATAGCGCTAAGTCCTAGCTGCAAGACGCAAGAGTCTTGCAGGCTTAGTCTTGTTCTTGCTCAAGTCTTGCACGGTCAGTCTTGGTCTTGGTCTTGCTAAAAATACGCGGTCTTGTTCTTGGTCTTGGTCTTGCAAAAACGCAAGAACAAGACCAAGACTGCAAGACCAAGACTGAATTTGGGCAACACTAATTGAAGGTATTATGGAGTGAAAAGATCAAATGTTGTAAAATAAACCGCTCACCTACACCCATCTGATGACCAGCCATTGCGCCACAGAAAAAAATACTGTTTACGATAAATACCAAAATCTATTTTATTGTTTCTCATGTAGAAAATGATTTTAAGTAGTGATTTTTCCCTTTTTAATGTTCATCTAATTTTTGTCGTGCCTTTAGGTGAGCGTAAATATGTGTTATTTTTCGTTTTTAATTTCACGTAATATTTAAGAGTAAAATAATATATACCATAATTATTACATGTTATTACATCGTACTTACCAGGTTGGTGACCACCAGATCCAATTGGCCCACCAGGGCCACCAGGCCCACCCGGTCCACCAGGCCCGCCAGGACTGCCTGGCGTGCCAGGAGTACCAGGTGTTCCGGGCGATCCGGGATAATAACCACCTTGCCCTGTAAAACAGCAATGTCAAATAGATGTTAGATTGTTCCCCGACCTGTATTAAAAATAAAAGTAATTATTGCCTAAAACGTTAAGTAGAAAATTTAAGCTAATATTAAAAAAGCATAACGCTGATGACATAATAACAAGCTACCTTACACCATAAAATTAAATGTATCAAATATCCGGAAATTAAAAATATTTTTAATAAACAAATATATTTTTTTTATCCTTTTCAAAGCTAGCCATCGTAGCGGTCGAAGGTAGATAAAAACGAGACAAGTACTCTTTCTTGACCTTGTTTATATTTATATGCTTTTATGAATTCTTTAAGAACAGGCTAATTCATTTTAAGTTTCTTAGGATTTATTAACGCTGCTGCACATGAAATACATAATCACTGAATCAATTCATTACAGTTATATAGCAATTTCAATGAATTTAGGATTACCAGGATAATTGCCGCTTGAGCCCGGGCCGCCAGGGCCACCAGGGCCTCCAGGGCCACCGGGGCTTCCGGGGGTACCAGGTGTTCCAGGGCTACCTGGGTAGTAGCCTCCTTGACCTAAGTGTAAAAAAGTGAAAATGTAAGTTTTTGTTCGGTACTATAACTGTAGATTGTACTTGTGACTGTACTTCAACAGGCTACCTTTTCCTCATTCAAAAATAAACCGATCACCCACACCCATCTATGACCAGCCATTGCGCCACAGAAAAAAATACTGTTTACGATAAATACCAAAAACTATTTTATTGTTTCTCTCACGTAGAAAATGATTTTAAGTAGTGATTTTTCCTTTTTAATGTTCATATTATTTTAGTCGTGCCTTTAGGTGAGCGTAAATATTTGTTATTTTTCGTTTTTAATTTCACGTAATATTTAAGAGTGAAATAATATATACCATAATTATTACATGTTATTACATCGTACTTACCAGGTTGGTGACCACCAGATCCAATTGGCCCACCAGGGCCACCAGGCCCACCCGGTCCACCAGGTCCGCCAGGACTGCCTGGCGTGCCAGGAGTACCAGGTGTTCCGGGCGATCCGGGATAATAACCACCTTGCCCTGTAAAACAGCAATGTCAAATAGATGTTGGATTGTTCCCCGACCTGTATTAAAATAAAAGTAATTATTGCCTAAAACGTTAAGTGGAAAATTTAAGCTAATATTAAAAAAGCATAACGCTGATGACATATTAACGAGCTACCTTACACCATAAAATTAAATGTATCAAATATCCGGAAATTAAAAATATTTTTAATAAACAAATATGTTAATCTTTTTTATCCTTTTCAAAGCTAGCCATCGTAGCGGTCGAAGGTAGATAAAAACGAGACAAGTACGCTTTCTTGACCTTGTTTATATTTATATGCTTTTATGAATTCTTTAAGAACAGGCTAATTCATTTTAAGTTTCTTAGGATTTATTAACGCTGCTGCACATGAAATACATAATCACTGAATCAATTCATTACAGTTATATAGCGATTTCAATGAATTTAGGATTACCAGGATAATTGCCGCTTGAGCCCGGGCCGCCAGGGCCACCGGGGCTCCCGGGGCTTCCGGGGGTACCAGGTGTTCCAGGGCTACCTGGGTAGTAGCCTCCTTGACCTAAGTGTAAAATGTGGAAATATAAGTTTTTGTTTGTTATTATAACTGTAGATTGTACTTGTGACTGTACTTCAACAGGCTACCTTTTCGTCAATCAAAAAATAAAACTACAGGCAAATAAAATGATGGAATGGGTTGCTTTTTCCTCATAACTATAGTTTTAATTTGTTATATAGACTCTCACTTCTTACTTAATTTTGAGGGAAGCCTTATGCTCTTAACCAACATTATTTTTTGCTGTTAAGTATACAACCTGTACTTAAAGCAGCACTCACATTTGTAAACCATCGAATTTGTTAATCTTAGCTGTTAAGATGTATGTCTTTGTTGGTTGTCCAAATAAATATTTTTTTTTTTTCTTTTATTTTATTTTTGTTTTATTAAAAAGTGGCCGTAGAATAGATACTGCGCGATTCAAACAGGGTTTTATGAGTGTACTTCGAATTGGAACTCTTAAATTGACTGAAGAATTATTTAAGTAATGGACCTATCAATAATGTCAGGTAACAGCGGCTGTAAAAAGTATCGCAGGCCACCTTTTCAATTAAATAAAATCAAAGATTTCTTACCGGGATAATTACCTCCTGTACCAGGTCTGTTCGGTCCATTATTATCTCCGGGGCCACCAGGCCCGCCGGGACCACCAGGTCCCCCAGGACTTCCAGGGCTGCCTGGAGTACCAGGTGTACCAGGCGTACCAGGAGTACCCGGTTGGCCAGGATAGTAACCACCTTGCCCTTTTAAAGAATTAAAAAAAAAGATTAACTGGTGATTTTGTGACCACTGCCTTGTAATTATTCTGGTAGATATCTAAAACTCAAGTTGTGGTTTTTAAATGCAGTGTGTACAATCCGCGCGTTGATAGTTGGCGACAGTGTAAATATAAGTCAAAGATAATTGTTATTGAATAATATAAGTAAATTGATACTACATAAAAATTATTCATGAATAAACATTATCATTTTTCATCAAGACAATTCACACACACATACGTTCATCGAGCAACTTTAATTTTAATTTTTGAAATATTTGAGAGGTATACTACATATATATATTTGACTCCAATATTATCATGACTATGTGTACTAAAACTATCCATCTAATAGAATCCCCGGAATAATCGATTGATTACTTGATAATGTGACAATTCCTATAGTTTACTTACAAAGTTGCAAACCTTTCTGCAAAATAACTATGTGATCGTCCTAATTACGTGTAATAATTTTGTAATTGACTGGAAGGTCGTCCATAATCGTCCGTCAAATGGGGTCAGCATACGTAATATACTTTCAAAAGGAGAAAGAATTAACTCATAGATTTATGTGTTCCAGAGATCATCTTCTACATATAAAAAGATACTAATTCTAAAATTAATGAAGACTTATTCGTTAAAATTTGTAAGTATCTACTGATGTTTAAGCAAATTATAAGATATAGGTGTACGCAAACGCATATATATTGATACGCTTACTTTCAACACAGAGAAAATATAAGTTTTAATTCTTACATGGTCCATTTGGTCCTCCAGGACCACCTGGGCCATTAGGACCTCCTGGTCCACCCGGTCCTCCTGGACCTGCTCCTCCACTTGGACCTCCCGGTCCTCCTGGACCTCCTCCTCCACTTGGACCTCCCGGTCCTCCAGATCCTTAAAAAAATACAATTAATTTAATTTGAAATTGCACTGACTAGATGATTGCAAATATCAGTTCATTTGCTCGCCTTTTTTTCGTAGGAGTATTTTGTAGAGCACACCTTTTGTTGGTTTATTTACAGAAGCTGTGCTAAAGGTATCCAAATTTAAAATGGTTTCTTACGAATTGAAAATAATTTATTTCTCGTATAATTAAGCATTTTTAGTATTATACTATAGGTATATTAAAAATGTACATAAAATTTGTAATATAGAAGGCATATTTATTGATAATATTATGTATATATCTAATTGTACATAAAAATATTGTTTAAGACATGAAACGTCTAACGATATTAAAAAAACCGACGGTAATGTTATCGTACTAATAATACAATATATTAAACAAATACAACGCTAATATATTGGTATAATTAATGAGCAGAACTTCTGAACGCAAAAGTGGCGCAATAATGTTATTGCTATATTATTGTCCACTATATGATAATATTGAAGGAAATTTCTTCTGACAAATTTACCTTGTCCAGGATAGACTACTCCAGGTTTGGGGTTGCTAGTTTGGCCCGTACTGTCAGTAGGAGGACGCGGCGGCCGCGAGGGACGTGGGGGTGGCTTAGGAGGAACTCCACCAGGTGTACGACCACAGCCCTTAGGGAAATACAGATTTTTCCAAGGTACTATTTGACCCGGGACTTTCTGAGTAACTTCGTTAGCAGATCTGAAAGAATATGTTTTCTATATTTTTTGAAATCTATAATGTGTAAAGTTTATAATTCACTTTCATTTTGATAAAAAAGGAAATAAGCTTTGCCAGGATAATTTACCACATAGTAAAGTGTTTTGTAATCATTATTACGCAGGCATAAAATATCTGCATGTTTTTCGTATCATTGCTCTTATGTCCGAAAGGAATATAGGTAGATAATATCGTAAATATTTCGAACAGACCAAGCACTCTTGGAGTTAGAAATAGTCATATTTAGCACTTTAATATACTATTTTTGGTAAAACAATGCGGCACACAAAGTTGGTGTATTTGAGTTGTTTATGAAATGCACTTGTACACTGGCGTAAGTAACTCTAACCTTTTTCCCATAAAAAGTATATAAAAATTCTATTGAAAAAGGGCACTCACGCTTCGTCGTTTTTATCATCGGGGTATACTTCAACGGGCTTCTCCGGTTCTACCACTCGGTAACCGTGGCTATCTGCCACGTAGTGTGTGACGCGGAGATAGCCGTCTGGGTCGACGTAACCATAGCAACCGTATGTTACGCCATCCGGCCCTCTGTTTTCGTGGTGGAACTGGCCATTTGGACCGACGTCGTAACCGAAGCCGTATGCACCTTGAAATATATAATACTCGTAATTATCGCTTTTCATTAAATTACAGTTTTGACTGAGGGTGTTACAAAATGTACATTTCTAAGATCTTCCTGTATCAAGTAAAATGAAACTAATTTCCAAAAAATGGATCATTAGAAAAATCAATTTTTTCTACCACTACCAGAGTAGCTGTTACAATGAAAATACGCAATTTAAATATTGATATGTAAGAGAGTAAAGAAAACGACTAAAGTTTTTGTACAATTTACAAGTCTTCTTACAATCTCCGACAACCTATATGCTTTTTATTAGCAACTTATAGCTTATAAAAAGCAGTCCCGTAAACGTATAAACCAGGGGACTGGCATCTTTAAGGGAGATAGCCATTGTGACGGCCGAAAATTTAGTTATTTTTAAAAAAAATTTGACCGAGTAAGTAGAGGAATTTTTGGATCGGGTTTTTTTCACTTTATTAAGTACACATCTTTTAATTTTACCACAATTTTTTATAAAAAAAATATTTAACAGTTTTAACAATATAAACGATGCCGTAGCGAATGAAAAAAAATTCCCCCTCTATGGTCGCATCGATTTTTCAAAAACCGGTACTCCGATAAAAAAGAAAAATATATTGTTATTTGTATGAATCTAGTTATCGTTGTACGTAGCCGTTTTTTTATTTCGATAAAAACATTTTTGTAAAAACACAAAATGGCGACCGATTGACAATATTTCAATTTTTTCGACCGTTTTTTTGGTTTTCAAACAGTTTAAAAAATAGTAAAATCAAACTTTTTCAAATCGGCTACGCTTAACCTTAACCACTAAACGAACTAAAACGAACAAAACAAAAAAAAAAGACATAGGTTAATAATTGTTCTAGTTATTGATGCGACCAGTTCAAAAAAGTCGTTACGAGAAAAATGCGTTTAAAGATTATAGTCCAATTCTCTCGTAATGAAATCATGTAACTTTTAAAATTTTCATACCTATATTTATAAAATAAAAAAAAACCCGATCAAAAAATTCCTCTACTTACTCGGTCAAAAAACGAGTTAGGAGTAATGAAAACCAATCTTTAAGTTGCGAAATAACTGTAATTATCGAGATTTCGATATTTACCTATAGTTGCTCAACACCATGAAAATATTTTCATTTGTATTGGGCACTAAAGTGGGTTAAATGTACGTCTATCTGTAAAACTATTTTTATTTTCTTTTGTGTAGAAAGAAAATTAAAATAGCTTTTATTGTGTTGGTACTCCATTATATATAATATCTATTATATATATTCAATGTACAGACACACGGATTGTACTGTTGTATTGCACGTATATACAGGTGCATTAATTCAAACCAAGTTAAACTTACTTGTATCATAATTGGTTTCGTAATATTGTGATTTTTCATCGTCCTTAATATCAACTACTACTTCGTTTTCTGAGGAACCGTAGGGCCCGTAGGGACCGTACTGTCGACCTTGTCGAGCTTCATGTAATTCGGTGTTTGACTTAATTTCATCCTTTGGCTTTTCTTCACTAGCTTGTATCAGTACTAGTGATGCCTGAAACAACAGAAAAACAGGTCATTAAAATGTATAAACTGGGGGCGCTGCCATGTCCTCCCTAGCCATCGTAGCATGGGTGCCGTGACGTTTGGAATATGATATTTAGTCTTTGCTGTAATGTTTTTCGATGGCTTAGTAGTTAGCGCATTAGTTCTATCATTTTGTAAGTTTAGACATAAATGTTTGGCTGAAATTTTATTTATTATCTGAAGCTGCTTCGGAAGATACGTTAGCTGGCTGCATCGGTCCTTAGCAGTCACGAATCCGAGCTGAGCTCGTGCGGTGGGCCATGGCCCTTCTCCTACGGTGATTTTATCCGTTGGGAGTGCCTTTGCCCACGCCTTTCACATGGTGCCGTGACATTTGGAATATGATGTTTCTAGAGATAAAGAATAAAGAAATTGAAAGAAAAATAGTCGAATGAACATTGATCGAGATAGTAAAAAAACGGATAACGAATCGATTTTGTCGTAAATAATTTAATTGGAATGAAAAGCATCTTTTATTGGACATTATGATTAATTCATCATTTATTTCATTTTTTCCCATGAAGAATCGAATAAACCGCTTTCGTCACTTACGAAATATTTATGACTGTATAATATAACTTTATACATATTGATCAATTAATATATTTCTTTTTAAAATTAACGTTAAATCAAATGTTACGATGAATAATAAAATTACAAACCGATTTGTTACTATAAATTAAACGCAAATGCAAATAAATTTAAATGCAATACGCAATTGTTTTAATTAACCCCAAGTGTTATATCTAGTTAATTGTTAACTTTTACTGGCGATTTTCTATCTATGACGTTAGTTTTTAAGTGGAACATACTCATCTCTACACAAAATATTCCAATGTTTCTTTAGCTAAAAAAGCGTAGATACCGATCAGTATTACTTATTGTCATAATAAATTAGCGTGTGCTGGTACATGTTGCTTAATCATTGGGATGGGTATTTTACGCAATCGATTGCTAAATACATTGTCTAAGCATTAGTCCCAGGCACACCCTTCTGATGTTACTACAAATTTAATGGTATTTCAATAAAATATGTCATAGAAAAAAAAACTGGTTGGTTGCCTGTAAAGTCGGTATACGGGCGAAAGTTTTACGTGACAACGACTTTGAGTGGTAAAATAATTTTAATGTGAATATTCATTCGTATAGTAGGAAGAAGGATGAAATAATAGTAACAATTTAAAACATTTATTTATACAAAGAATTATATTTAAAACATTAATTTATAGGCACGCGTCCCTTCCACTTTTTATGTCTGTCTCTCTCGCTCTTAGGCGGGCTAACCATGCCCGAGTGGAAGGGACGCGTGCCTCTCACTCGCTCTCATTGTAAGCGCATAACGTGAGCGGAGCGTAACGCAGTTTCTTGAAGTGTCACCCGGCAAACCAATTTATAAGACGTTGTCACGTCAAAAGTACACTAATTTGCATTGGTATTTTGCATTTTTGTTTTTTTTGTGCATTTTAAGTTTTTTAACTTGCATTGCTCAGCTTACATACGATTGTGGAGGCAACTTTCGATATAGTTGAACAGGTCGTCGAATGGGCGAAGAAAAAAGTTTAATTTTAAGCTCTGTTGTACTTATGAAAAGTTAGTCTAGACTCTAGATTGATCCGGCTGGGGATCGAACCCGAGACATCGAAGCGGCCGTGAAAAGTGGTATACAAGCCACTTGATTATAAATTATCGTCTAAAATAATTATGATGCGTAATGCGGCATGAACGCGCGTGAAATATAAGTGAGTTTAATATATACGATTTCTTGTTCTTTGTCCAATTACATATTAATGTGAGAAAATAAACAATTTTTTTTTTTTTTTTTTTTTTTTTTTTTTTTTTTTTTTTTTTTGCCTGTAAAGTCGGTTTTACGGGCGAAGATTTTACGTGACAACGTCTTTTTCTCGGTAGAATATTTATTGATATGAATATAATTAAATTGCACAATGCGCGCGGCAGACCGATCATAGTTGAGTGGGAGAGAGACGCAAGGCATTCGGCGGGCCTCTCTCTCGTTCGGTGACTCATCGTAACGTTACCGAGCGTTACACTTTTTCATAAGTGACTCCCAGCCGCAACCTAATTTAAGACGTTGTCACGTCAAAAC
The DNA here is from genome assembly GCA_927399485.1 of Calamotropha paludella. Taxonomy (NCBI): domain Eukaryota; kingdom Metazoa; phylum Arthropoda; class Insecta; order Lepidoptera; family Crambidae; genus Calamotropha; species Calamotropha paludella. Next base: position 16,559,808 of record OV656810.1, on the reverse strand, counting down.
TGTTTACTTATAGTTTATATTATAAAAATATTATTAGCTATTAAGAAAAAAATTAAGAGAAGGTACGTAATTTTTTCATTTATTTTATTTTCCCAACGCATAATTAAACGTTTTTGCTCCATTATGAACGGCAAATAACGTAACAATTTTGCAAAAACTGAATTACGCTAAATCACTGACGATAAAAATTAAGCAATATTTTATATTTTATGAGTAAGTATGTGAAGTAAGTGGCAGATGCATAATAAGTAAGAATATGAAAATGATTCGATAAAAAGGGATATTTCTAATTACATTGAAATCACGTTGAAATAAATAAAGTATTATTGAAAAATCCAAAAACTCCACTGCGTGATTAATTTTAAACTTAATTAAACTTCTTTTATAAATAAACTATTATGAATAATCTGGTTGACAGTGTTTACAAACGCAGTCGGAGTCATAAAATAATTTACTAAGATGAGTGATCTAAACTATGAAAATTAAAATGGCGGATTTTTAACGCCATGTCATATGTCAATTCACAATCTGCCATTATTTCTTCTAAAAACCTGTCAAGTGGGGCAACATAAATAGTTTGCACAAATACAACTTTTATATTTTCGTGCTAAATAACATAAAATATATACATATTTAACTCGACTCGATTATAACTGGATTAGTAGTAGTAATGATTTTATTAATATACATTGGTATAAAATAAGACAATATATAATTTCCCATTTCGAATTCATTGCGTTGGGTGATCACATCAACTATCTTAATCCTAATGGACAGATGGTTCTCTTTATAACTGTTTATTTAATTATATTAACGGCAAGTGTCAAGTTATGGACATTCGATGTTGCAAAACTATAAAATTATCATTGATCTTTACATTCGAAAGGTTTATATTAAAATTATTACCGTTTCATTTGGTTTGGAACTGTTAAAGAATTATCAAGGCCACAAGGTCATATTGTGCAGTGAACGCTCATCAACACACAAACTGTAAAACAAAATATAAATATATAATCATCTTTGTTAAATGTTAACCATATGCGTTGAACTTTAATTTGAAATTTGGTTGCGGAAATTATACATTTTTGGCTATCGGTTGACCGATCTGTGATTGTAAATCTGTTACGTGGACGACTTACCACGATTTTAAATTCAATCGGACTATCCGCTAATGTTTTAGGAAGTCCATGACCGTAAACCTCACTAAATTATACGTAGCGCTCACGTCCGAGACAAACATCAAAGCTTATTGTTTTTTATTTGGGTCGATTTTTTAAAATCTGGGACGTGGTGTGCCCCAGAAGATTATGCGGGTTTTCGAAATACAAAATTCGCGATGTAAAAGGAGGCGTTAGCATACAAAGCCATTGGTGTTGTATGGTGTAGAATATAGTTATCGAAATAGGCACATTCTTTGCAACTAATAAACTTTCTGTTAGGTTTAAATTTGGTTTACGTACAATCTGTTTTATTTCTCTGACCGTAATACTTAGTTACGATAAGTAACTAAGTTACTTATTGTTAATGTCTTTTAAAAGACATAATAATCTATTGTAATGTTATCCATTGTGCTTATTTATTTTATATTGTTGCAGAAAAAAGCCTGTTCGGGTCAGTATATGAGAGACGGCCTCTGTTTGTTTATTATACATGAATTTTGAAAAGGTCAAGACTAAAGTAAGAAATTTGACATGTTGGAAGACGTTCTTATGAAAATATAAACGGGTGTGTCTTAATTTTGCCTCCATGAGTCATTTAGCTAGATTTATTTGGTCGAAGCTTACTCTCAAATCAATTTAATATTTAAAAATTCTGAAAAATTTGCTAAAATTATCTATTCAAAAATAACCGTCTGCAATTCAACTATAATAGACAGTTTGTAAAACTCAATACAAATTTGGAGTGTTTTTATCGTATGTTGTTTAAAATCAACAATGTATTATTTTTATTTCTATTTGATTTTGTTATCAAGTTGTTTTTATAACTAAAATAAAATAGCAATAACAACCTTTACATTACATCTTGGATACGAGAAGATCAATATGGCTCGTGTTTTGTGCTCAGACTGGTGTTTGTGTAACATAAAAGTTATGGGGTTTATACCTTAAATTCTAATACGACATGTGATAGGCTGTAAATCGTGAGAAAGACATGGGCATGATGTGATGAAGTCTCTTCTTTATTTGCATTTTAGCATTCCGGATTAAGTTTTGTTTCCATTTCACGTAGTCTGCGTCAGGAGCTTGAGGAATTATTATAACAGATTGAAATTTGCGCTTAGTTATTTACAAATAGATATTATTTTAATCCATATATTGTATGACTAAGCTAACGTTTGCATTGTTTTATGCCTTTAAAACGTCTAACGTTAGAGATTTACCAAAACTAGTAATATTATCCCTGAATCTTTATGTCAATGTTAATGTAAATGTTACATATTTATATCCAAGCGAATATTACTTGTCAGCTCTTGCACAATGTTATAAAATATGATTTGTTTTACCATTGATAAACATTCTGATTTATCACTGCTTTGTCGAGTAATATATTAAATGTTTTGCAATCATGATAATTTCGCATAGCTGTTCATTAATTTAAATGCGTGGTAAGATAAAAAAAACACTCTGTTATAATGCAATTAATTAATTGCCTTAAAATATGCTTAAAGAATAATTTAGAGAACAATACTTATTAGTTAATTATAGCATTAATGATTATCGTTCAAATTTCAGTTCGATAATTAGAATCAGCTATTTCATGCTGTAAATTATGTATGTATCATAAATTGTATCTGTGTTGAGTAAATAATTTCGTAGGAATTACAAGACAATCGATGAAATCAAAGATGGCACTGACCGATAAACAGGCAATGTCAATCCTACCTACTATTGGATTAATACTAAGTATCATGTCTATTGTGTTAAACGATTTTTTGTATGACCCATCACATGATCTGCCCACATATAATTACAGTGAGATGACTGGAATAAAAAACGGCTTGTATCAGAATAAAACACTTTTTACGGATTTTTGCATGACTGACGTCTGACGTTTCGACGTTTCGCCGTGATCACGGCTCCTGTAAAGGAGTCGAAACGTCAGGATTAAATATAAAATAAAATAAAACATGCGCAAAAATCCGTAAAAAAGTGTTTTATTCTGATGTGTAATGTGCGCGGAAGTGTAAGAACTAAATAAACGGCTTGTATTTTTGAAGTAAACTATCCAACTACTTCCGGGATCGTATATCGATCCCGGAAATAGAATTGTGGTTATTATTTTTACAAATCACTACGGCAATAGTGTGATTTAGCTTCGCCAAAGAAGTAACTTCTTATTTTTTTATATATTTCATTAAGTCCATCTGTGCTTTAAACATTGCCATTTAAACTTATCTGTTTTTGACGTTCTTAACTTGAGTTAATGTTATAATGAGGTGGGTCCGCTTGTCCCTTTTCACAAGATTGGAATAAATCTCTGCTGTGTCACAAATATCTCGCTTAGTTAGATAAAGCACTTATATTGATTATAAGTCATGTGGTCACCCGTTACTTTCTTAAATTCTGACAAAGCTGAATCAGCACCGACGATTACGTACGAACTTTAATGTGCAGAGTCTGTGCATCGTATGAGTCGAAGCTCGAAGATTTTTGTTCAGTTTTCAAGTATGTTTGTTTGTCATAGTTATTAGGTAAATTACGAGAGCATCGAGCAGCAACGTTCTTAATTTTGTTATATTCTATGTGGTACTACAAAGAAACGATTTTGTAATATTTCCTTTTATTTTTAATACTAGCTGTTACCCGCGACTTCGTTCGCGTGAATATAATATGTGTGTTTATATGAAAAAATTGTCTACCCGATCTTACGGCAATCGTACATTGTATGAGTATAATCTTCCTATATGCTAAATCCCATTAACACCGTTCATCCCATTTTGACGTGATTAAGTTACAAACATGATAATAATCTAACTTTTGGTCACAGTGGCATCCAGACATAAATTTATTTTTCCAAACAATTGCTTGCTGCTCCTTCTTATTTTTCTTCGAAACAAATTATGTTTTCATGTTAAATCCACATGTGGAATGGGATTCCACTCATTTTTTCTTTTCCAATGCTATTTAATAAGATAGCATTTGTGAATACGATAGATAATAAAGATTTTGTATGGGGGTTATCGGGGGTATTAAGTTTTTTAACAGAAAAACCGACTTCAATGCTGATCTTTGTACCTCTACCGAAGGTACAGGCGTGATGTTATGTTATATGATTGCGCAAACAATGCATATTTATGCGATAGCAGCAATCGCAGTTGATTTGCTGCCATTTTTTAAAGAGTTCCGTTGTCTGTCTCCAAAACTTATCATCAGATCAAAATGAAATTTAAATGGGACCATTTTGGAATATCCGCCTTGCAAACTTTGCAAATCTATGTATGATGGAGTTATGCCCGAACATACATAAAAAATAAACATCCTAATTGATAACCTTCTTCTTTTTAAACTCGGTAAACAATTACCTACTATTTAATTTCTTTAAATAATGAGTGTTTACTAATAATGTGGTAGCTCTACTATTAAAATTATAGAAGTTTCATACAAACTTTGGCTCCCCGTTTTACCCCCTTAGGGGTTAAATTTCGAAAAAATACGTCTTAATGAGCACCTACGTCCTAAAAGGATGTCCCATGAAAAATATGAGACTTCCAGCACTTGCTGAGTGACCTTTCGCTTTTATATATATAGATGAGGCACCCCTTTTTGTCAAGTTTTATGATTCCTGATTATCGCAAGTGCTTTTTTCTGTCGTTTATTTTAATCTATACATCTATACATATAAATAAAATTGGAGTGTCTGTTTGTAATATTGTCATAACCGTTTTTTACTACATGCATATGAATATATATATACGGTACATACACCAAAATAACATTTTTTACAATTTTTGTCTGTCTATCTGTATCTGTCTGTTTGTTCCGGCTAATCTCTGAAATGGCTGGACGTATTTTGACGGGACTTTTTTTGGCAGGTAGCTGATGTAATAAGGATTAACTTAGGCTACTTTTATTTTAGAAAAATAATGTTGCAATAGTCCACGCGGGCGAAGTCGCGGGCGGCCGCTATTATATCATATTAATATGAAATATAGATATAATTGATGGATCATTTTAAAACTAGATGAAAGCTAAAGTAACACGAATGGCATGTTGTTATTTACATTTGTATAACGCAAGTAAACAACAAAGAAAATTGTCTAGTTAATATTAAGCCCTTATCCTTATATATGAAATTGGTCGTACTGGCCACTTTATCTGAAATATCTCCTCTGAGTTTGAGAATTCCAAATTCAAATTTATAAATCCATTTAGCTGGTATATTTGAGTTCCGAAAACAGTCATCAATTTGTGTTTTCCTGATTAGTTTTTTCTTTAGCGTTGTTCATTTCGCACTATAGAAAACATGAAAAATGGAAAATTTACGAGTACGAGTTCTAGCGTGGCACCAGTGCTGCAGAAACAGCTCGTAGAATTAACGATTGGCAGTGGTTTCGTTCTGGAAATTTCGACCTTCCGAACAATCCCCGTGAACGGTCGGAGACCAAAATAGATAATGAAGAGTTAAAGGTTATTGTAGAAGCGGATCCATTGCAAACTACTTCAGAGTTAGCTGCAGGCTTCGGTGTGAGTGATAAAACTGTTTTAATCCACTTGAAGCAAATCGGGAAAGCTTGAAAGGTGGCTACCTCATAATTTGAGTAAATTAAACCAGCAAACACACGTCGATTGCTGCGATACATTGCTCAACCGATACAATAATGAAGGGATTTTAAACATTACATGTGATGGAAAGTGGAACTAGTAGCCCTGGAGAACCAGCCAAATCCTGCCCCCTGAAAATAGACTCATAAAAAGTCACTGCACAACAGACGGCCGCTAAATTAGAAAGAGATGCAATTGGAATGCCTGCGAAATCCACCGTATGCCTCAAAACTTATTCCAACAGATTATCTTTTTTCCCGGTATGTGGATAACATCTTACATACATTCAACTCCGATGTGGCAGTCCAAACCGCCTTTAGAGAGTTTATTGATTCTCGTCTTCACGTTTTTTTTAGTAAAGGGATAAATGAACTACCTAAACAATGACAAAATAACAATGGCGCATATTTCGATTAAAGAAATATAATTTACAAAAAAAAAAAAAGATTTTATATTACTCCCATACAAAACGCCAATTTCATATGAAGGATCTAATATTAACCTCTTCGCAGATGTCAGAAGAAAAAATATCTCGCATAGAAATATAATAAAATAAAATAAGGCGAGAGATGAATAAATTTTAATTTTAAAACAACGTCATATAGAACAAGATATTAAGATTTTCATAATAAAATTTATGTTGAGATTTCGTCAATGGTGCCGCAGTCCCAACAAAGATTTACATACTTCTTTGTGTTGTAGGTTAAGGCTATACCGTTGTTTATAAAATAAGTGGAAGGAGATGAAAAGGAAATATAGCTAGTCCGAAGCATATATTCTTTCATTTTTTTTGCTCACTGTTGCATTAACACTGATTTAAATGAGTTACGATAATGTATTGATTTATAATAATTATTAATATTAATTTTTTATTATAATTCAAGTTCAACAACAATTTTTTTCAAATGAGCTTAAGTATGACTTAATTCACAATATATCAGTGGCTCGCCTTCCTCTTATGAAGAATTTACTATCAATGTTAATAAAAATGAATTATAGATTACCTTCTAATGATTTGTAGTAACAATAATATACTTTATGATATCACGAGTTATTTTTAAATTTATAAGTTTATTTTTTTAACATAACTATTAAATCTATGGTAAATTCCTGATACTCCTAATGATGTGACGTAATAATAGCGGTCTTGTGGCCGTAACGTTCGAAGTGAGTATTTTTTATTTGGAGGAAAGATTTTTTATACATTCTGCGCCATATAACATAGTTGAATACATGGATAACGATGTTTGTAAAGGTATCTTGGTAATAAATTAATAAATAATTCAAAATAAATACAAAAATCGGTATCGAGCACCCCACGCTTTTCTTACAATGACTTATTTTTTTCCTTTTTTTCGATTGACCATAAAAGCATGTTTTTTTTATTTTTTTTTATGAACTGAAATAGGCTGAAGTCCAAATAGACAGACCCGTGTTTCAATTTTTATATAAAAGTTGTGAAACTATGATTAAAAATAAACTCATTTTAAGGCATATGATGTAATTCCAAAAAAATGGGGTATTATAATAAGTAGGCAACGTTATCATGTACAAAAGTTTAAGTAGGTTTATGAAACGAAGTGAAAACGATATTTTAATGTTACTTGAGAAATTGAATGAGTAATATATCTGTTGTATCCGTACCAAACATCTTTGGTACTAAGTCTCCTCGAGCTACCTATTAATTTGTCAAGTTGACGAGGGAATCTTTATGGAAATACGAAATACCTGCACATGAATTTGTCATTTATGACAACTAATGTTTTATTATGTAGTGACATTAGGGTAGGGGAATACGTTTACGGATAGATATAGATACATTTATAATTGCAGAACGGATAACTACTTCTCTGTATCCGATATGCTATCAAATATCTTATAAGTCTTAGTGGGAACTAACTTTAAATATGTATTAGCATAATTTTAAATATGAGAAACAAGGGTTCCATTGGATAATAATTAGTCGTAATTTAATTTGGCTGAACATCATTGGCTTTGACAATAAATTTTTATCCTGAAGGATGCTTTCATATTAATAATATTTCTTATATTCCCACCAAGTAGCCTAGCTCAAAATACTGTAAGGCTTGTGTTATTGATACTAGGTTAACGAATAGACATACATATATGATACATAGTTATGTAATATTTATAGAAATATTAAAAACCATGACTAGGATACATGCTCGTATTGATCACACTTTTGTCCCTTTCAGGAGTTGAACCCTTGACCATCGGTGAGAAAGGCAGGAGCGCTACCATTGCAACAAACGTTTGTTTATTTTATAACATTGATAGTTTGGCATAAAAAAGTCCCTTATTTTATAGTTTCTCTAATTCCATGTACTAAAATCTATTTGCCTACATTTCCTTAGCCATAATAATAATAACGTTGAACGATTTTTATTACCCTCATATATATGTTTCGGTGACAGAAACGAATCGCCGTAAAACCGATACCCCGTAGTCTTGTTAGCCCTTTACATTCTAGGGAATATATGAGTATGCTATACTAATTTAAAACAAGACGATTTTTAAAATTATATTTTAGTGTGTCAATAGCAAATAGGGCAAACAAAAATTCGGCGATCCAATATATACTTCAAATATGTAATCATTCAGCATTAGTTGGCACGTTCAACACCTCTGTCCCGGATTCTATACCAGCCGGGTCGATGTAGAAAACTATTTTTTTTTTATTTTGGCCCGAGTCTGGGTGTTGTGGTACCACTATTGTTTTTGAATTCCATAACAAAGTGCATTCGCTACTTCGCTTGGGTTGAAAACATTATATGTGATGTTGTCTAATATTTATCTTTTATATATATATATATATATATTTATAATATATAGTAAGTTAAGTTTTTTGTATCTTTTCAGTGTATTTAGTTTTATACATAGGTACATAATGTATTAAGTTTAATAAAAGTGGTTTTTATTCCATTATCGTCTTATAACTCGTTGTGTCGTTTGCTTATTTTAGTGATCTATCTAAAACTCTTTGGTTTTTAGGTAGATCACTTAACTCATTGGCTGAAAGAAAGCAAATGCTTATACTCATCAAAATAATATACGAAGATTGCATTCTGGGGCTTTCGACCCACATAGTCAGCATGGGTAACAAAAGGTGTAACTTCATGAAAGAAGTATATATATAAACTGAGAAGAATACGTAAGTTTTTTTATTTAGGCTCTTTCTAACACTTCCTTTTTATGAATTTTCACTTCTAGGTTAAAACTACCGAATTATACACATTCTAAATCTGCACAACACAGGCATAGGTGTTAATTAGTGAAAAAGTACGAATTATAAATTATCGTCTTAAACTCAGAGTAGATGAGTTACTTGTTATTTCTAATTTTAGGCTGGGTTTGTCTTCTTGTCATTACCTAAGTAATATCAATATCATACCGAAAAAAGATATTTAAAGGCGCACTTATTTTCTTTGGAGCGGAGTGAGCTAAGCTCCCATGGATCAGCTTCAAAGGCGCAATGTCTGTTACGCCATAACTTCCCGAGTTCTTAACCGATTTTAATATTTTTTGTATGGAATCGAATCAACAGGGTTAGGATCAGATGGTGTCGGAGAATTTTGAAATTAGCAAAAATTCCCATCGTAACAATTTTTTTTTTCTTTTTTAGGTATTACGCTCCGCTCCAATATATGGTGCTAGCGTAGCTTAATGCTTAGCGACTGCATCGCCTAGTAAATGTTAATTGTAAATTTTACTTAGTGTAATGTAAAAAATTGGAATCGATGAAAAAGCAAATTTTGTAAATATTTTCCAAAAAACAAGTAACACCAGTAGGTAGTTAAACATCTTTTGTCGTTGACATATTCAATTTAAGAATCGCACTTGTTGGGATTTCATATCGTGTCAAGGTGCGGTCGATGACGCCAGCGTGCGGGTTATGTCACACTCTCTAGCTGTCTAATCGAGGTGCAAGTATCCACACGCGTTGACCAAGGTCACGTGCATCCGGCACCGCGTTTCTCGGATTATACACCAACGAAAGTGTAACTCACCTGTGCTACTAACCATTTCGATGTCGATTGATATTTTTGTAGGTCATATTAGCACAAAAGGCAATATTGCCATTGTTGCCAAATTAAACTTATCATCGCTTATATATTTAGTTACAAAATCATATAGAAAACATGAAGCTTATGAAATTGAATTATTTTAATTTTGTGTATTCTCTAAATCTTTGGCAGGTGATGAGGTCAAATCTTTCAAAAGACGCCATATAAGTTGAATTAAGATAAGTGTAAATAATAATAAGCAAATGTGCTTAATGGAATAAAATATAGATACTAATATTGCAAATCAAGTTTTAAGTGTTACTTTAGCATGAACTTTGCATTAACCAAATTTGAATATAACTCAAATTGATGGACAAATAAAGATTTTGTCATATTTCCTAATTTCGTGACTAAACTATCGGCAGCATTTGTTGTCATTGATAACTCATTAGACGTTACGTACCAATGTGTAGAATAACAAAAAAATAAACGATTAGAATTAGAATTATTATTGATCATATTGATCATTGGAAAGGTCATGAGAAATAATTTTGTTTCTGATGATGTAAATGAGAATTTAAATTAATTTAGTTTATCTTTTGTGGTACAAATAATTTCAAATATTCGTGATATACTTTGTCCAATGTAGGATGATACTTTTGACAGTTGACACCTACATAGAGGGCATAAGTTGCTATTGCAATGTCAAGCCAAACATAAGGAAACAAACGCAACCTCAGTACGTAGCAATAAGGAAGTGACACCTGTCAAAAGTATCATCCTACATTGGAAAAAGTATAGCTCATGCCTTCATTTTAATTTATTAATATGCTGTGTAAGGGCTTAGAAGTTGTAGATAATTATAAAATCGTGTCGCAGCTATAGACGCATGTGATGATAACCAAGCAAGGACTTCGATGGCACAGTGTTTAGTGTGTTCGAAGGAATACTACGGAGATCTAGTATTTCGTCTTAGTCAATCACATACCTTGCGTAACCAAAAACAGTGCTTAAGTTGGATATTATTGTTTAATAAAAAATGTCGCTAAGTAAAAGCTATAAATTTACAAATAATTTTTAAGACTAGTAACGTCGGTTTGGCATATCTTATAAGAAGGAATTAAAACTATTTGTTATTCTATCAAATCTATATTACAACGGTAGTGTAAATAACTATATTGTTTCCAAGTAAATGTGTGGCTCAATAGGTGAATGGGGCAAAGAAATCGAGAATCGGCCGACGTATTCTACTTCAGACACCTCGTGAGAATTGGAACGAATTGCTTAAGTACCCTGTATTTCACCAATATGGACATTAAAAAATATACTAATTTGTTATTTAGAATACAAAATAATAAACTGCAATACGTTTAAAAGGACAGTAGGATGTTGTACCCCTTATAAGCTCTCCTTTAGTTACACATTTGTTTGTATAAGAAATTAAAATATTGAAAAACTTCTAAAGTTACGTGACTGGAACTTTTATGTTTTTTTTCTATCTAACGATTCTCGTAAATGATAGTAAAAAAACAAGACTGTGAATACCAAAATGGCCAACATACTAACTTGAAATCAGAACCTGATCAAGATTTTTTTTTTACATATATTCCTAAATGGCGTTCATTAACAGCGGCAGTCACATGTTGTAGTTTCGCTAAGTTAAAGATATACAAAACTGAGCTAGACTGAAATAGAATTAAAATAAGTCATAATGAATATGTAACTGGGAAAGTAAATAAATATGAAGCAGAAAAATGGCGTAACGTGATTAATGTGTGAAATCTGTTCTTATAACAATGAGACGGTAAAACCTGAGCATTGTATATTTCAGCATGTTATGTTAAAGCTTTTGTTTTTTTCGGTAAATAAAGGTTAAGAAAAAGGAAGTGGCTCTCACTTTTACTCACTATAGATGAAGTAAAAAATAAAAAGAATTCATTACGATAATAGTACTTTAATTAAGAAGGAAGGATATTCTTTTAAAACAACACCTTTTAAACTAACACCGTCTTTTTTTACGAAAACAAAAAATATACGTTTCTTTCGATTTCCCATTTTTCTTTTTAACAGGACGTTTTTTTCTCTAATTACCCCGTCGCTGTCCCATTGAAACAATGGCACCATTAATATTCAAAATCTAAGATAACAATGCATTTGTACTTTTTGATAAATCATAATAATGATTTCAGAATTTGTGATTTACTATATGCTACACCCAAAACCCGTTTAACGGAAGTTTGCCTCTCTTATTAAAATTGAAGTTACTTCTGGAGTCATCACTTTTAGTGAACTACTGAACTATTTACCTAACTGTCCATTCCAAGATTTGCATAATTCTATTTATTATGCTGCTTGAGTATTTTTTGCACTGACATTATAGAATAAAATGACTAACCAATTTTGTTTTTAATAGAGTTCATGTTTTACTGTAAAATTCCTAATCGTGTCGGAAAATAAAATGACTGCTCCTTAATATTTTAACCGAGGAAAATAACCTCCCTAATGTTTTCCTAAATTAAAGTTATAACATTTATTATTCCATATAAAATACACAAAACCTCAAAAAGAAAGCTATTTTAAATTTATAAAAACACAACTCATCAAGCTGAAAATTTAACACTTATACTAATCCCGATGGCATGCAATAATTTCAAAAAATCCAAATTAGCCGTCGGCCAAAATTACCGCATCCCAATTCAGAAAAAAGAATTTACTTATTACATTTATTTCAATAAAAATTAACACTGAATAAAGAGTTGTTCGTCATATTCCTAATTGGAATTTGTAGGTATTTTAAGGAGTTGCACCAGCAACTTTTTAACCTTGGTTAATAGAATCATTAATTAAAGTCGCAAATAATTTTCACTTATGTATAAATCTATAGTGGAAAAGCGGAAGCCCTCTCCTCTACATTTAAATGTTGAAAATGTCGAAATTAAATCTTCTGACATTTAATAACAATAATTGTTATTGCGAGAGATTTGGGTAGGTCGGTATTGGTTTAGGTCGGGTTAATTAATATGAACAACTAATAACTTAACAGGCAAGCACTTTATTAAGACCCTAGAGAGGTTAGTGAGCCAGTCTGCGCATCCAAATCATGGATGTTATAAATCTACCTACTCATTTTTATATTCTATTTGTTATTTAGTATCGAGATAGCTATGCTTAGGAAGTAAATAAGGGGCATGAAATATCTGGCCATTAATATTTATCTAGGTTTAATATGCATTGCGAAGTTACCATCTCAATTTTGCCGGTTTGTAACCGTTTTATTACTTAGTAACCTCTCTAGTAGAAATAGAAATAAAAATTACAAGAATAAACTTGTTAATAGTTTCTAAAAACAAAACCATTTTCGAAACAGCGATGTAATAGTAGATTAAGGGCCTATGCACACCGCGTTTTTTTAACGATTTAAAAGCTCGCGTCAGACGCGAGTCGCCAGCTTATTTTTTTGTTCTATAGAGCAATTTTTTGCATGTCTAATACGTTGTATCGATACAATATTGATACCGAGACACCGATTCAAGCTCGAAATTAAAATGCAGGTATTCAAACATTGAATATTTTCATAAATTTATAGTAAAGCTCCGTGTGACTCGTCTGAGTATCGCGTTTGTATCGATACATGTGCGCGGCGACGGCGCACTTAAAAAACGTGGTGTGCAAAGGCTCTTACAAAATCTACATTTAAACAATTTTTTGGAGCTTTTAATTTCAATTTAAGGCTGATTATGTTACAATGTGTCTCTCATGATTAAGAAATACTATTATTATGACCAAGTTTACTCTGAAAAAACTAGAGAAATCATTATATGCCTCGCGATTGCCAGTGAAGCCAGTTGCCTACCTGCGAAACCAGTTCGTGTTCTGGTAGGGGTATATGTCTATATACATATATTTCTGAGAGCTAGGCTGGATTGTTGTAAATGTAACGATTTGTTCTCTGGTGCAGCGAACATTCATTTCCATGTTGGACATTGATTTCACTCGGTTGTACAAAGTCGTCGTTTGAAAACCAAAAATCGGGAATTTTTCAAACTTTACAATAGGCAATAAGAAGATTCAATAACTTCTTCATTTTATTTTCTTGGATTGGATGGTAAAACAGAAATTGTTACTTCTAAAGGATAAAATCGCAACTCAAGAATATAATGTAACAATATACTTATAGTAAAAATGATATTATATTAAATAATAGAAAAATTGAAATAGATGTGAGAGAAAACTGAAAGTCATATATTTTAGTACCATTCGATGATTGTTTGTATGAGGCCCTACATGTGAAGTTAATAGTTACTTGTAGCTAATGGTGATCAAAACGTCGACGGTCTTTTTTCTTAAAATCTTATTTGAAATGTCATTGTGATTATTCCGGTTAATAAAACGCAGTTACTTTAAGATCTCAGGCAAACTGCTGCCGCTTACATTACATTGCATGTAGTACTTAATATTGTAATTGTAATATATAAAAATAAAATTGTTTCCCATAAATTATTTTTATATTCGTACTTAGGTTCAGCTATATTAAGCATATGCTGTGGCACGTTGAGGGTAAGATAAATAACAAATACGGGATTGTCGCTCATAGTACAGCCTATCAATAGCAACACAAACTTAGAATAAATCCTCAGCAGGGGACTGCAAAAAAATACATAGATAAACATAACTTAAACCTTCGATATTATTTTGAAAGGCCGTCGCATCTTACGTCATCCAGCGATTCGCTTGATAGAGGTGAGCCGGCTGTCATCCTCAACCTTTAAACTATTCTAACTTCTCTAGTCTGTATTGAGTTGCACAATCGCCTGGTCTCATCTCATACAACCGGTATCTTTGTTTATTTCAACTAAGTAAATCTAAAAGCGGATATGACAAATTTTGACATTTAAAAAGTCCATTCGTGATTAATTCGGAAAACGCGGTGAACTAAAAGTTTACGATATATGCTTTTGCGAGAGAAATTGTTAAAAACCGATGCAGCGTGAGTCATAGTCCACTTTAGGTTTTTGGACCTTAATTGTGTCTGATTGAATAGACGCCTCCAATAAAAAATTACATAGTTACTGATTATACTACAAGATAGTGTTTAAGTCCAACGGGCATTTGGGTATAAAAGGAGGCCATCCTTTTCCTTTAGTGTTAATAATATAATGTATTTAGTGCAACCATTTTAACTAAGGCTTTGTTTACAAATCTCTTGAAAGTTACAAAGCGGTGAAAAGATGTTCAATATGTTAGAAACAATTATTCCTAATCGTATTTGTTGAAAACTTGTCGTTCACTATTTAGTCGACAACTAGGTGTAATGGATTTTGACAGCTTGATTGACAGAACAATGTTACATATAAATCTATAGCAAGTAAGATAATCGTGTCCATAAAGATTAACATGCTCCGCAATGTCAATGCCCTGTTATATGACACTGTTCAATGTTAAGTCACCGTTATTAGTGCGTACCTACATTTTCTTTGCCATAGTATTTCCTGCGACACTAATAATATACCTACATGTAGATTTCTTAAAATTTAGTCTAAGCTAAGAGACAAGCAATACTTTACTGTATAAGAACTTTATTAGTTACTAGTTATTTTGATATTTCATAATCGGATACTCTATCATACTACCTACGTCATTGTTGTATTAGTAGTATATTAGTATGTATTATTTAAATTATATACTATTCATGACAAAATAGAAGCCGTTTGTGATATTGAGGGATGAATTTGTTCCCAATATTTTTTCTTAATAAATATTTACTAATTATGTTTACATATATTATTATATTTTCATTACTGTGATTGATCTATAGATTAAGTGGTTATTTAAGAATTATTATACACTAGCTCATTCGGCCAAATCAATCATAAAGATAACATTCGCTTACAATAGGAAATCAAGTCATAACTCAGTGTTACGAATGTTATTCTTAGGCTTTTACTGACAATATCAGTCAGGTAACAAACACACACACAAAGTATTGTCATAATATAATGAGAATTACTTAAAGTTTTAATTTATTAAGGATGGACAAAACAAATACACGAATTCCTTTTTTTAAGTAATGTAGCAAAGTTAAAAGTTGTGGAATAAAAGATACAAGACTTTACCTAATATGAATTCACTGCCGGAATAAAACGAATATGATTTCTTCCTAAACATAAGATCTTTTAAATTTACTGAAGAGTCGGAAGTAATTTAATTTCTTAGTGATAAAATGTGATGATGCTTTAAGAGGACCAAACGATGTTGGAAATGTTAAGGTCTAGTGATCAATTTATTTTGCAAATTGGTGTCATCATCAGCATTTTTAAAGTTAAAGACATGGAGAAATAACTTCCTTTTGTATGAAAATTGCTCAGAAATTAAAAGAAGATAACAACTGCTTATATTATCCTCGATGGGACCATTGGCATATGTTTACCAAAGAAAAGTGGAACTTACTTAAGAAAGAAAGTCGCTGGTCACCTAACCGATAACCGGCCTTTGCAAAACTTTACCTAAGTAATTGCAGACTTAAATGTGCCAGTAACGAGCCCCTCAGTTGTGAGTCTTGCGTTGAAAATTTGAAAAAATTACGTAAATACGTGAGCTCAAGAAGGCACGCTTCTTATTCCGAAGGACCGAAGTACGGTGAAGGAAGGACAGATGAAGGCAATTGTGAAAGTTGCAAAACTTTTTCGATCTTTTAAAGTACCGTAAGACACCCGCTTTGAGTCCACTGCCAAATTAGATATTCGGATGCGAGCCCGACAGTAAACATGAATTATCTTTAAAGTGCCGTTTTGTTTTGAAACATGTAATCTGAATTTTTGCACTTTCGCAGCTAATTTTTTTATTACAACATGATATGGTGCGTGTTATGTCAGTATAGTTGAAATATAAGTACCTAACACCTATCCTGTTATATTTATGAAATGACAAGCTGAATTTCGAATTCAAATTAAAACGGATACTATCGCGAAACAAGCAAGTTTACGATTTGTGATAAGTATAAGTATGTGCTCAGTAAGTTATTGAGATGCACTTGAATTGTTTTAAAAATAGTTTATAAGACATATTTGAATTCTCAGATCACAGTTTGACAAAATAGGCCTACTCTGGTATAGGTAATCTTTCTAATTTATTTTCTTAAATTATGCTTAAAAATTGTGATGTTTTATGTTTCCCACAATTTACTAACATACAAATCTGATTATTTATCCACTGAGGTAGATCTGATTGAATTTTGGGTGGTGTAGTATCAACCGGTACCAGGGCTATAAATAATGAGTCAGAAAAAACAAGTTTCCATTTGCGGATCTCGATGTAGTATGTTGTTTAAAAGAAAGAATTCCTGGTGTCATTTTGTTTATATACGAAAACAATATATAAACTGTATTAAAATATAGTTATTGATTGCATTAAATAATACTTTTATTAAGAATAGGGAAGTGGAGTTTTTATCAAATGTTAAAACGGAATATATTCATTTATTACCTGTAAGGCAATACTAAACTATGAAGTCATTATTCCATTTAGTAAATTGACTGAATAACTATTGAGTTGTCAGTAATACAACATATTATTTTACACATACTTATAAATTAACCAGGTTTTCTTGCCTTGCTACAATATATTTTAGAGGAATAACGTTTTGTAATTATGACTGTATGGTGTAAACACCCTTATTTCTCGCCTAAAATTATTCAAATATATTGCAAGGTAAAGGTAAAATGAATAGAGTGGGTAGTACAGACATATTCATAATATTATTTTATCTATTATTTCACTTGTGAAAAGTGAGCACTTGAATTGTGCTTCCGTTCTTATTTGTAGTCATCGCATAGCTACCAATCGATCTTATTGTTAAAGTTATAATATTTATTCGTTCTCAACTTACTTCTCTTACCGATAGGAATTGATATAAAAGTAAATCGTAAGTATTTCCTATTCTGTCACCATAATTTTGTGATTAGTTGGAAATTAATACTAATTAGTATAAGTATTTCTTCTTCCTATCTCAAAAATCCAATAAGTGCAAAAGATTTACTTGTAAAAGTATCAATTAGTCTATTAAATGTATGTGAGATTAAAGAAATTGATTATAAAATATACATCTCTTATACAATCTTACATTAAAAACGTCCAAAGTATGCTGCAATAATTACAATTAAACGTTGTTAAAAAATTACCCTTGTCGGGTGGGAATTGAATCCATACGTTAGATTAGGTAAGGGAGCTGCGCAGTATTCACTTTTATCAGTAAGTATTATTAGGAAGTATTATTAAGGAGTACCTATATACATATATATACATGACAAAATAAAAGATGATGCTTAAAAAATTCTAGATGCAAAAACTAACTCATCATAGATCAGTCATTCATCAATGATAGCTATAGTAATTTTCGCATAGCAACAATACTCTAGGCATTACTGTTTCCTGAGTCAGACTTTCGGCGTCATCGAGGGGTTTCATTTACTTACTAACGGACCGCTTTTGTCCTCTGATCTGGTTCGGCACGCTTCACTATCCCCCATTTGTTATGTAAACTAAACAATGAATTCTAACGCTCGTCTTAATTCATGCCGGCAGTGTGTATTGACCAACCCACTTTTTTCCTTTTGTCTAAATCGCAAATCGAATAGAAAAGTTGGCTATTTTTACCATCCAATGATGACAATTGGAATTTGCCACTGCATGGCTTTTCATTTTGCCCCAAAGAACACTAATTATTAACCAGCTTTGCATTTTTTGCGTGGATTAAGAACCATTTTGATATGGCGTTGGTAAAAAAAAAACAATTTAATGTTTGAATTTTACTAAGCAACTTCAGAAGACGAAGGACACTCCCCTGAAAATCCGAAATATTAGTTAGTGTGATAAAGTGCTTTGAAAACAGCGTTTCACAGAAACGTATGAGTTTTCTCTGGAGTCTAAGCAAAAAGAAATTGAATACAAATAAAAGAATTAAATTAGGTCTGCTCTTAACTGGAAATGCCCCCTTTATTCTACCGAAAGTGTTTTATGATTTTGAGACGAAACAAGCTGAAAGAAAGTGTACGTTTTATTTCCCTTATATAGTTTTTTTTTATCATCAAATCAATTATATGCAGAAAAAAAACCATAGATATGATCCATAGTAAAAAATAAACCTAAAAGATTTTCAATGTAGCCTATGTAGTCTTAGTGTATATCAAAGATAGTTTGTGAAAAAAAAAAATCTCGATTTGTAGAGGTCATTACGAACTTAGTTATTTATAAATTAAGGAAGAGAAACGCTACATATTGTAATGTGTAACTATCATTCGTTTATACCAATATTTAGGCTAACAATGGTTTGTAATTATAAACATTTGTTTTTATTTCGTGTAAGTTTTTTTAATTATCTTTTTAATACGTTTTTGCAATTTTGTGACATGTATGATGAGACAAGATGACATGTATGATGAGACAAGGTCTAGCTAGAAGAAATAACCTCAATCTTACTTAATAGTAAGGGTGTGAAAATTGGTTACTGCACTAAAAACTGGATTGTTTTGTAACAGCAGGATTTAACTCAATACTGTGAACAGAAAAGTAAAGATACAGAAATACGCCATACGACGACGAGAAGTGCTCAGCTTTGCTTCTCTCTCTCCTCTCTCTACACCTCTGAATGGTTAGCAAAATTTAATTATGAATTAAAAACTTATCGTTGGAAGGCGTATTCATTGAAAATGGGAAATTTTATAGGCAGGTAAATATGGGGTCGATACACTATTTAAGTGTTATTTGTTTAGTTTGATGTAGATATCTTCATTCAGAGTAAGGATGTAAATTTGACAAAATTGATACTTATTTTAATACATTACTAGATTTTCAGACCCGCTACTTCATGTAGACTACCGATTAAAAGTTGTCCTTTTTTGTAGTGCGCCTGACAAAGAGTATGTAAATTCGGTTGACTATTTAGGGCCTGAAATTGTTTGTTACAGAAACAAACTCATTTTTGTATTTATAATAATTAAGATTTTATTATTATAAACATACACTGCAATGACATTTTTTCTTATGTTTTGTAGTATAATTGAATAACATAATGTCGACCAACAAAATATTTTATTCTTTCCCTTTATTTCGATGTCAAGACATTGTCAAATCCATATTATTTTAGGGATTAAAACAATATAAAGATAAAGTTCAAAGCACTCTGTTTGTCTCTTCATAAAAACAGACACATTTTGTACGTTGATTTTTAAATGAACAGAATCGTAGGATTGTATCATGGATGTTTCTTCTATTTTCTTATAGAAGTACTCCTTAAGAATTTCTTTCTTAATCTTACCTGCTTTTGTACATAACATTGATACTATTGTTTATTTGTTTTACTAAATTTAGTTATTTTTCATTGTTACCTGTACTACTTATTTGATCTCATAATTTGTTAGTAATTATTAAATTTAACCTTGAGATAGCACTTAAATACTAAACCGAGCCTTTGGTATAAAATATTGTTGCAAAAAAGCACACACAAATTTAAATTAATATATTTTTCTTTTTTAAGATGCTATGACTCAAAATTCAAATTTGTTCACGGTATAATGTAGGCGTACTTATAAAGCCTTATACAGGTGAATGATTAGGCTGTCACTGTGGAAAACAGAACTAAAAACATGGTTTCGTAAAACTCGTTTTTTTGTTATGGTTTTGCAAATGTTAAATCTATAACTATAAGAATATAAATTTATTTACTTAATTTTTTTATGTAATTCTTGCATTTTTCATTGCAAACTTATAAGACTTTTTAAAGTATTTTTTTCTATTAAAATAATTTTATCTTTTACTTACTTCTTTGAGATTAATACTTTGTAATTGAAAAAATAGCTGTAATTTTTTTAGCAGAGTTTTAAACACATAATAAAGATTTTCCCGTAGGATAAGTTCCTCCGGGCTAGTTGTACCCAAAATATGCCATTTCAAAAAGGTTCATGTGTTAATTATTCAGGAGTTTACGATCGCTTTTTAGGGGTCACCTGAGAAAATCACCTGGGCGAGAGCGATATGACTTCAGTTTTAAGGCATCCTGACACTTTACTTGGGTATAGATTAAAGTGATATACGGTAATGGCGTGGTTTTAGGAAACTGGTACGTTATAGATATAGTACAACAAGGGACCCAACAAAACAAAAACTTTCAAATTATATGTATGTACTTTATATTAATAACGTATCATGTTAACGTCATGATATGTATCAACTTTTGTCATTTCCTTTAGTTTTTTATTTACGCGTTGTAATCTAAAACTTAATTTTTATTCAAAAATAATAACAATGAAATTTTATAATATAATTGTAAGTAATGTTATTAAGTTTCTAAATTAATTATGAACCATTTAAAAAGTGTCATAAATAATGTATAAGACTTACCAAAAGGAAGAATAGCATTCCGGTCCCCATAGCGAGAGGAGGCCTTCCCGGCCCTCGCAGCCTATGGGAGTCCACTACCATTAAACACAAGCAAAGTTTGTAGCCGTTGAAACAGCTAGTGTTAAAATTCGCCAATATCACCCGCTCTCTAGCGGCCGGCTTTTAAAACTAAAATGTGCAAACTCGAAGATGCGCCTCTTATATTAACCTCTTACGTTAAGCCCAATACCACAACGTATTTGGCATATTCGCGCGCGCATGTGTGAATTTTACCATGTGTGCTTTCGGTGACAAGTGTTAATGGCGTGCCTTTATATGAGTGCCCATCTTGTTAAAGGCTAAAAGGGATTTATCAAGTGTTTATTGAATTTTCAATATCTTAAAGCTCCATTAGCGCAAATGATCGCGTTAAAAGCTTACGAATAATTCATTTTACCAATAATTTCAAAATGTCTGTCAAGTTCAATCTCCTATTTATTATTCACGCTACGTTTATGTTATGTGATGGGAGTATTTATATGAGAAATTATGATGTTTTTGTAACTAGTATCAAAAGTTAGTTAAGATGTCACACGGGCTTATCACATATTCTATGGGTGTTTTAGAGGCATGGAGGTATGTCAAAGTCATTGTCGATGTATGATGGGTTTTTGGGCGTATTAACTTCCATTCTACAGCCGGAACTTGATTGATGGATATAGGGATACATTTTATGAAGTGACATGAGCGGTTCTCTTTCTATACAACCTATAAAAGGCTTTTTGTTAGGTGTAATTTACGAGTAAATTTATGTTTTGGACAACTTTGATATTGTATATAAAGCTTCTTTATTGTTTTCATTAAGTTTATTATGAATCTTCACGAGTTGTCTTTCACGAATAAATTAAATAATAAAAAATATTAACATTATTGTTTATTCAGAATATCTATTATGAATTGCTGCGATGAAATAGTGTATTTAGTCTTTTTCATTAAAACCAACGCTTGTTACTAAGAAACTACTACATATTATTAAAAAAAAATAACGCTGTATCAAGATTTATCAAATTTATGAAAGATATAGACCAAGATAAGATAAGATAAGATAGCAGATTACTGTATCAAGATTACAAGCAATTTGAAATTAGCGGGTATGGAGCAGACGTATTCTTGTTTTTTGAATTTTTACAGTAAAAAATATAGAATCTTTGTCAAAGCTGCGTTCTACTTACGCATAATTTCCCTATTTTCCTCAATATTCCATAGAAATAATGTGTATAATGGATTTATATCCTTAATGGTCTCAATTTCATATTAAAAATAATAGAAGGGATTATTAACTGAATTACTCAAACGTAACAGATATTCGTGATTAAATATAATCAAAAGATTTATTTTTCATTGTGAAATTCATAATAAAAGTCTATTATTATAAGTTGAAAGATAATAAAGTAATAATTAATAGGTGTATTGAACCTAGTTTTGAACGGAAATAGGAGTTCAGTGCCAGTGGCGCGGATAAATAACTTGCCGAACTAGAATTATAGCACAAATAAGGAACCGTTCGTTTTAATTTTAAGAAACATCGATTCTTATCTTCGAAATTCTTTTACCGCATAATATTATTTGTATTTTGTTGAGATTATTTTACTTTATTTAAGACATGATTTGACCTTATTCATATATTGATATATTGGGAGGTATTCTTATTTATTATTTAAAGAATCTGTAGAAAAAATTAAACTGGTTGTGTCTTAAGACGCAGCACTATCTGCTTATTATGGAAACGCAGAGTCGTTATTATGTTGTGGTTTCTACTGGGGGAAAGTCGTAGACTTTTGATGTATTATCAAAATCTTTTTTTTCTTTTGTTGTATTATCAAAATCTTAAAAAAAGTATGTAAGACCGATATGTAGCGCGATTATCATATAGTCCAAGACCATTATTTGAGGTGTTTTATATTTTACCACTCTTTTTCTTAGTTTTTTTTAAAATTTTTATTGAGGTGATATAGTGATGATAATTAATATTAATAGCGAATAGCGAAAGGTTGCGGGTATGATAACTGCAACTTGTAATTTTTTTTCAGGGCAGATACTTGTGTGATGAATACGAGTATTTTTCCCTGAGTCATGGGTAATATGTTCGTATCATGTATGTACGTCTATTTGTTATCCTAGCATCTATAACACAAGTCTTGCATTACTTACTTTGGGCTAGGCTAATTTGTGTAAATGTATGTGGTATTATTATTACTATTTAATAGGGGTTATGTAGATTAAATGGAACTATGGCCTGTGACCTGTAAGTCACAGCGCTGTGACCTGTAAGTCCACAGCGACCTTACAAGTTTTATTGTGACTCGTCTCCAAGTTATAATAGCCCGGAACCTTTTAAAAACACTAGAATCCCATGATCATAAACTTGTTAATTCCCCTGCATGCAGTGTTATTGCATTTACAATATTGAAGGTTCAATTTTTGTACATTTACAAGATGAAAAAAATAAGCTGATGTATAATTCTACTTTTACAGCTTGCTTTAACATGTTCTGACAAATAAATATTCTATTCATAAATAAGTACTAAGCGTATCATTAATTTTAGCGTATCATCATAACAGTTACAGAAATCCCGTTTTTTTGGTGTTTATATGTCACTTTATTATATATTTACATGACAACAGAAAATAAAAACATTTGATATGAGCTAGGGCGGTCCAAATCGTAGGGCCATCTGAGTGGGCGATAGGCACGTTATCATTACCACCAGCCAATCAATTTTCACAATCTTCCCCAAAGAAGAAAAACACCATAAAAATGTGGGTTATAATAGCTGCCCACGCGAGCCCAGTGTTGATTGCTGGGTACTAACGACTGCAGGTGGGACCAATGACTTTACATGCATTGCGAAGCACGGGAGACTTTGAGACATTAAATTGTTAGTCATTCATCCGATGGGTGGCCCTTGCGAATGTTGCTCATACTCTACAATCGTATGCATATCAATTACAAACAAATTAATTGATATTTAATTTTACTTACAAAAAAGTAGCCTTTTTCTCGGTGTTGATTTTCTGGATTGCCTTGCGTGATTCTTTTTATCTAGATATCGATTTTAGTTCATTAAGTATAAGTGGCTGAGATAATAAGGGCTAAATAATTTTAGCACTCCTGTTTATGGAAGTATAATAATGTAAATATAGATGATTCCGGAATTTCCATTGGAAATGTCTTGAATATTAATAATTGCGGTTTGTTGTGTTGACAGATTAACAGATCTTGTGGTTTAGACCCGTCACGGCTTATACCAATAAGTAAGTATAGAATCCAGTTATTAGGTCAATCTGGATAGTTATGAAAATCTTATTTTTGTTTGTGGTCTTTAAATTTAAAGATCGTTGTGTTCTGATAGTTAGTTCCAGTTCCTCAGTAGTTGAAGCGTCCAGCTGAGATGACATTCAAACTTGGACTTCTTTGTGTGATATCATAACAAATATTGAGATGAACGTGAAGAGCTTTTCAGCTATATAATTAAAGATTAAGTCTGCATACGTCTTCATTTTAAGCATTATGTGGCACAAGGGTACTATGTAACTACATATAACTTTACGCAACCCCTAGAGGAAAAATAGAGTTATTAATATACCCTTACTTCCTAAATAACAAGACCCTTATTACGGAATCTTAGTACCTATGAATATGAACAACTTTTTGTATCTCAATCTAAAAATAGAGAATCTTTCGCCCACACTATGTGGAAGACCTGATTATTTCACAAACATCAGAGTTTGGTAGCTTAAACAAAAATTAATACAAAACAGCATGTCTTTTTATATAGATAAAACCTCAACAATCAAATCAAGAATAATACGCTTTGAAAAGTTTATTATTTTGAACGTTTTATTACTCAATAACGAAGGTCCAATTTAGTTTTCGGCAGGACATTTACCTATTAATCTTGTTTCTTGTAATAGTAACTTCCAAATAATATTTCTGATAAGTAATTTTCTTCAGTAATTGGCACCAAACCAGTTTAATTGATTCTCGTTGTTCAATAAAATAGCTCAAATATTTATGATGCTTTGCGATAAACTATTCTCGAGTAGTACTTTGTACTTGTACAAAGTGCCTTTACTCATCAAACAAAGTTTTGGTCCCAGTGAAATTGAAGTGGCAACGACGGATGGTTTTCGCAGTCCGTTATCGTTTAACGAAAGCTACCTACACTAACTGAACACAGCTACCGAGAATCGGGTTACCGTGTTTCGAATGACTTTTGTTACAAGTAAACATTTACGGCCAAATTAAGTACCTTACCCATCCTCAGTATAGGGACATTTTTGTTGCCTAGTAATTTCTGTCGAAGCACGGGATATTATAAATTTCGCCTAATAACTGAACGGAAAAAGTTCTATTTCTTATTGAATAATTAGGACTTCCTTATTAATGAAGCCCGGGAAGAACGGATCGTAAGAAGAAGACTCTTGTGTGGATTGGTTGGTGCGTGTGCTTGATGACACATTAAGAGGTCCCTCTATCGTTTTTATTTAACTTGCAATATATGTTTGTTCGGGTGAAATCTTGCAATCAAATTTTGAACCAAATATCTTTACCCAATTGAGCTGAAATTTTGTATACACGTTCAGTTTGATGACAATGCATAGTTAACTCTGTGACGTCATTCTATATCCAACATGACGGCCAAGATGGCGGACTAGTTATTTGTATTACTGCTGAATTTCAGCAAAATTGCTTTAGGGCTTTGGTCGTGAAAGAAACTTATAGACTAACGGGGACTATTATTAAGCGAAATGATATGTAATGGTTGCTAGATCACTTTGCTTAGTTTTTTTTTTGCATTTTTATTCTTTCATTCAAAGAATAAATAGATTTCTTTCTTATTCATTGGGTTAGTATCTATAACGAAAATATTATATTTTTCTTTTATCGATGTTAAAAATGATATGACATTACATATTATATTATATATCTAGCTCGTGAGCCGCGAGATCGGTTCGAAGATGAAGCGAAATCACGCCGAAAAAGCTCGAAGAGAATCGGGTTGTGAGTGCAGAATTGGAAATGCAGACGCAGGACAGGAGTTCTATTCCTTTACTGTGTGCATTATAAATGATGAGTAGAGTTTGCTAGTAAAGTTAGGAGTACCAAAAAAGGTGGATTTCCTGCTGAGGAGCTCTTGCAGCTCTGGAGCAGACTTATCACACGAAATACAGTCAGCAAATTATCAACAAACTGGTAACCTCGCGGAGTGTGGTGAAACAAGTAAGGCAGCATATGTAAAGGCTTGTGGATACTCTTCGTAACTGTTGGGGACACTGTCATGTTTGATCTGAAGTCTAGGTGTTGTGGGACTTGGGAGCCCAAGCAACTACGGAGTTAGCGTCACTGGCATGATTTTTATTAACCTGTGGTGGTCAGAAAGTCGTAAATGTGTTTAAATATTAAGTTAATAAATAATAACACATTTTAAAAATACCTTGTATTATTTTACGTTAAAATTAAATGTATCGTTTCATTCCCTTTCCATTTTTCCACTTACATTACTTGTATTGCTTTCTGTGTTATATTAATATATCATCTGTTATAATTATCTCTTAAAGTAATAACAGATCAGCATTCTTCAACGTACGAATCTCTTCATATACGTGGGCTCCTAAATTCCACGCACCTCTTCACCGAGCGTTCGGAAACCATGGCATCTCATCAATTTTATGCTCGCGAACGTCAATGATGGAACTAACAAAAATGTGAAGATTTTACATTGTTGCTTATAAGAATTGTTCTATTAGAACCTCCGGTAAGTTTATAATATTAGTACTCTTATTATTATGGAGGTGGATTATTTCAATAAATTCCTCTTAAAATGTCACCCCGTAATACGTCCAGTGACATGTCAATATATATATAAATTTAACATTTCATTTCTAAAAACAACCTATCTTAAACTACTTCTTTACGTAATTACATACTGTGATACGTAGGTGACTACGTAGTCACCTCCCAAATTTAAGTATTTACCGTAACTTGTGACGAGTTTTTTTATCCCAGTTTCATGTTAATGTGCCACTAGCGTATTGAGATATGTAGTCACGGCTCCTTTAGGTGCTTCATTTGTTTTAAATTCTTTTTCCTGTCCGCTTTTTTCTTTAGTTTTGTATACAGATGGTAGTTTGACGGACTATAGGGTGGATGGTTGAAAAGTTCCCACTCGAATAAATGCAAAAGTTGTTTTGTACTACAGCGGCATTAGATGTCGTGAAAAAAAATGACGCCACTGGACAACAGAAGCCACTGTCGATTTGAGTCGCTACTCGTAATTTCTTTAATGTCAAATAATATGCATCGCCATTGATAGTGTCTCCACGAGTAATGAAGTTAATCACAGTTATAACTTCATAAGTAGCGGCAATATTTATTTTCTTGAACATTATTAACATTCTCAAAAACAACACAGTTAATAGTAGCGAGACGTAACTTTACACACTGAGAGCTAACCGGATGGTCCTTATATAATGGATATAATCCTTATTTCCTGTAGCTTTACAAAACAACACGTAAAACAGCAACAACAACACAACAACCTCAAAAAAGTTTTTTTTTTGCTTTAGAAAACGTATATCGAAATGTAGAGAAGTTTTTCACAACTGTCAAAGCTGAAAGAAAATGTTAAAGTTACTAAATAGGTGCTTTTTGACGTTCACAGTTTGTAGCGTTGGTAGTTCATACAGCAGTTGTAAAAGCGAATGCTCCTAGTTCATTGCATGAGCTGACTCTGACTGAATTAATATTTAATACGTTTTCCACGCTTTTTGTACTACACATGTTCTTCTTTTATCCTATGTTGTTTATTTTCGCTTCACCCAAGGTTGCCTGGAAGAGATTGCTGCTTAGCAATAAGTTCGCTATTTATATACGTGTCTTTTTAATTGCTTTCTTTGTAATTGCTTGTTCATTTGCGTGTTATTAAGCATAATTATTTATTTATTATTACTGTTGAATTTAAACGGATCTCAACGGTATTTTCGATTTATTGCGAACCTGACAGAATACAGTGAAGAGATATATCTTATCTTGGCTATATATTGGTATATATTTTACGTATAATCAATAGCCATGACCTACATTGACAGGTACCAAACCATTTATTCACTCACAAACTTAAGTAAACACGAAGTTAAACTATGTAACACTTAGTTTATAAATAAATATTTGAAGCTTGAAATCTAAGTTTGTTTATCAGTCTGTGTTTGTAGGTTTTAGTGACCTATCACTCCTAATCTATACATTATAAACTTACCCCCCCTCAAAGATACTAATGTTATACAAAATATTATCGAAGGTTTTTCCTTAGGCAATGCCATTTTCATAGGTAACACAATATTATTTAGGTAAGTTTATCTCAGCTTTAGGTCAAACTGCACAGTATACTATATAACATCTTGGCCGTTTTAGATAACGGGGTTGCTATAATTCTATTGCAAAAACCTAACACCCCTTTAAATTGGGCGTAAATAAAGAGTTACGATCTCTCCGACACTTTTTGCTCTCATTCCATTATAATTTGATAGACATCTTCAATGATTCCACATCGTTCCAAGTCATGCTAGCATCATCAAACCAGGGAATTCCATTTATATTAGCTTGAAACGTTTAGTATCAAATACCTTTTAAGAGTGATATCTCATTGAAGTATTCTTTCCAACTGTTTAAATAGTTTAATTAAGCTAATCTCAAAAGGTGGATTAAAATCGGTGAGCACTTATAAGCAACTCCGATGACTGTTGTTGCTTCTTTTGCTAGTGCATTCGCAACATATTTAAAAAAAAATACATTTCTTACTTACATTGAGAATCAAAACCTCCTGCGGTTTATAAAGCTTTTGAGACAACACAATATTATAATATAATTTTTAAGCTTAAGGGCTTTTACTCCGACCCAGTGGATTTTGCACTGAGGAATACTTCGGCTTCGTGGCAAAAGTTGAGGAACTTGTCATAAATAGGTGGACCAGTGGTCGTTTTACCAGAAACGCGTTAAATAATGCTAGCGCCCTTAGCGTGGGGCAATTTTATTAATGACAGGTGCGTGTCCCGGGTGAGTAAGAGAAAGTGGACTGCGACAAGGCGTTGCAGGGCCCTCACTAAGGTAATTGCAAGAGCTTGCCACAAGAAATTTAAGTCTCTAGAGTGATCGGGTTGTCAAATTAATTATTACGAAAATTGACAAAAAAACGAGCAAAATTTACGACATCTGATTAATGCGATGGATAAACTAACTGCATATATTTTTTACGGATTCCTTCTTAGTCTTAGTCTTATTTGGCAATTATGGTAGGTTATATTGATCTGTAACAGTTAACTTGTGTTTAACAATTTGTTAACAATTTTAAGTTGAATTATTATTAATTGAAATGAAATCAATAGACTTTAAAAGTGACTTTTGGAATAGTGTGATGGGCTGTTGACTATACTAGTTTAATTATTATGCTATGATCATTGAGGATAAACATGTATGTTAAGGGACACGGTGATGTAAAGATAATAACAATTAATTATAATTTGTTAACTTGGTAACAATTGCGCCATACACATATAAGTTTATTGCAATATGGTAAGGTTTTTAAGTTAGTCAAATAACTATAAGTTGAGGTAATCCACTATGTCAATAAATAGAATTATAATAATAAACACATTAGTACAACGTCCGTAATGTATTATTCAGATTATTTATCGATAAAGTGCTTACAGATATTATCATTCCAGCGATACGGAAAATAACTACGGTAAATTATTATATCTTTGCCTTAAGACGGACGTAAGACTGCCTTCCGAAATTGGGGGCTGTTGCCCATTATGTGTTCTACGGGAGGTGTTTGGTAGTTACGTACTAACATCGACAGTGTGTATGATCGTTGTCTACTAATAACATTTACGCTATAATTAGTAGGAAGTCATATCACCATTGTTTAGTGGTTGAAACCATTACCTATTCAGTCACTAACTGGCTGAGTTAGGTTTAGGTCAGCGTTCGTTAAATACACACACACACACACACACACACACAAGTACAGTAGATTATTTATCAATTCTAAGATTTCAAATAAATAAAAAGCAATGTCACAATTTCGTATTCTATAAAGTAACTAAGTAAACCACTTATATGATGCCTTGTCAACTTAGTTCTAATATTTATAGTTGATTTTTATTAATAATAGCTGTTAACATTTATAATATTTTTACCATACAATAAGACTAGTTGCGCGCTAATTAATCACGGCTTTTTTTTTTAAATCGGTAACTGTTCGTTTAAAATTAGAATAAAAATGGACTTACTATTCTATGCTTCAGATACGAAAATGAGCCTACTGTGATGATGATTGTTTTCAGGTACATTACATTTTAATAAGGTTTCACACCATGTCACTAGACTGCCTTTAGAGAAATTTCAAAAAAGTAAAAAAAATACAGTTGCAGATGCAGTTACCGGCTGACCTGCAGACCTCTTATAATGCATATCGGAATATGGGTCAGAACTCTGAGACAAGCTGTATATCATTAAGATCAAGTGAGACGAGCCGAACTACATATGAGTGAGACGTAGAAGACGAGGAATGACCGGAGGAGGAACGTACAGGTTTTAGAGGAGGTGTCACTGATGTGTTTGCATAATACCGTGAAGTTTGAAGGAAAGTTACATAAGCTTCAGGCAGATTGAGATGGACTTCGTTGCGTCAATGCGTTCATGACTGCGTCTTTGCTGCGGAGCATATATAAAGCGTAGCACGATCGCCTTACCTTATAGTTCTAGTCTTGAAGACCGATCGAAGAAATTTGAAAATAATCTTCGGAGCGAATGAAATAATGAAGTGAGTGAGTGATTTAAGAAGCGACCTCAGACAGATTGGGCCACTCACGTAATACACGCGATTAGGATATTTTGCGGGTAGTTTAAGAGTTAATTTTTCTCACCACGACAGCTTTATTAGATGTCTGAGTAAATAAGTTTTAATTTGTTTAGAAACTCTGGTTGGATTACGTGTCTTAATCATTTAGGTAAATAAATTAACAATTTTATTTCTCATTATCCAATACCAATAGCACGTAACAATATTATCAGTGACGTAAATAGTAATAAATATGGTGCACGTGGAGATGACTGAAAAAGAGCATAACCGTTCTCTACTTATGTCGTAGTAGGGAACGGTTTGAAACATACAGCCTGGTAAACATCAGAAAAAGATTCACGCATAACGGAACCTTCGGCGCCACTCTCAAATACCGCCTCTTGACTGACTCAACCGATGCACTGTGGTCCAGAAATGGGCTCACTGTTGCGGACTCATTGCAACTATTCTTTAAGTTTTTCGGTTTAAATTATTGTCAAAATTATAAGTGTTTTTCCGTATCCTAGTTATGTGGGTTGTGTTTTGTGGTTTGGTTGTCTTTTACGTGTTTTGTATTTTGCTATCAATTTAACTGTAAATATATATTTCTTTCATCCATAATACAGTCCATCATTGTAGTTAGTGTTCGTCTCCTTCATTTTGGTCCTTCTCCCACGTTTTTCAGTGCCTATATTTATTTATTTTCCATTTTTCCATCAAGTGTCATTTTCAGTATTATTTTATCATTCGCAGGTTTGTTTTCATATATAATTCACTATTTATTGCATTTTCATTTTCATTGAGTTACGTTAATTTCTATTAAAATTCATGCTCACTCGTAGTAAAAGTAAAGTCATGTCCTCATCGAACCCTGCGCCCAACGTTAGTATCGCAGACTGTGTAAGTGTAGCTCCTAGTGAACACACTGCCAGATCCAATACTTCGAGCTCATCGTCAACAATTAAGGCGCAGAAAGCTGCCGCTGAAGCGCTCGCTCTTCGTTGTCGTCTCGAGCGCGAACAGGAGCTTGCCGCACGCGAACGCGAGCGTGAGCGACAACTTGCAGCACTTCAGCAATAGTTGGAAGAGAAGGAGCTGCAGGCAGAACTCGCAGCTATTGACGCGGACGGAGACGGCAGTCACAAAGAAAGTCGCGCTAGCAACCGAAGCGCCCGGGTGAGCGTAGATAGAACGGTGAGATGGGTAGAAACTAGCAAACTACACTCTGGTGTTAATATGGACTTTTCTGCAGCACGATGCGAACATCATGTGACTGTTCCATCACCCGCCCGCTTGGCAATTCAACCGGCGGACACGAGGGCATCTGCATCCCACATTAACCCAACAAGTACCAATCAACAACCACACGTCTTTAGAAGCCCGGAGGAAACCGCCACTAATACAGCAGCGGCAGTCGTGTCTACGAGTGTCGATAACTCCCTTTGTTACCTTCAAGCTATTGCCGACACAGCTGCAGCAGCTAAGGCCCTTGCCTCTAGACACACCACACAAAAGCTAGAGCTATTTCCATTTTCTGGAAATACTGCGGAATGGTTACATTTCAAACGCATTTATGACGTCACTAAATCTAATTTTTCTGTTTTAGAAAATATTACGAGACTTCAAAATGCAATAAGGGGCCCCGCTCGAGAGGCCCTTTCAGCTTTGTTGATGTCAACGGAGAATCCTGAAGAAGTCATGCGTGCACTGGAAGATAACTTCGCGCGCCCCGAGCTTATCGTATACCAGGAAGTCGATTCATTAAAGAACCTTCCACGCCTAGGTAATGATCTCAAGGAACTCGGAACTTTTTCCAATCGGGTACGTAACTCCATCTCTACTATTAAATTATTGAAACAAACGGAGTATTTATTTTCACCTGAATTGTTTCACGCTGTCCTGGGAAAATTAAACCCAACAACAAAAATTAGATGGACAGATTTTGCGATGTCAGACTCGTCAGGTCGCCCGAAGCTTGAATTAATGGCAGACTTTTTAAATCAGGAGCTTGAGCGACATATTCGTTTCGGGCTATCACCTGAGTCGAGCTCAGTACATCAACATTATGTTCCTCAACATTTTCATCATAAACGCGAAGTTGTCCATACTATATCTGATTTAAAGAGTGCTTCTACAAAACAAGTATGCCCCTTCTGCAAAGGGAATCACAATATAAAGTCGTGCCATGAATTTAAGTCTTTGTCAGTTGAAGACAGATGGAAGTGGCAACGTGAGGTGAAAGCATGCTATCGGTGCCTTAAACTTACTTCTCACCAGTGGAGAACGTGTAGAGTTAATCCCTGCGGTACTGATGGCTGCCGCTACCGCCATCATCCGTTATTGCATCAGAATACACTATCTTCAATTGTCAACAATACCGACGTTCAAACTTCAAATTTCTCAACACACACGACGCATAGTGGACACTCTCCACAGCAAATACCTCATTCACCAGAGGATAAAGTCACAGTATCGACGACTTCTACAGATACCACGCAACCAAGCACCGTCTTAGGTTCGAAACCCCGTGCTTACCTTAAAATACTCCCGGTTACCATTTCTGGCCCTGCAGGAACCTGTGACGTCTTCGCGCTTCTGGACGACGGGAGCACTGCGACTTTGATAGACTCCAGCGTTGCCACGGCTCTAGTATCTTATGTTGATTTTAACATAAAAGGCAGGTATTCAAATGATACATTCTTGGTAAAGAATGCAAGGGCCATGGATTCGCTGTCTTTACGTCCACAAACAGTCCAGCGAGAGTCTATTTTATCGTATTCTCATTTAGTCGATTTGGCCGACGTGTTAACATATCAGGATGCTACTCCAACGGTTTTAGTTGAACACTGGTATCTTTCTATCAACCACGCTGTACGGATCGGTAGAAAGAATGAACCAGTGGCCTGCTTCACTGCTCTGGGTTGGACTTTATATGGTGTTTCTTCCAGTAAGACAAAATTAGTTGAATTTGTAAATCACACCTCATTCAGAGATTTTCATGAAATTGAAAATTTGGACTTATTACTAAAAGAACAGTACAAAATTGATTCTTTAGGCATTTCCAAAATTGAAACACCATACAACAAGCTAGAACAGCGTGCCGTAGAAATGTTAGAATCCACATCTAAACGTTTACCTTCTGGACGGTTTGAGGTCGGCATGCCTTGGCGTGAAGACAATCGTCCGGTGCCTGACAGCTACCGACAGGCCATATCTCGTTTTTTAAGCTTAGAAGCACAAATGTCAAAGGACGTATTATTTGCTAAGGCCTATGATGCATTCATTACCAACATGCTCGATAAACACTATGCGGAAGAGTGCCCTCCGGATTCATATTACGCAAATCACAATGTTAGCTCTAACCGTAACCTTTTACGTTTATACCTCCCTCATTTCGGCGTTTATCACCCGCAAAAACGTAAACTTAGAGTAGTTCATGATGCTGCCGCCGTAAACGAAGGCGTCAGTCTGAATTCCTTACTGCTCCCCGGTCCAGATCTACTTCAACCTATTCTAAAAATTTTGTTCCGTTTCCGTGAATCTCGTATCGCAATGACCGCAGATATTAAAGAGATGTTTCTTCAAATTCGGATAAGGGAGCAAGACCGCGATATGCTGCGATTTTTGTGGAGATCATCTAAAAGTGAGCCTTTAAAGGAATTCAGGATGACAGCCGTAATTTTCGGCGCTTGTTCTAGTCCGTTCATAGCACAGTTCATAAAAAATAAAAATGCGCAAGATCACATTAAGCGCTACGCCAAAGCTGCCAACGCCATCCTACAAAATCATTATATGGATGATTACGTAGACTCCATAGATGATGTTGATGAAGCAGCTCAGTTA
Source organism: Calamotropha paludella (assembly GCA_927399485.1). Taxonomy (NCBI): domain Eukaryota; kingdom Metazoa; phylum Arthropoda; class Insecta; order Lepidoptera; family Crambidae; genus Calamotropha; species Calamotropha paludella. Next base: position 16,524,900 of record OV656810.1, on the reverse strand, counting down.
GCTGCGGACATCGTAACCGTTCACAGCGCTGCTCATTTTGAAATGCGTTCTTGGGTTTCGAACAATTCAGCCGCACTAAAATTCATACCACACAGCTTACGCGCTGCTGAGTTGTCAGAAGCTGACCTGACTGGTAATGACAAAATTCGAGCATTAGGCATTTCTTGGAATCCCAACACAGACCTGTTAGGGTTTCGAACTGTTTTAGGCCAGAATTTGCCGAAAAGATTTACCAAACGCACAGTGCTTTCACATTTAATGAAGATTTATGATCCCTTAGGTTTGCTGGGTCCCATAGTAGTAAAAGGTCGTATTTTATTCCAGCAGACATGGAGATCTAATATTGGCTGGGACACCGAGCTCCAACCAAGTGAGGTATCAAGGTGGCTTGATTGGTTTCAAGAGTTACTGACAGTATCTGCTTTAAAAATACCTCGTTGGTATTCAAGGGTATAGAACTCTGAGCCTTCGTACAGAGAGCTACACGTATTTTCGGATGCAAGTGAGCTTGCGTTTGCCTGTGTTGCCTATTGGCGTTTAGTATATAATGACGGAAGTATCAAGCTTGCTCTCATCTGTAGTAAGGCAAGGGTCTCACCTTTGAAACCCGTGTCTATCCCGCGCTTGGAGCTTCAAGCCGCTTTGATAGCCTTACGTCTCGCGCTTACTATTAAGGACAGTCACCGCAAAAAACCAGTACGCACCTTTTTTTGGACCGACTCTATGACTGTCCTTCAATGGTTGCGTAGTGACGCTCGCACCTTTAAACCTTTTGTTGCCCATCGAATAGGAGAAATTTTAGAAAATTCTTGTGTAAGCGACTGGCGATGGGTACCAACAGATTTAAATGTGGCTTATGACGCAACAAGAATGCGCCTTGTGAACCTTGACCTCGGACATAGATGGTTCTGTGGGCCGCATTATCTCTTAAACTCTCCGGATGCTTGGCCCCTGGAGCCAGTTAGCGTACAGTCAACGTCCGAAGAGCTTAAGTTCCGACCTCGCGAAGTAGTAGGAGAGGTCAGAGAGACCGTTAGAACAGTCTCAAGGCAATGCTTGTTGTGCAGGTTCAGAAAAGCCAAGCCAATGAATCCCGTCATGGGTGACCTTCCGCATCAAAGACTAGCTCACCATCTTCGACCTTTCACCTACACCGGCATTGACTATTTTGGCCCAATCACTGTGACCATTGGACGCCGTCATGAGAAGCGCTACGTGGCCCTCCTTACATGCCTGACTACAAGAGCACTTCATCTTGAGCTAGTACACAGTCTATCATCAGATTCAGCTATAATGGCCCTAAGAAGATTCGTTGCAAGACACGGAACACCTAACACGATCTTCTCGGACAATGGCACAGCCTTTGTAGGAGCTAATCGGCTATTAAAAGAATTCTACTCTAACGGTGTTCAAGACTTTGTGGCCACCGAAGGCATTAGGTGGCAATTCATACCAGCCGCGGCCCCACATTTTGGAGGCTGTTGGGAGAGACTGGTGCGAACCGTAAAGGTCGCCTTACAAGCGACACTCAAAGAAAGGGCGCCGAAAGATGAGACTTTGCAAACATTACTTGCGGAAGCCGAAGCAATTGTTAATTCTCGGCCCTTGAGTTTTGTTTTCACATCGGAACAGCATCGAACCAAATTCTACCGAACGTGTTGAATGACGACGACTTAGTCAGAAGGGCAGAGTGGAGAAAGGCCCTCAGGCTGGCAGACCACTTTTGGAACCGCTGGGTACGGGAGGTGCTACCCACCATGCAGCCTCGAGGTCAGACAGCTGGGAACTGCGGTGAAGACCTCAGAGTTGGGGATGTTGTGTTTGTGGTCGACTCATCGTTACCACGAGGGACTTGGCCACGAGGTCGCATCAAAAAACTGTACCCAGGCAAAGACGGCATAATTAGGGTGGTCGATGTTGACACGCCAGGAGGTACCCTTCGCCGACCCCTCCGCAAACTGATTAGGGTCAATTAGTAAATTTTGTTGTGCAGTCCTGCACGGAGGGGAGGATGTTGCGGACTCCTTGCAACTATTCTTTAAGTTTTTCGGTTTAAATTATTGTCAAAATTATAAGTGTTTTTCCGTATCCTAGTTATGTGGGTTGTGTTTTGTGGTTTGGTTGTCTTTTACGTGTTTTGTATTTTGCTATCAATTTCACTGTAAATATATATTTCTTTCATCCATCATACAGTCCATCATTGTAGTTAGTGTTCGTCTCCTTCACTCACCGTCTCAAAAATTTGTATCTCTTTTGTTTTTAGGGATACCAACTTTTAGGGACAACAAGTTTCAATAGAATAAAACATAAAATATTTTATTTAAAATACTAAATAATATTAATAAATATTGTTTCATACAAATTAAACAAAATCGTTAAAAGCTATTACTTTTAACTATTATTATTAATATTTAAATTATATTATGTTTCTTAATTTGTAATATTATTAATTTTTTATTAGGAATTATTCATTATCAGGCAGATCTAAAAGCGATTTGGCTTCATCCAACAATTCATTGTTGACAGTGGGAGTTGGAGTTCTAAGACTTGAAATATATGGATCTGATGTTATTAATAACAAATGTTGTACATCATCATTTGTTGCTGTACGAGAACATTTCCTAGAATGGTATCATCGGTATTGCTTATAATCTTCGTTTAGTGCTTCCTGGGCATATTAGAATAGTTGCCCTATTGGTAATATTGCAAAATGCCTTATTACACTTTCACCATGAATGAGAACTTTATGAAGCGAGGATGGCATGTAGTAACAGTTATAATGTTTGACATATATTTGGAGAGTATCCATTGCATAGTGCCCAAATTCGGAAGTATTAATTGCCAATCCAGATGACATCGTTTGTCGTATTACCACCGTTTGTATTATAACCGTTTTATCAACTCTTCATTAACTCCAGTAATATTGGCAGAACACTGATAATTTGAAAAGAACCTTCGCGCAGTATTACTATTACCAGGTCCATGTCGCGGTTTGTCAATGTGAACGCCAAGTTCACTACGGAATCTTTTTTAGATATACTTTTTCTCCTCTTCTTTGCTCATTTTATTTTCCGAGGTTGTGGTGTGTGTGGTGTAATCCAAGCATGAAGATTAGACAGACCATATTAAAAGGCATCTTCGTTTTCGGATTTCGCTGAAACTTTGATTAAATCATTCATCTCTATAGGTCTTGCTCCACATATAGTACACACAGAACTAGATGATACATAGTTAAATACTTGCCCAACTTTTTGGACTTCAACTACCATATCATCTTTCCTTATCAGTGATGTAGGGAGTTCATTATTTTGTTTATTCATAGTATGAACCGTCTCTTAAGTTGTCTTTGGTGTTTCTTTGACAAACTTAATGGACATGGGTCGGCAACTATTATATTTGAAGAAATATTGATATAGTATGGTCTAAAAGGTCTTGGAGTTTTATAGAACCTCATTAATCATTAATTTCGATACAAGAACTTGGAGGATAGCACATTTTTTTCGTTTCCAAAATAATGTTGTATGATGAAAATACGAATGCATTTTTTAATTAAACGAGACCTCAATCACATTATTGGGACTTAAACAAGTCTAAATCAAAGTATAATGATAGTGTTTCATTATTTGAATATGACGTAACTAACATTTGTATTTTTTTATCACTTCATTTTTGTCTTTTCTGGTGAAGCTCCGTATAACACTTACAATAGAAGCTTCATCTAATTCGCCTACAGACCGACAGGCAGACAGCCATCGACAACTACTCTGATCGACTGTTCGACAAACATGACGTATTTTAAGTCTGCATTTTGACGGGCAACTACGGAACCCTACGCCGTGCGTCCCACCACATACTTGACTCGTTTTGACATTTCCTTGACCGGAAATATAAGTAAACAACGAAATCAGGTCGGATTGGACTCGAAATCACATTTGACCGGGCCACACGCAATAAACGTTAGCTGAGATTCTTCCTAACCTTGGTAAATTTAATCAACAAAATCTACTTCTCTGCTTAATCAAAGTAAACCTCCAATGCTGCGTGTCAATTAAGCTACATAAAGATGCCCATTCGAAAACCTTTACAATATTAGGAAAAGGAAATATAAAATTAACTTAAATACTAATACAACTAAAATATAATTAGCGATCCAGTCTTTTGCACCGACGCTCCTGGGTTCGAGTCCCGTAGGGGTCGGATGTTTGTGTGAAGCATTTGTGACTGAGTCATGGAAATTTATGTATATTTCTATGAATATTACATATCTATATAATGTCTAAAGTAAATAAATTTATGGATGCTATTGGATAAAATGGTTTTAAATAAACACTTTTACTCTTGCTTTTTTTTCGTCTGGCTTCGGTGTTAGTAGTAAATGAGCAGTGTTAATGTTTAAGATTAGGAAAAATATTGAAATGTCGTATCGTTGCGTTTATTGCTTTTTATTTAGTTTATATGGTTAATAATTCTTTTAGTTTTATGTTTTTCGGTTAGACAAGTCTTAGACGCCTTGCACACACGTAGCTTGTAGCTACACAAAACCAAAGTAATATGATAAGTTGGTTGATTGCGCTCCAAACTTTGTTTCTGCCACTCTTTCTCATTGAACCATATGCCAACTTAATTAATTGTGTTGAGAATCATGGCGTCATTCAATGCTACAGGAATAAGTTAAAGAAGTATATTAAAATTAACAAATATATTTCTAGAACCAATAATTAATTAATCAATTATTAAGCAGAAAATATTTTAATGAATGTTAAATATGTAAAGCAGCGCAGACAATTTATAGAAAAAAAAGGAAACATGTTGCTGCATTATTAAAGACAATAGAATAACCTATATACATACTGGCCTTTAAAAAAATATCAAGCTCCCCCACTTCAGAGGCTTTTTTTCTCTTTTAATAATTGTCACTCCATTGTATCAGGCCTGGATGCACCGGAGCCTCAATCTCCATATTTATTGACAATATAGATAGCTCAAACATGAATATCATTCCAAAAACCAGCTGTTCATATACTATTATGCTTTGTGATGAAATAGGAAAAGTCTTGGGCCATCAGTATAGGAGAAATCAAAGTGAAAATTTTATTAGTTATTGTCTGCCTGGCTCGGATCTATATAATATAATGAATCAAGCAGTAAATTGTTTAATCTAATTGAAAATACAAATTTAGTTGTATTTATTGATATCAAAGGCAATTTTAATAACACAGATTTTATGTCATATTATATTACAGTAAATTCTTTATGTTTTCATAAAGTTGTTATATTCACACTACCTTATAGTTTGCCAAGAAAATAAAATTACGTATAAATTAAATCTTACATTAAGCTCATTCAATTATTATAAAAGCGACAAATGCCATGTTATCGACACGAATAAAGGTTTTAATAATTTGTGCCTGACAAAAGATAAATATTATCTTTCTCATTATTTGAAAAGAAAAATTAATAACTTCTTCACTATTATTTTATTTTAATCGTATAATCGCCAAGAATTTGGCTTCCACTCCTGCTTTTATTGAGCAGAATGAAGACGAAGACTTGAGTAGTCAGACTTTGGAATTTGTTCTAAATAATTTAAATTCAAAAGTCAAAAGACAACAAAATAACTCTCTAGCCCTGCAATGACAAAATAAACTATTGTTCACCAAAATATACAAGACTTTGATCATAGCGGTCAAATGGCCTCTCTTGAATTCTGTAATGTTCCTTCTAAGCGTCACATTACTTAAAGGCCCATCAATAAAAATAATATAGAAAAATTTCAAAGAAATATAATTGCAAAAACATCTTGTTTGCTTTCTGCTGACGCTAATATATATGCTATACACAAACTTTTTCAAAATAATTCAAAAGGAATTTGAGCAAACATTTCGGCCAAAAACTATAAAATGTAACACCTCCAAAAAGAAATTTAGTGATTGGGCTACTCCTGGCATTAAAGCATAAAAGCAGAAACAAACTGTATGAACTATATGGCCAACAATCTACTTTTAATGATCCCATATTTGCTGAGTTCGTTATAAACTTTTAAAAGACTTTCAAGGTAGTTTGCTCCTGCAGTAGTTGTTTGCAAAAACCAAGTACATTTCCAATAAAATTTCTTTGTCTGAAAAAAAAAGGAAAAGCTACTTGGAATATCATTTACCAAGAAACTGGCAAAACTAAATGTGATGATCTTACATACACATTGGAAATCTATATCTATTTATATCTATATCTTCTATATCTATACTTATAATAAATCTGTAGAGAGGTTAATTCTGTACATGAAATATATTTTCAAAATAACTATCAGGGGGTGATTAGTGATCGATACTAATGCCAAAAATGTAATCAGTAAATTTTTTGTCTGTCTGTCTGTATGTTCCTTATAGAAACAAAAACTACTCAACGGATTTTAACGTAACTTGGTACTATTATTCTACATACTCCTGGGCAGGTTGTAGTATAATTTTCATCTATATTTATTTATATCTTCTATACTTATAATAAATCTGTAGAGAGGTCAATTCTGTACATGAAATATATTTTCAAAATAACTATCAGGGGATGATTAGTGATCGATACTGATGCCAAAAATGCAATCAGTAAAATTTTAGTCTATCTGTACGTTCCTTATAGAAACAAAAACTACTCGACGGATTTTAACGAAACTTGGTACAATTATTCTTCATACTCCGGGGCAGGATGTAGTATACTTTTCATCACGCTACAATCAAAAGGAGCAGAGTAGTGAAGGGAAATTTTGGGAAAACGGGAGATGTTACTCCATTTTTTAAGCTTCCGTCGCGTGTGCAGCCTTAATGGTTAAAGTTACATGGAAATCATGTATGACGAAAATATTCTACATAAAATTGTCTAAAAAATATCCCGCAACAGCATATATCTATCTTTTATGGTTGACTCACAATAACACGTGTAACTCCTGATAGCTTAGCAGTTCGGAGCATTCGGATTATATTTGTTTACTCTTATGTTTATAATACTCTTACTCATCCCTTATTTAAAAAAGTTAATAATATATAAAAATCCAGCCCAGTGAACTCTTCACCAACTCAACTGATATTGATGAAAGTTGGTATTTATGTGTAATTTGGTCCAACTGAAGAGATAGGATAGTTTTTTTTTTAATTCATAACACAGCAATGCGTGGCCGGATCAGCCAGTAGATAATAAAATTACAACGTCGGATGAGACTGTGGCTAAGACATTCGAGTATTTATTTTCTAGGATACCTACCGAAGTGACAAAAAGCCTTGGTTAGCCTGGTTGGTAGCCTAACTTTACTGTTGTCCTCCTGCAATCGAATGTGGAAAATTACACTTGTACATTTAATTTTAGACACGTCACTAGTAACATAATTTTAAAAACATTTAATTCTTCAAATATTAAAAAAACAGAACTTCTTTGGGGTATGTCCACTACTTAAATCAATACTTACTTGTATACTTAAATGTATTGATGAATGATCTTTCCCAATATCCATATTATCCTTACTAATCAAAGTTTAAAAAAAAATATTTATTGTAAATTATTAGCTTATTTTTGTATGAAAAAAATTGGTTGTCTGTAAAGTCGGTTTACGGACGATTATTTTACTTGATAACGTCGTAAGAAAACATTGATGTAAAATTGCATATTTTTATGAATTGAGTTGAATTATTATTACTGAATTATCATTATATTGTTTAATACAAAAAAGGAAAAGTCTTTTACAATATTTTCGATAAATTAACATTTCTTTGCACTCGTTAATCTAAATATTTTTTTACTTAAATTATACAGATTAATTACAAGTAACAATGTGCTATTAACAATTTATTTACAACTTATAGTGTGATATTCAAAATCCTCCGCAATTGACTTTTTATACGATCGTTTATATGACACAGTCATGTTACAAATTCGACCTAAAAATATTATGACTCATAAGTCATAATATTTATAGGTCGAAATTTAACATGACCTATTATTACTGCAATCGCCGGCCGATGATGCTTCTTTTAATAATGGAAAAACAAATATAAGATTATAACGCTAATAAATTCTTAAAATGCAACAATTAATTACCTTTTGTGCCGCAATTGTTGTTGTAATAAGCAATGGAAACCACATTAACTTTTCAGTTCACTTTATAGATAGTTGAGAAAACAGTTTACGCGTAGGTTGGGTGCTGCCGCAGTCTTTCTTCTACACGGACGCATCGGCCGATGGAGTGGAAGAGAGATAGATGCGTCACAAGACGAACGCTTAGGCCGATCGTGCTTCTCCATCGCTTGTTCCGCGCTCTCGCTTGCACGCTAGGCTCAGGCGGAACATGACAATGACGGAACGTGTCAATGTGTCATGCTTTTTCGTGCGTGCAGCCGGCGTTCATCGATTTATAAGACGTTATCACGTCAAAAAATTTTCATGAAAAACAATGTTGTTTTACTAGAGAAAGATCCACTACGGACGCCGTGATTGCACTTCTCAAACACATTTTTGATGCTTGGGAGGGTAAACAAGATGCTATTGGGATTTTTTGTTACCTTTCAAAGGCCTTTGATTGTGCCAGCCATAAAACATTGTTGAAAAAGATGGAACATAATGGTGTTTCCAAAATTATTTACGATCTTTTAATATTGCAAACCAAATTACAGTAAGTTCCTCCTCTAAACTTACGTCTTTGTATTTACCTATTTAGTTTTGCCTGAGATCAATACATGAAAATAAAAAAAAAAAACAAGATACACTCTCCATTAAACTGGCCAACATACTATTGAAATGAAACTTTTTCACGATGATACGTTACTTTAAATGGCTAGATTAAGAAATATTTATTAAGAGGTGTGACAGATTTATTATTTATATCAATTTTTTAGTGCTCAGTGCATACAACTTGCCCTAACTCTAAGTAGTGTGGGATATATCGACGTATTAATACATTTCTTATGTTGTACTCTCCTTGTTAGAAAAAAAGCTTAAAGTATTTTTTTATATCAATATTATTCCATGTTAATTTGGTCCTAGAATTCGGCCCATTCCACAACTATTCTTAAAGCTTGTTAAGTAAACAGCGGACCAATAGCCAGTCTCCCCTAACTTGATCCTAGTATTAAGCGTTAATTAATTTTCTAAGTAATAAAACATTTACTGCTGAATAAAATATTCCTTCTTATAAAACATAGGTGTAATTACCTATTCAATTATGTTCAAAATAGATCTATGTACAGCTATACGAAATAAAATAACGCACAGCCAAGACTGCTGGGTTAAGTAGCATGACATTATTCACAAATAACTTATTGCTACAAAAAAAAAACCGGCCAAATGCGAGTCGGACTCGCGCACCGAGGGTTCCGTAAAATATTTTTATTATATGATGTAACTAAAAATTTACGGTTTTCGCAATTTTTCCTTTATCTGTGCTATAAGACGTTGCTTTGTACTAAATTTCATTCAAAATTCATGGGAAGTACCCTGTAGGTTTTGTTTCCCTTCGAAAATTTGCGGAATTTTGCGGCATAAACGGCTGTATCTTTTGATTGCGTTGGCTTAGAAGTTTGAGTTTTTGACAGCTCCAAGGGACAGTAGACCTGAGTATTTGATATAAATTTCAGCTTGATACGTCCACTTGTTCCTGAGAATAAGGGTCTTGACAGACGGACGGACGGACGGACGGACAACAAAGTGATCCTATATGGAGTTCCGTTTTTTCCTTTCGAGGAGCGGAACCCTAATTAACTCGTATCAGTCACCACGTGGTGAAATGAATAAATAAAGAAATATATAACTAAGAGGGTAGTTTTGAGAATTCATACCCTAAAGGGTTTCTAATATCGGATAAAGATTATATGTTCATTATTCTAGACCCAGCTGTATTGGAGTGCGTCGTTCATGGTTCATGGAACATTAATTGAATTTTTTTGAATAAAATTTATTTAGTATTCTGTAATAAATGGAGCTCTTGATTTAATGTTTATTTTCTACGATATCTCATGTTGTAAAAAAAGAAAGGGAAAAGATTGCACAGGGGTAATAGGTATAATTTGATAAAACTAGGTATGGATATATTCTAAGGAAGGACAAAGGCTCCTTTTTATTTCATCTTAAAAATCTCAGTTCGACTAACTTTTGTGAAGAAATGTTGCGATCGAACTCCAAGTTGACCGAATTCTGAAAGGTCTTTAAATTTTCCTTTCAATAATTTTTAATATTAATAATATATATAATATAGACACTACCTATATAAAATGATATATAATATTAATATTGAGAAAACATTATATATTTTTTGGCTACACTCGAACTATGGCTTTGTAATTAATTGTAAGGAAAACCTGTGTATTTAGCATTAGTTTTAGTTTTAGTTGGCAAATTCAGAGTTTGTGTAGAATTTTGTACGCTTTGTTTGGAATGCCGTTGATGGTATTCGAAAAAAATAACAGTAATAACACAAAGCTTTTTCCCATTGCGTCTGCAAGTACCGTCAGATATGTTAAGAGAAGCATACAAATGTCTGTAATTAAATTTAAAAAAGTACTATGTAGAGACTACATCCAGTTACATATAATCATCCTTGACGCATGCATAATTACTTCAAGATACGGAATGTTGTTGTTTATATAAATCTACTAATGTAATTTTATTTATGCTAAAAACTAATAAAATATGATATAATTAGAAGTTATTTCAATATATGCGTAATAACTTATTAAGCTACTCTTACATTAACATTTTTCATTTCCTAAAGGTGCTGTTTTGTAGTTTATTAGCAGTGTATGATTCATTTTGAAAATACAAGCAACAATATGTTAGTTCGATGTTTTGATAAAACATCGGTGGCCTAGAAGTTGCGGTGTCTTGATAAAAGTCGTACGATAAATAGTGGAATTCGAAATTGCTCTATTTATATGTTTTGTATATTATTAAAATAAAATAGTCAAATCATAGAATTGTAATTAAAGTAGTGAGTCATAATTTGTTGGGATTATCTGTGATTTAGATGGCATAGTCAAATAACCGGTAGTAAGTAGTAATAAGTGACTGACTATACGTTTCGTGTGATCACAACATAAAGCAACAGCCTGAATTAAATGGACCTAAGTTTGAGTAAGATAAATTTGCTTGTTTGTTGTATCAACAAACAAGTAAATTTATCATAATATCGGTTGCATTTCTAGGTAAGCTTCTTAAGAATAAAATCACCTTTGTTATAGAAACGATGTCTTTACTTGTATCATACAAATGTTTAGAACAAAATTAACGGACCATAATTAAACTCTTTTTTTCGCATAAATACGACTTCATTTTGGTCCAAGTTGAGTTTAGGTATTTGGATAACTTTCCGTCGACTAAGTGCCATAAAATCCCCCTAGTGATCAATGCGAGTGAGTATGACAGAAACGTATTTTTTTTTCCTTATTTCAGTATTGTTAATTTGATCTGTAAGCCATATTCCTATACGAAGAACTTATATCCATTACCCATTTGTACTTTGCTAGTTTCTCCCTGGTAGCTCCCGCTGATTATGGGTGAGGGACCAGACCTGCCATAACCTTTATTACGATTCAAGTTCTACCATTCAAGAGAAACGCCTCTATAGACGGGGTATAGCGGTGTCTCTCTTTGATAATTGAACTTCCACCGCGTTAAGAGGTCATGGTAGGGCTTCAGATCTCACACCCATATGTTATGCAGAAGAGGATATAAGTACAAAAAGTTTTCCTTCTAATATATATACTTAGTTAATTACTTTTCATGATTTCCTTTATTAGCCAATATTTCTTCCAAACACTGGCTATCTTTTTATTTATTGCCTTGGATATTTGGTTGTCTGACATATTCTAAGCTTTTTCCATTTAGCTTAATCTCTACTTCAATAGTATCAATCATTACTTTTGTTTTGTTTGTATTCATTTGAAGACCCAGATATTTACTTTTGCTGGCTAAATATTGTACCGAGAACGATGAGAAATGAGCAAGGGGTGTCATGCTGAGATTTATCCTTTTCTCCACCAGGTTTACCACAAACCTTCTAACCTATATCTTGGATCTGACCTTATTCTATCCCAGGTTGGGGCGCAGCAGGGAGACCACCTTTGTTCACTTATTTTTCGTCTGGCTTACCATCCGCAAATCCTGCGGCCCTAGAAACTCACAGGGATGTTCTCTTACTCGCCGGCGAACGCTTAGGGCTGTTACTTTGCATGTTACTGTGATCCTAATAGAAGTGCTTTGCTGTCCCAAAGATGACGTATCTCCTGGGGACGGCCCCTGTTTGGCTGTTACTCAATGCTGTGGATTCTTTTGACACCATCGTTAAGAGTAGTGTGGCGGTTATTTCTGTTTGAAGCCTTTTTTTTGAGCGGCGAGCACTGAATACAAGATACTTTATCAGTTCGGTACGGGGGAATTGGGGTATGATGTATACGAGATGTGAACTTGCCGACGGCTGAGCATCAATCGACGGCGAAACGCTATAATTATGCCCCACTGTAATAGGGCTACAATTTTATGCCCTGGTGCTAGTCCCCCTTACAATACTACTACGGGTTGAAGGGGGGGATTTGCTTTAAAAATTGTCCGCGATTTAAAGTGTCGCCTCAGGTAGAAAACATGTGACCCCTGTGTAGGGTCATTTCTGATGAATAGGCTATTAATTGCCACCCAGCGTTGCAACGCAGCCAGCATTATGGGCACTTTTGCGCCGGTGACTATTTGGGGCGGTTAATTTGACTAAAATATATCTGATAATTATTATCGTTGTATTGTAAATAAAAAAAATAGTAAAGTGGATATGGCATTTTCCATTTTTGCGTCATATTTTATTAGTTATATAAGCAAGTAATATATTTTTTTTACTGATATTCTTCCTACTAACATTATAAGAAGGAAAGTGTGTGGGGATACTCTCATGCTAAAACAACAGAACGTGTTCGGATAAGACTTTACTCTCTTAGTTAATAACATAAAAGACCAACAACCTTAACCTGACAGACTAATAAAAAGAACAGATTAACAGAATTATACTAAAGTTCTATGGGCAAAGCGGTAGGTTTAGAACCATGACTATTGTATACATGTCACCTATTATGTAAATACTGTTACTAAGTATTACCTACATGAAAACGCGATTCTGCCATAATTGTTCAGTAAGTTGAATATTTTATTTTTAATATAAAAACTATTTAAAAATCTAATGATTAAAAGCTTCTTTTTCTTATTTGTTTATTAAATACTACCAAATGATACGTATTAATACGAAAATATCCTTCAGGTCAAACTGACTTATCTTTTGATAAAAAACGTTCGTGGCTTATATTCATTATGAACTAAGTGATTTTCAAATTTTTTCCAATATTGAATTTCGTGGTAGGTATAGAACTATTCACAACCCAGTAATAGTACGGATATCGAGTAATTTATTTCTTGATAGTAAGAACCAGTTCATCATTAAATCAGCCCTACGACGCCCACTACTTGGCATAGGGTACCCCCAAGGTTGTCCATAACGTTTGGTCCTACCCTACCCGCAGCCAAGAAACAACTAATTAATAACTAATTATTTCATATGAACATTAACTCTGCATTGAGCAACAAAAATCGCCATGTTCCACTGACATATTAGTGGAATCCTTCGACAATCCTTCGAGGTTTGGGTTTGACAGACGTCCCAAATCTCACATTTGCTAGTTTGTAACATCACTTCCAAAAATTTCTCCATCAACGTTACAATGCAAACTTGCGAAGCGATAATCCATCAATGTGCCAAATGAAAAAGTACTACTATTACGCTGACGGGAGGTTTTCATCGCACTTTTTACCTTTAAAAATACTTCATTTTAATACTAATGCAAACATTCAATATGTAAAGGATACTTTTCGTCTTAATATGTTGTATTATCTTGAAAAATTACCTTTCATTGAAAATCAAATATACAACAATACAGATCAATAAAAAGTGGCCTTAAAATAAAAACCGCTTTTAGACAGCCTGTATTACTTGCCCTAAGTTATTGCCAATAAGGTTACATTTATTATGATTATAACGCAAGTGTGTTTTTGAGAGCCCCTACAACCTTTATCAAGAGTTTGACGTAGACTTCTCCGTAGGTGTGTACTTGATTTACCTTTGTAAGCAGCTCAAAAGACGTCATATTTTTTTTTGGATATATTAAATTCCAATATTGTTTTGTTTACGAGGAGAAACATGAAAATCCCTAGAAATTTTATAGTTTAACAAATATTTTTTGTATGTCAAAGTCTCTTTTCTTGTTATTGTTATAAAAAAAATTTGCTAATTTTATGTCTAATTTTGATGACAAGACTCGTAGTCAAATAACAGTATTCGACGATTTGATTATAATTGCGACATGAACAACCATGCCTCAGTACCTTACTTTCTACAGGCGGTATAGCGCGGTATAGAATATATATGCTTGTAAAGCTTAATAAGGAAAAACAAATAATTTGTTTTTTGTTTAGGTGATCGGAGGAAGGAAAAAGGCCGACATTAGTGGTTCATTGTCGTAGTATATCAAAGGAATTTGTCGCTCCTTATCTCTCAAAAACAGAATACCTTGCACCAAGTCCCTAACAACAAAACAGAACGGTTAATGCTGATTGGTTCAGAAAAGTTTGTTTGCTAAAAATAATATACCATTTCTGAAACATCACATAACTCTTTTTCACGATAATGATGGCGAATTTTACGATATTATTTTAAGCGATGTAATCTCCCAAACCGTTCGGAAGACTAGCGATTTATTGCAGCAGGAAAATGTAGAGTTGACAGACCGTCCTCCTCAAAGCCTCAATCTGACTTCATATTAGTATTTTACAATCAGGTATTTATTGCGGTTTCTAGATCCAGATAAACCAGTCGATGCCTAAAAAAAAGCTATATATAATAATATTATATCAACCGGATTTTTAATAATTGGTTTGAACATCGTAGATTTGCATAGATTGTAATACAAAAAAGAATGTTTCGAAAAATAAGAAAAGTATGTATATTGGTTTTGTTCCGTCCATATATTTTTCTATTCCCGATCAAATGATTGAGATCGGTATGCCCTTTGAAAATAAAGTAAGATGATTGCAATGTACGCAATGTGTTTTCCTTATTCGTTAAATGTATTTATTAAAACCAAATCGAAACATTACTTTGCAAGTAAGGCGTCCTTTAAATCACTTTCCGCAATTTGCATGATATCTTTTCAGCCCATTTGATTTTCTGTTTTTCCCTGTTCTACGTGAATTTCTTCGAATTAGCTTCTGCAACCGCCATGAAAAAAATGTTTAAAATATATTCAATAGTCTGAATAAAATAAGTTAGAGATTGCAATACAAAAGGTAATTAAGTAAACATATTTTTTTATAATTTGGACATCTTTTTACTTTAGCCAATGTTTTCTTTATATAATTTAAAAATAAGAATTTGAACAATTGAAAATATTATCTTAACTGCATTAATTTGTATCCAATGAAAAACAGTTTTTTAAGATCCTAAACATTCTTTGAGACTTGCGTGGCACCAAACATTAAACTAACGGAACACAATTAACATACTCGTATTTATCTTCATATGGCATATTATTAACCCATAGCGAATTAATTAGGTGGAAAAATTTCGGCGTCATTTTAAATGCACACATTTGACTCATCACTTGGTAATTAAATTTTTTAAGTTCCCAAAATTGATAAATTATATTTAGGCCTAAATGCTGAAACATTTAGACCCAAATTTAATAAAGTGATTTAGGAACTAAGGTGCTTTTGCAGCATTTTAAAAATCTTTCGTTAAAGTCAGTCTTGTAGAGTTTAAATCAGATTTAATAATTTCTGCTAATTATAGAGTTTATAATTAATTGAAATTTTCATTGGCTGACAGTTTTAACTTTATTTTATAACACAGTACTCATAATTAAGAGAGTTTTTTAATACCAAATTAAGAAACCACATCATAGTGCTATTGAAATTGAGATAAAAAACAATTCAAGTACCAAAATTACCCGGCCTGAGACAAATATATATTTATAAAATTAACTAAAGGTGTAAGAGACTACTAAAAATCTTTAAATAACGAGTACGGGTTACGGAGAAAGTAATAGAACAGTGAAAAAAGCATTGGTCATTTAGAACTTTTTTTAGTTTGGATTGGTGATCTCGGAACCGCGTTATCAAAATCACACTATTCAGCAAGTTTAGCATTGCTGCATTACGATGTTAAAAGTCTACTTTCGCATACAATTGTGTCAGCGAATTGCTTATACTGAATCTTCTAAATATTACTTTTCCTAAAGCTGACGAGTTTCTTGCGGCCGTTCTTTTTGTCATTTGAAACAATTCCTGAATGGGTGGCCGTTAAAAATGAAAGGACTTATTTCAAGTGCATTTGATTTTTTTGGTTGCCATTATTACCAAAAAATCGCTCTTGATCTCAATTAGGCTTGGGGGCCATAACAGGATCCACGATGGAGCCAGCTAACCCAGAAGGTGCCTATTCACGTCGGCTTAAGTGTAGGTAAGTACAGGTGGCTGTCTTGCTGTTTAAGAAATCTTATATGTATTTGACAGCTTTAATTTGAGAAAAGCCCTAACTCACGTGGTAACATTCGCTCAAATAGACTCATTCGAACCTTTATGCGTATAATATCTAAACAGAATAAAATATACTCGTATACTTTTCTTATAAAAGAAATTTGTGATCAAACATAAGAACTGTGTTTTGTTGCACGATGGTAGCCTTATCAATTCTCGATCATGTAAGCTCGTCAAACTTTAAAAAATATCAAATTTTCTCATTTGATATTAAATTTTAAATGTTGCACTGTAAGTTGAGAATCGATCGATTTTGCGGAATTAGCGGGTAAGTTGACCAATTGCCTTTCTTATATTTCGCGTAAAAAATGCGATGTATGTATATGCATTGACACACAAAGATTCCTACTTGCGGAACATTGTTGTCCTCAAAACGTTGTTTGTTTTTAAATGTATAAAGAGTGTAATACTTTCGTGTTTACACCAAAAAGCAAATTCAACCTTTATCTCGCACGCAGTGAAAAGTTCGCTATAACCCATTTAAAAGTGAATGTATAAAATACTAGTTTTCAGACTACGATTTTATTTCGACGACCGCTTGGTGCTACGGTAATTTTTCAACCTTCTGCACCAAATGTCCTGGCGTGATTGTGACATTACGTATGCTCATTTAGAAACTTATATTCAGGCCCTAGGTTTTAGTTTATTTAAGGTTTTATGATTAATTCGTTTTCTGTTATCCTTTAAGCAAATATTAAGCCAAGTTAAATTTTATTTTTATAATGAGCGGGAATAGCTTTAAACTTATTGTAGTCTTGTTTGCTTTTGATATTAGAGATGGTTATTCTTAGTCATTCTTCATTTCAGGTGAGTTGTCTGATATATTAAATATAACCGAAGTATTGCATGGCAAACCAAAAAGAGTCTTTTCTAAGGAGTGCTCGAAGGATTTAATCATGATGTCAACGAAACAGTGTCAGAAAAATCAACGGTAGAAGTGAAAATAATTATATTAAGTTATAAGTATTGCTAAACGCGTAAAATCAGTAAACAACCTTAACAAAAACAAAAAAAAAATCTATCAAGAACAATTTCCCCGTTAATGCGAAAGAAGAATAAGAATTTTCCCCATCTTGTTTAACTAAAAAGCAAATTTCAGATAAAAATGTGGGATACCAGATATTAAACATCATTTGTTAGATATTTCGTAAGTATTATTTGTCAAATATGTATACATCTAAATTATATATTTGTAAAAAGAAAGACGGTTATTTTAACAATACTATGTAAGCGTAGTAATTTGGAATTTGAACGTAATTTTATTTCCGTAGGTGCTCTAAATTCGTGTGGAGTAAGTCTCTTACTTACCTGAAAAACTTTACTCGTAATGTATAATTATCACGTAGGTGCAGGTTGCTTCATTTAATATATGGTTCAGTAGCGGAACAACATAAGTAAAAGCGGTAGATGGGCCAAAATTTCCATATAAATTATGTCATCTTTAATTATACTAAAATTCTAATTTGTTATTTTAAGGTAGACAAATAGACCGTAAATTGGGTATATAAATGATATTTATGATACATTATACAATAATTACTATTTAAAAACTTTTTTAACAGAAGAAAAGGAGAATACAAACAATCACCATATTCGAAGTTTCTGAAGACCCTTTTTTACACACCCCCTCCACTCTAGTGATACGTGGTGAGGTTCTAAGCTAAGGCTCTAACATCTCGTTATATTTAATGAAACTGGCAAAATTGTTTCTCTTTTCAGGCCAGGGGACAAATCTGACCCCAAGTACAAATATGTGCAGAAAATAAACTGCATTGAAGATGGCTATAAGTTGCAATGTGATATTGTAGCACTCTGCAAATATTTCAACAATTTTTTTTTGAAGTTTTATTAAATACTGACATGTGCTACGTAAATCGTGTATCAGAAATTTAAATTAAAACACAGAAGAGACATGGGCATCATCAAAAACAGGAACTATTATTTAACTTCATTAAAGACTCCATTTTAAAAATAGTTTTCAGAAATAAAAAGAATCACGTATATATTTATTTGTTAGATCCAACAAATAAAATATATAAGAACTTTAAAGTGATGGTTTGTTTGAAAACCTGAAAGAGATCTCTTTTACGTTTTGGATGCGTTATCTCGAATGCTTTGTTTAAAAAAATAATGACAAATTTGAAAAGGTTAAAAAAGTTATAAAACTAGAAAAAAAAGACTTTTATTTCTAGTTTAAGAGCAACGACTTTAACCGTATAAATTTATTTGGTGTCTCGTTGAGGAGTTTAAAAGGTTTTCCATTTATTTTTTAATGAAATACAACTTTTTTTTACTTGTTTATCAGTCAATTTTTTTAAAATTTAAATTAATAGAATCTATTCGAATTGTTCTATTAGGTATTATCTGTATAAATGTATTCTATTGCAAATGTATCATAATAACATATAGATGTATGATCTAGGTTTATTAATACATAGGATTCTTGTAGTATCGCTGGTTATGTAATCTTTAAATTATATTAATGTAAAAAATCTTATGTAATGATCGTGGTGACTGTTTTGTATTAAAAAAATAAAAAATAAATTAATAATTGACGATGTTAACGACGCTCTTTCCAAGTTCATTAGTTTACTAGTAATAACCTCGAGCTTAACTCGAATGAAACTCGATATGGTCCAAATATGAGATAGGTGAATACGCTAATAAACGAGAGTTTTTGGGTATCACCTTAAGACTCTAGACTACAATGGGATCCCCATATTAATGCCTTGTCTAAAAGACTGAGTTTCGCCCCGTATGCCGTGAAAAAATTAAGTTTCATATCTGGTGTCGAAACAGCAACAACAGTTTACTTCAACTACTTTCACAGTGTAATGTCTTCTAAACTATTGCTGCGGAGTTCAGCGAATAATTTTAATAAGAAATTTATCTTAAAAAAACATTTCGCGCTATTTTTAACTAAGGTCTAGAGATTATATTCGAATATTATTTAAGGAAATTGATATTCTTATTATGTCTTCACAATTATTTATTTAAATGTTATTTATGTAGAAACTATACATTCAGCACTAGAAAAAAACAAAATCTATCTGTTCCAAGCTTCAGAGTGCAAATACAGGAGACTCAATTTCCTTATATATATACTGTATTTTATAATAAGATGCCACACCACGTAACTGAACTACCGTAAGAGAAATTTAAAAAAGGAGTTGAAAAACTATTATGAGCAAAAGCTATTATAGAATTGACGATTATCTAAATGAGAAAAATACGTGGAGTTAATGGCCTTTACTTTAGTATCTAAATTGCTAATTAATATTTTGTAAAGTAAATGAATGTTGATGTTTATCTTTTAACTACTACCTACAATATCGAATGTAATACTTTGATAAGTATCGAACATTCGATAAAAAACTGCTCTATAATGATTGCCTATATTTTGTTATAAAACATTAAACAGCTAGATTTTTAGCCTACAGGTATTTTTATCATACAAAATATTTTTTCAGTAAAAACACTTTTATATATGTATTAAGTTATTTATAATTAGTTATGCTTAAATAATAAAAAATACAAATTATTATATCTCTTTCACTACATAAATTTTTTTTTGGGATATTCCGTTAACTGATAAAGATAAAAGTTGCAACTAAAAACTACTTTATAAATCCGGCATCCGTTTCGGAATACAAATTGCGTTGGTTATCGTTAATGAAAGACGTCATATCTACCTTGAACTTGATTCGATAAAGTGAAAGAATCTTAATGAGGTATTACTCTCAATGTGTATACATTTACAGCGATAATCGAAGTAACATTTGGTTTACTAATGGGGCCGAAGGATTCGCTGCGTGTATGCACCGGAGAATGTATCGGATGCTGGGTCAGTGAACTTATGATCAAGAGGAAAAAATCTTTCCGAAATCAATACTGGTTGTTCCCGTCCCTTCGAAGAATGGTCGAGAAACGAACGTTGTTTGTCACGGATTACCGCTACCTCGTGGTGCTGTCCGAAATAAAGTGTTACGTGCATTATGTGTTTACGACATTATTGTGGCATTCAACTACATATATACTTTTGAAATTCAATTCCACAGTAATATTTCATTCGAATGCTTCGATGTTTGTTACTTAAACTTGAATCATTATATTTTTTTCTTCTTTAAGTATTCAACTGGGAGATATTTATTTGTAAAGAAATTATTACTAGGTTCATTCAACGTGTCGCGCCTGACATGTTTTTTAGTAATGAGATAAGCTTTTTAGTAATAATTTTCCTGCTTGTAAGAATATCACGAGAGTAAGTATTGTTACGTTAAGAGATACTTACGAAGGGATATACCTAAATTGCCGCATCTTGTCGTGATTAAACTTTGTCAGAAATAAGATAAGTAACTGTTGATTAACTTAGAAATATATATAATAACAGGAACTGGTTTCATAGTATGCCAAAGTAATAAATTAAGGTACACATTCTTTGTGATAAAAACTTAAGGGTAAATGACAAACCCACCCATTTGGTACAGACGTGGGACATAATTATTAAGTTTAAATTAAGTTTTTTTTGTTTGTTTTAAGTTTTAGGTTAATCATAATTGTCTTGTTTTATTTTCTTTTAATTTAAACTTTTAGTATTATTATTTATGTACTGTCTTTGTGTTGTTTGTTAAAGTCCTGTGTTAGTACCAAATAAAGAAGTGTGTATGTTTATGTTTACAAACACCTGTAGTAGAAAAATTACAGGTTAATAATAAATCTTATTTGTTAGAAATCAAAATCCGAGCAAAATCATTACGGAACTAATGTAGTGATTTGCATTGTTTTGTAACGATTTTTCAGCTATTCATATATATTGCTATTTTATTTTTTGAATCCTGTAATAAGTTTTAATAAAGTATATATATTTGTGATAATTGTGAAAATTATGTGTAAATGATTAAAATTAAAAATTCAATGTTTACTATTAACCTATTAATAATAATTTACCTTAATTAAGGGAAACGATCATATTTTATTCTCATTGCCATTGTGAAAGCAAATAAATGTTTGCAGAAAGCAGAAGATATTCGATTAATACAGAAACTCGCTTAGAGTTGAATGATTGGAACATATTGCAGATTTTGTTTTATAACGCTTTTTGTAGAATAATCATAAAGTTGACTGGTAACATGTTATTAAAAAAACCGGCCAAGTGCGAGTCGGACTCGCGCATCGAGGGTTCCGTAAAATATTTTTATTATATGATGTAACAAAAAATTTACGGGTTTTGCAATTTTTCCTTTATCTGAGCTATAAGACATTGCTTCGTACAAAATTTCAAGATTCTGAGTTCACGGAAAGTACCGTGTAGGTTTTGATTCCCTTGCGAGTGTCGAAATTTTGCGGAATTTTGCAGCATAAACGGCTGTAGCTTTTGATTGCGTTGGCTTAGAAGTTTGAGTTTTCTAGTTTCACAGGTCCAAGGGACAGTAGACCTGAGTATTTGATATAAATTTCAGCTTGATACGTCCACGTGTTCCTGAGAAAAAGGGTCTTGAGAGACCGACGGACGGACAACAAAGTGATCCTATAGGGGTTCCGTTATTTCTTTTCGAGGAACGGAACCCTAAAAATAGTGTAATAATTAAATTATCTTTACTACGAGTTAATAGTTTATTTAATTTTGTATTTTTGTTGTATACCTAATGTTATTTAGATCTTTACCCTAGTCAAGATCGTGTAACCTAATTTTAGTAAATGTACACCCTTAAACCTCCATATCGTTGTATAATAAAGCACAAAATAAGATTAACAAGATCTAATCCGAGAAGGATCAATATATAGGATATCTCTAGGAATTGACACAAAACAATTACTCGTACATCTTCAACGGCGTATAATTAGGTTATTGGTTTAGAATGTTAGTATAATATAATGAATTCCTAAGTATTTTGGTAATTCGTTTTAATTAGTTGCGTTAAAGCTTATTATATGAAAGCGTGTATAGAAACCGGGTTGTGAACAATTCAGTCACTGATTTGAATTGCTTAAAATATTCCATTTTGAAGTACATTGTATTGACAAATATTTGCAACCAGTTGGCCTATCTAACTCTCCGAAATAGAGTTATATTTCGAAACCGGTTGCTTTATGTTAATTTATTAAATCTATAGGTATATCTTGGCAATTACCATTATACAGCTGCGTTGACTCCAAATTTTGTTATTATAGTTTTTTTAATTTTAATAATGTTTCCACTTTATTACAATGTAGT
Source organism: Calamotropha paludella (assembly GCA_927399485.1). Lineage (NCBI taxonomy): Eukaryota > Metazoa > Arthropoda > Insecta > Lepidoptera > Crambidae > Calamotropha > Calamotropha paludella. The sequence continues at coordinate 16,502,087 of OV656810.1, read as the reverse complement.
ACATTTTAGTGATCTTTATTTCTGATATAACCCATGAATTTAGCTAGAGCCTCATTATAATAAATTGAAGGCATATTTTTATTTTTAACATTGCATTTACTCTGCAATTGATGAGTTTTTTAGAATTTTCATATAGCATAACCTGTTTTATATCCTGTTGTTAATTCATATAAATTCGACTTACGACTTAACTATAAATAGTTTTGACTAATTTATATATTACGTATATAAGCATCAAGTTGAGTGCAACCTTCCTAAACGATATAAAAAATTCTTCACAAAATTACGCACTCGCAACAAATTAGCAATGAAAAAGCGGCCACTTCTACATTAATGAACCATTGAATAATTTATTCTGTTGAAATTTAATCGAATCCAGCAAAATGAAAAAGAATTTACAAAATTGCTTGAGTAATTTCGGAGTTTATTGCAGTCAAACACTGTGACTATGTGAAATATACATATATTGGATTGAAACGGGATATTAACAATGTTTTTTTATTATTGAGGCTGCGTTTTTTCGGCGGTATCGTCACGAAGGAATTATTTGCAGGTGGGTGTTATGGGCAGATGTACAGGAAAAAAAACATGTTAAATTCCTTTTTAATTTATACTAATGTTAGTGATTACAAAGGATTAAAACAATATATAGCACGTTAACGTATCGCAAACCGGTAATTGATATTTAACCCTTTGTGTTAAAATATAAGCTAAGAATAGAATAGAGATACTTGACAGCTTTGTATAAGTTGATATGCTGTTTAATGTAACTACATATCAAATTCAGAAAGTCAATAAGTTACTCATCCTTTATATTTTCTGAAAATCATATCGTGTTTCTGTTATCTTCGTATTTATGTGCAAAAACGTGCACTTTTAGGAAAATCCACGTTTAGGTATTGCAGAATGATATATTAGTTTTTTCTTAGAATTCCACTTTTTTCCTTCTTATATATCACAGTTATTCAGAAACGTAGCATAGCATTATTAATATTAGGTACAATTTGGCTTTGGAAAATTCGGAGACCGTAAAACTGCAGTTGTTAAACTAGTCTGTATTTTGACATGGTATTTTACCTACATAATAGAATGTATAAAATACGGGTATCTAAACGGATGTACGGGTCATTAGCACCATTAATCGCCAGTTGTATCTAAACTGTTGATAGATGAGTGCTAAAGTGGTTATTGTAAGATTTAGTTCATATAAGTAAATAGCCAATTATTTTTCTACGTTCTACGTTCAAACAGATATATTTTAGGGATTAGGTTTTTACTGTTCTGAGCCATTTTAGGTGATTTTATTGACTTAGGTTAGACACCTATATTCTGATTCAAGCAGTTTTCAGATTCAATCAATCTTCGGATCGTGTGAATAAAATAGAAAAATATTTTTAGAAACCAAATCTTATGAAGAGATGCCATCATATAAATAAGGTGTTGAAAGGAAAAATAATAAAAACATGGCTTAGAAATACCATTCTGAAACCGGAATATTTATAAATTCGTTTCCATTTATGTAGCGGTTTAGAAACAGCTTTTTTCTACAACCAGTGGGAAAGACATATTTCATTTCGTTGTCAGATTTCGTTTTTAGAGATAGATAAGTCTTCTCGTGAGTAATATTGCCACCAAAATCAGCATCCTTGAGCATTATAAGCTATCGTCTCGTCATGAATTTAACGATTTTTTTCACAACTCTGTGTAACCGTAGAAAAATAATCAGAAGTTTATTTTATTTTTGACAAATCTAATAATATGAGTTGTTAATGCTCCTTAAATTTAAAAACACTATGTGAACATACCTTATGGTCTAGCTATCGATTTAATAGTGATTAAATAAAATGTCCAATTAATAACTAACCAGAGCTATTAAACGGTCTAGGAAACGGGTGAACGACCTAAAGCTTCAAGAGAGGTAATTCTACTCCTACGTGCTTATTTGAATTTTAAATTCAGCTCGGAAACGTTATGACTCCCCTTATTTATGATAAACCGAGTAAAACAGCATTTATTTTTTCAAACCGCAAACTCTAGACCGAACGTGACCATCGTACCGCCATCGTCTGATTAAAATCTCTAAGCAAAGTGCTTGGCATATTTATTAGGTATGGCAACTTAGTTAAAAGCGGCCATTATAGCATAACGCTAAATATTGCTGCTTAAGTGTTTACTCCTTAAAATATTTGTTATAAAGAAATTCGTGAATTTGTCTATAGTTTACGTATTAGTTATAAATAAATATAGTATTGATATTAAGTTCATGTTATTACTAATTTTATTCTAAAAAAATATATAACTTTATAAACGAAAAATATACTAAAATATATATTTTGGAACACCGGAAACTTAATTTATTTTCAGACCTTTGGATTGTTAATAGTTTCATATTTTTTATCATTTACTTTAACTGCTTTATTTTACCTACGTATATTTCTTAATTACCAAACTTTTTACTTTAACATTTTTTTATTTCTTACAATGTCTAATTAAATGAATGAGTGTGAATGTAACTAAATAAGGTCAATATTAATTTAATTCATGTATTCCTTAACAGAGTAGCCATAGTATGGACAGGGATAAAAATGGTTTACAGGAGCCGTGATCACAGGATGACTAAGGTAATGGTCGTCATATATGTTCTACTACCTTCACAATATTATTTGGGCACGTTCCTAATTGTAAAACATTTATAGAAATGAAATTGTTTTAATTTGCATTTTCATTTAGTTATTAATTTCTCACTACGCTTACATTGTTTACTACTGAGTCCACTACCAGTTTGAAAATTGGGAGGCCCTTCCGAGAAGAACTGGCGAAAGAAACTCGGGCAGGGGGCCGATCTCCATATTACTTTTGTTATTTGCAAATAAGCTTACTACATCTCTAGGTCTTATAATATGTTTGTACTTGAAGATATTCTTTATTGATTATTCTGTCGGTCTTCTACAGAATGTACTATGGAGTGTGCTCAGGAGCTGCATGTGCTCGTACCACCATTTCCCTTTTTCCATCGGACATCCAGACGCACTGCGAGCTACCACCCTTTACCTGTCGCACCAAGCGCTTCTCAACATCTTTCATAATGCGCACAGCAAAGGAGTGGAACTCCCTCCCTGCGTCTATATTTCCGAGTACTAACCGTTCGTTTTCAAGGCCAGGGTTTTCAGCTATAGGCACCTTCTGAGTTAGCTCGTTCCATCGTGAAACCTGTCTTGGCCCCTGGGCTTGATTGGGATCAAGAGCGAACCCATTCTAAATTAAAAGAAAATTGAGAGATTGATTATTTATTAATTAATTGACATTTAAAATACTGTCTTTTATACAGTTTCTCCTCAAAAGTGTTAATTTCGTTTCGTATTACCATAATTACGGATTTTGTCTCAGTTGTTTAGAGTAGCCAATGTCATCAAAAACGCCAAAAGAGGCTTAGTCATAAGCCGGTTGAAATCTGGAACATTAGCGGCCGGCGAACTACGGCCTTTTTGTAGGGAATCATATTAAAGCATTCAGGTTAATCATGTGTCTGATAAAAAGCGCATGTGGAATGTCGTTGAATAAAATAAACTTAAGGAAGAATATTGTTTAAGTAGTTTATATTGAAATAAGGCTGTTTAGTTTTTAATAATTGTATCTAACACAGGAAAAAAGAAAATATTTCGAAGTTTGAAAAAAAATCGCGGTAAATTAAATAAAGATACAGTAGGTAACTTAATTTTTTGTTATTTGTATGGATTATATTTTATGATATTCTTTGCGCAGGTATAATAAAATCGTATCGTAATAAATTGAGGATAAGGAGGAGTGAGGAGTTTAATACATAACAAATTCAATGTTAAGTGCAAAATTCATTTATTTTTTGTCGATTTAACCGTACTACTTGAGTAGCTAATATAATAATTTATGACAAAACATAATCAAAACAAATTATATTTTTTTATATGTAGGCTATACAATTTGCATACGCTTTTTATAGTGATAGTTTTCAAGTATAAGAAATATGTCTTGGATGATAAGTAGTTATTATCATTTAAAGTATCATAATTGAAACCCAAAACGATGGAACTGCTATATTTTTGTCTAAAAATATATATAAACTTTGTTTACGACATACTTTGACTTCCAAAAAGCGTTTGACCTTCTTGACTATGATAAGCTACTGCAGAAAGTTTCCTCAATTTCTTTTCCTGCTGCCATAAACATCGCTGTCATCACAACTACCATTAAGTATCACGTATAAATAAGCGGACGATGCTTTGGAAAGACTGAATAAGATTAGGGAATTAGCCTTAGTTTTAGATTCTAAATTGATCTTTCACGGGCACGTGACAAGTGTCAGTAAAATTGCCCATAGATTGTTAAGTTTTGTTATGAGAACAGATTCACAGTTTGGCAAATGTATTGTACGACGCATACTTTCGTAGCAAGCTTGAGTATAGCGCCCGTTATCTGGGATCAATACAAGGAGAAATATACTTTCTGTTGAAAAGAATCAATGCAAATTTACTCGCTGGCTCTATAGAAAGCGGTAAAATATTATCACTGTTCGTTTCGGCAATGGCCGTTCAAATTTAAGAGGCTCGTGATAATGACTAAATTCTTTTCCCGGAATGATTGAATAAAAAATTCAAATACATATATGTTCAAGTACTATGATGTAATTTGACTAAAAACGTGGGGAAAAAAGTTTTCAGGCTTGTTAAGTTTCAGTTAAGCCTGAAAACCGCCCCTTATAAAAACGTGGTATTTAATCTTTTCATAAATTGTTATATAAGTTCACAGATAGTGGAGAGAATTCATGTCTTGGTTCCCCATAACATATCGTTGAACTTGGGAGGGCTATTGGCTCCGCGCCTCTTGGAGCCGCCAGCCGGGGGCACCAGACGAGGCACACACGCGCCCTCTAACTGCGCACTGCGTGCTATCGAGGACACACTAGCTCATAAAGTTATTTAAAATATTGTTTCTCTTTTAAATAAATTTTGTCACTTTTTCTTCACATTATTTTGCTTTATTAAATAAAATTAGGTAATTATTACAATGATAACGAAACGACATATTTAGTTTAATGTAATAATGTATAATACAATATTTAAGTATTGACGCTTGAATTTTGTGACTGAGGCTATTTATTTTGTTTTTAATATGAATTAATGTATTTTCCCTTATTCAATTAATCTTGTAAGTTTTTTAAATGACTTATCTGTAATCTTATGAGATGTCTGCATATATAAATAAAACAAATAGGTCTAAAAAACTACGCGGTCATAGATTATTTACGATAACTAGGTACCACAGATATTAACTTAAAATTTTATATTAAATTAATTCTTTAAAATAACTTGTAACAAGCATAAAATAATGTTATATACGTACCTAGCATTGTTTGTAAAATTGTATGTTTGGAATATCGACATTGAATTTTGACTAATTATAAAATTATTCAATGAAAAGATCTCTTCTTATTTGGCATTAAGCAGTCAATGTCTCGAGATAAGTTGAATGTTATCTGGTAAAAATTGCTTGAGAAAGAAGTTTAACCAATATTAACGATCTGTGAAATGTCTTATATCCCTTCAGATGGCAGGCGCCTACAAAATTGATTGTTGCTGTGGACTCTTCTATATAGGGTAAACAAGGAGAAGTATGAGGAAGCGTATTAAAATCATGTAGTCCACATAAAACATAGGCGCTACAACAAGTATGCTGTGTGTAAAGGATGAACATCTTCTTGAAGGGCGTAACCACCACACTAGATTTCATAAACCATAAATCCTTATTAATTAACAAAATCTATTGTGCTGTAATCACTATATTTATACAGGGTGGTTTATCGTCAGTAGTATTAGGGTATTAGTGGCAAATAAATATCGTTAGATTTTATTAAAGAATGTTTTCCGCATTAGGTTCACGTGATGGGTTAGATTCTACGGTACTTTTATCCATACGGAATATCTGTATCTTAGCATACTAAGGATATAAATAGGCAAATAATGAAGAAAGTCATGTCTTTGTTTTCTTTCTTATAACTATAAGTTTATAAAAAATATATGTTTTTTTTTAAATTTGTTTCAATTGAGTCAGTAGTTGGTTACAAGTTTTTCTGATTGTTCCTAGAATGCGGTTAGGTAACCGTGCGGTTATTGAGGTTAGGAAACATCTTAATTTTAAGAGATAAAAGTCTGAGCGTTTCACCTTTTTGAGATCCCATAATTAATAAAATAATATCTCAACCAAAAACACATACTGCTAGACCTAGTGATGTACTAAGCTTGTTTTGTAAATAATAAATTAAGGAAAAAGGTAGGTTTTTGAAAAGACCACCCTATTTCCGTACTGGTAGTACCCAGTAATTACTAAAAACTACTGAGTCTGAGGTAGAGATAATAAAATTAACACGTTGGAGAGTAGTTGTATCGTTGTGACGATCATTATATTAATCATCCTGTAAGCACTGCTCCTGTAAATGAGTCAAGATATTAGAATTAAATATACCTAACAAATGAGTTTTAATCCAATTAAAATGGTTTTTTTCCAAAGAGCAAGATTTGTTAGAATATGAACATAATATAATATTAAAACGAGTGTATAGAAAATAAAAAAAAATATTTGAAAAAACAAAACATTAAAACATCATTACGATAATATACCCCTTCAGTCGCATTATGTTCCGATATCTGGCACCTAAAGTTTCTTTTAATAAAACATGTTTTAATAAAGTGGCGATCAGACACTTTAAGTATGTTGTACTATCCTCTATGAATATCTTATAATCATTTTGTAGACTTTCTAAAAAGATTCAATTATTCGAGATGTATTTTTGGTTGGGCATAAAACATCTATTGAATGCGTTTGCGTCTTTTTTATTTCTAGATACTAAATTATTTACTTACTTGTCAATGTTTTAACCTAGTTTAATGTATCAAACCTTATATGCCTTAAAAAGGACTAGGTACATTATTTTCCTTTGAAATATTTGGATAATAAAATAGACTTTAACTTAAAATAAACCGATAGTGTGCCAACATTGGGACGTAACGACCATGTAACACTTGATGAATCTCACTTAGTTTGACTCTGTGACTTATGTTAATTTTAATAATAAAATAATTTTTCAGTATGGTCAAGAATAAAATGGTCCATAGTGATATTGTTACAGACCACTGAAGATCACATCATTGAGTTAGATTTCCACATTAGATCTAAAATTTTAATAAAAAACATCACTTAGGAAATTTTGGTCTTATTTACATACACAGTCACATAGAACTGGATGAGTAAACCCTTTATTATATTGCAAGTCATTCAAATTAGGTTCCAATAAGCACATTCTAAATTATTTTACTGCGCTTCTCATGGCGGATAATAACTACCAGTTAAATTGCAAAACAATAATAAATAAAATTAGTATTTTTACGTCTTTAGTTGCTTATTTATAAATGTGCGTGTAATATGTAGATTTATTTTACTGAATGCTCTAGCTTAATTATTTTTGCTTCAGTTTTGTTAGAGCTAAAAGTTAACACTATTTTGTTACAAAAATTGCATAGAAGGAAGTTCAAATGTTACATTCACTAATTTTAAAGTAAACCAACGCATCTTAATAGATTACATGAGAAAAACTGAGTGAATTCCCCAATAATGTTTAAACAGAACTACTGTCATTATGTAATAGTTATTTATATTTTACTGGCAACCTTGGTAACGCTGGATTTGGTAATTAAATTATCGTGTACCATCTGTTGCTAAAGTTTTATTTGGTGATGGGATAGTCTTTGGCGTATTTTCGTTGAATATAAGTTTTACATTTATTATTTAACTATGTATGTAAACATTCATTGCGAAGGCTGTATTTCGAATCCACCTCATAAGTCTCCCATTACAATATAATGTTTGAGATATATCTAAAAACAAGATGTAATGTTTCTTATTTCAAGGTTATGAAAATGACAAGTATCAAAATTCTTATTTTCGTATCTTTTGATCCGGTGATGCGGATGTAATGATTTGTCGTGCAGTTTTATACTATCTATATCAATAATAATAACTTAATACATATTGTAATAATATCGCGGATATGGTTGAAAGTTAAATTTTTTATCAGTCACAGTCTAACCAGAAGTTGAAAGATGTCCTGACTTGGCAGTTGAGTAATTTTTTTTTCACATCACCTGCTGCAAGCCCTGGCGTTTTATATTCAGTACTAAAACATATTTAAAATGTCATGAGAACTCACATTAAAGAATTAATTATCCTGCGAAAATTGAATTAGATCAAACACGGGAAAGCATACATTGACTCAGATGTAGTCGCCTGTTAGAGCTAGCGAATAAACAAATAAAACTAAATTAAAAAAAAAACTTGATACAAAGCTTAACAATATACTTACTACAAAAACGGGTCAAAATAATTTAGCTCAAATACCTGCTGCATTGTTTATGACGTAACCAATAAATAATTCACTTCCTTCTTGAATTATAAGTTGAATTGGAATATTAATTAATAAATAACTACAATATATTTTGTTACTGTTGCTGTTATGCCTATGCCTAATGAAGCGAGAAGCCCATAGTAAAATCTTCTTCCAGGCGCCAGGGTAATCTTAGCCTAATATAAAAGTTGAACTATTTACACATGGTTTAAAAAGAATGAAAACTAAAGCCTCGATTCTGATAAGATTTTTTGTATAAGACATTTTCATTTATTGATTTTTGGCGTATTGAGGTTATAATATTTCATTGTGTGTGTGTGTGTTGTGAACGCACCATGCAACGAAAAACTGACATCATAAAGTCAGCTGTTAAAATTAATAGGCTATCTTCAAGATATCTCATTAAAAAAAAGGTAGTGAATTATTTATTGGTAACATCATAAACAACTTTAAGCAAGTATTATCAAGTTTTTTTCATATTTAGTTTTATTTGTTTACTCGCCAGCTCTAACAGACAAGTTTATCTGAGTTAATGTATAGTTGCCCGTGTTTGATTTTCGAATTCAACTTTCGCGGGGTAATTAATTCTTTACTAACCCACATTAAAGAATTAATTACCGTTAAAAAAATGTTATAGAGCTGAATATAAAACGCAAGGCTTTGCAGCAGGTGATATATAAAAAAAAATGTTCAACTGCCAAGTTAGGACATCTTTCGACTTCTGGTCAGACAGCGACTGATAAAAAAATTAACTTTCAACCATATCCGCAATATTATTACAATTTATATTTATTATAATTATTGATATAAATAGTATTAAACCGCGCGACAAATCATCGCACCAAAACATACGAAAATAAGAATTTTGACATTTGTCATTTTCAGAAAATTAAAATAATTATTTAAAAAAGAAATATATCTAGCTTACTTTTGCAAAAACTAACTGCCGCGCCCACCCACAAATTAATGCGGATACACACACACCTTGCACCTTCACTAATTACTACATCTTATTTTACACATTTCCGTTTGGTTTTCTTTAAGATAAGAAAGCAAAAACTTATAATTAAATTTGCCATTAAGATGAAAGTGAAGATTTTTACAAAACTATATTGAAAAATTCACTACTTATCAATGTGGAAGGATATATTATTGAATTGAAAAATATCTGCAGTTTAGAGATTACACGAACATTGTAAAGAGGTGAACGGTCTTTATTTATTACTTTAAGATTCTCTTCTATTTTCTATTGTCTTTTTTGAACGTGTTTTGACTAGTAACCGTGATAGATTAAATTAAACGAGGTTTAAAAATACCGTTTTTGAGGTATGTTTATATTATTGAGGAAGCTCCAAGTATTGTTGTTGGATTCCTCACATGTAAATCTTAGTTTTTCCCTGAGCTAGATATGTATTACTAATCTGAAAAAAGAAATTTAATTGGATACAAAATCGTTGCAGTTGATGTATGGTTTTCAAGACAGATTAATAACCATTTCAAAGAGCTTAAGTAAAACGTTACTATCCAGACTTATTTAAAAATATTCAAGTAATTTAAGATTAGTAATATTGGTAACCTAAAAATGGTATCCTAAAATAATGTTAATTAAAATCGGAGCTGGTATAATCTGCAAATATAGCAACATAACATTAAGTAGAAGAGAACTATACACGATGTACTGTACACGATGATTGATATGACAAACTTCTTGTAAGCAAGTATAACAAAAGACGTCTTTATGAGTCTTTAATTTTTATTAGAGAAATTCCTACAATTTGAGAAGTATTTTTACTTATACATAAAATATAATAATATACAACGTAGGCTTAACGAAGATCTGGATATTGGCAGCACAAGCACATATGTACTATGTTAAACCAGATCGCACACAAAATATATAAAAATAATCCTTTTTTGATTTATAATTTTTATATATTTTATGCATTTTCAATGCGATCTTATAAGATAAATTATTATAATAAAAAATACTAGAAAAAATCGACTCGCGTCACAAGTGAATCTCAGGCGGGAATCGAACCCGCAATCTTTGGAAATCCGTCCAATGCTCTCCCAATTGAGCTACCGAGCCTTGCGAACACTCGTCAAAATTTTCTAGTACCTTCCTGATTTTACGCTGTAGGCCAGCGTTGTTTCATCAATGAGAGGAACATCCTCTCGTATTCGAAAGAAACATTTTTACAAATGTTTGGTCAATCGATTAAGATGAAACAGCCATTTTAGATTTATATTTTTTATATATTTTATGAATTTTCAATGCGATCTTATAAGATAAATTATTATAATAGAAAAATAGTAGAAAAAATCTACTCGGGTCACAAGTGAATCTCAGGCGGGAATCGAACCCGCAACCTTTGGAAATCCGGTCCAATGCTCTCCCAATTGAGCTACCGAGCCTTGCGGACACTCGTCGAAATTTTCTAGTACCTTCCTGATTTTACGCTGTAGGCCAGCGTTGTTTCATCAATGAGAGGAACATCCTCTCGTATTCGGTAGAAACATTTTTACAAATGTTTGGTCAATCGATTAAGATGAAACAGCCATTTTAGATTTATATTTTTTATGAATTTTCAATGCGATCTTATAAGATAAATTATTATAATAGAAAAATACTAGAAAATATCGACTCTGGTCACAAGTGAATCTCAGGCGGAAATCGAACCCGCAACCTTTGGAAATCCGGTCCAATGCTCTCTCAATGGAGCTACCGAGCCTTGCGGACACTCGTCGAAATTTTCTAGTACCTTCCTGATTTTACGCTGTAGGCCAGCGTTGTTTCATCAATGAGAGGAACATCCTCTCGTATTCGGTAGAAACATTTTTACAAATGTTTGGTCAATCGATTAAGATGAAACAGCCATTTTAGATTTATATTTTTTATATATTTTATGCATTTTCAATGCGATCTTTTAAGATAAATTATTATAATAGAAAAATACTAGAAAATATCGACTCTGGTCACAAGTGAATCTCAGGCGGAAATCGAACCCGCAACCTTTGGAAATCCGGTCCAATGCTCTCCCAATGGAGCTACCGAGCCTTGCGGACACTCGTCGAAATTTTCTAGTACCTTCCTGATTTTACGCTGTAGGCCAGCGTTGTTTCATCAATGAGAGGAACATCCTCTCGTATTCGAAAGAAACATTTTTACAAATGTTTGGTCAATCGATTAAGATGAAACAGCCATGTTAGTCTATAATATTTATATATTTTATGCATTTTCAATGCGATCTTTTAAGATAAATTATTATAATAGAAAAATACTAGAAAATATCGACTCTGGTCACAAGTGAATCTCAGGCGGAAATCGAACCCGCAACCTTTGGAAATCCGGTCCAATGCTCTCCCAATGGAGCTACCGAGCCTTGCGGACACTTGTCGAAATTTTCTAGTACCTTCCTGATTTTACGCTGTAGGCCAGCGTTGTTTCATCAATGAGAGGAACATCCTCTCGTATTCGAAAGAAACATTTTTACAAATGTTTGGTCAATCGATTAAGATGAAACAGCCATTTTAGATTTATATTTTTTATGAATTTTCAATGCGATCTTATAAGATAAATTATTATAATAGAAAAATAGTAGAAAAAATCTACTCGGGTCACAAGTGAATCTCAGGCGGGAATCGAACCCGCAACCTTTGGAAATCCGGTCCAATGCTCTCCCAATTGAGCTACCGAGCCTTGCGGACACTCGTCGAAATTTTCTAGTACCTTCCTGATTTTACGCTGTAGGCCAGCGTTGTTTCATCAATGAGAGGAACATCCTCTCGTATTCGGTAGAAACATTTTTACAAATGTTTGGTCAATCGATTAAGATGAAACAGCCATTTTAGATTTATATTTTTTATATATTTTATGCATTTTCAATGCGATCTTTTAAGATAAATTATTATAATAGAAAAATACTAGAAAATATCGACTCTGGTCACAAGTGAATCTCAGGCGGAAATCGAACCCGCAACCTTTGGAAATCCGGTCCAATGCTCTCTCAATGGAGCTACCGAGCCTTGCGGACACTCGTCGAAATTTTCTAGTACCTTCCTGATTTTACGCTGTAGGCCAGCGTTGTTTCATCAATGAGAGGAACATCCTCTCGTATTCGGTAGAAACATTTTTACAAATGTTTGGTCAATCGATTAAGATGAAACAGCCATTTTAGATTTATATTTTTTATATATTTTATGCATTTTCAATGCGATCTTTTAAGATAAATTATTATAATAGAAAAATACTAGAAAATATCGACTCTGGTCACAAGTGAATCTCAGGCGGAAATCGAACCCGCAACCTTTGGAAATCCGGTCCAATGCTCTCCCAATGGAGCTACCGAGCCTTGCGGACACTCGTCGAAATTTTCTAGTACCTTCCTGATTTTACGCTACAGCGTAAACGCTGTAGCTGGCCTACAGGCCAGCGTTGTTTCATCAATGAAAGGAACATCCTCTCGTATTTCTATTATAATAATTTTTAAGTCTTTATACGTGAATAGGAAAGTGCACTATAAAATATTCCTGTTCAGTTAGTGGTAATGGTAGTGGCACTTGTTAACTTAACGCCCAATACATATATTGTTTTTTTTGGCGGTAGGTTAATGAACTTTAATATGAAGAGTTGAAACTGTGAGGGAGTAAATAGAATAAAAGTTTAAACCGCACCGATTTTGCGATCGTGTCGTTGTGTTTTGACAATGGTCTGTGTCTAACTGTGTTATCTTAACCATGAAACTGCTGCAGGCTATATTCGAATTACGCGCTTTGACAATTCTGCTGGTGTTTTTCTGCATGCGGTTCATTCGATTTAGTCGCGTATCTAGCTCAATATTATTATTATGTCTAAGCTAAATATTTTTTTTTTTTATATAATATATAAATGAAGTTTGATTTTATTAAATAGGTGATTAGTTTTGTGTAAATATATTACTAGGTCTCCAATACATGCTGCTGTTTGCAAATACTGAGCGAAGCACTTAGATTTTTCAAGGGTGATTATTCTTCGATGGTATGTTCGATTTCAAAACTTTTTTTTGCACATTAGTCACTACCACGATGTGAGTTTTGGCGCCAAATTTCATCAATGTAGTCTCAACGGTTTGGCTTTGATCAGCTTTTGAATTTTTCTTACAGTGATTATTCCTCCACGCTAAAGTCTATATTTTTTTAACATAGCCAATGTCCGTCAGGTTATAATCATGTATGTTCATGCCAAAATTCGTTCGAATCGGTTGAACCGTTAAGTAGCAGGAGGGAGACAAGCGAAATTTGTGAGTTGCCTAAAAGAGAGCTTCGCTCAATTATTGTAATGTGAAGTCATTCATATTTTCTGTTATTTTTGTTGAAATAGTAAAATGATTAACTGAACTCGTGGTAATAAAAAAATTATATGTAATTCAATTTAGTTAGCACAGTTTTGATTTTCTGGAAGTTTTTAAATCACTTTTAAATAACTGAGAGCATACTTTCCGTCATAAATGGCTCGCTACTCAGTTAGTAATGCACCTTATTATAGTGTAAATAATAGATATTGATAAGTAGTACCTATATTGAAGAGATGCATATTGGTTGCAACTAATTTCATAGAATTATCATTTTAATTAAACTATTTTTATTGTTTTATTTGTAAAAGTTAATTTCTTTTTCGACATCATTAAGTTTGTCAAATAAAATAAAGGTGACGTAATGGATATGATTTTGAAAACTATTTTATAAAGCAAAATCATATTGATCGTATTTGTAATGAAAACGATAAATATATTAAAGGTTTAGAAGGCGGTTTCAGAGGTTTTTTTTCAATATAACATCTAAAACCAGTTGTATACGAAGATGGTTTCGAAGCATGATAAAAACATAGCAAAATGTTGTATTTATTACAACTTTCCTAGAGATCCCTACTTAAAAGAAAAGTGCATGATTTACTCTTATCCGATACAAGCTCTCCCGATGTAGGACTTACGAAGCCATAGTTTTGACGCTTAATGCACTTATACTCATGATGTACAAAACTCATTTTTCTTTATCTTATATTGTAACCTCTGTTATTTTCATTAAAACAATATCAATAATATCAATATTTATATTGTTCGCAACCCTGGTAATATGTTTTCCTTTAAACGCTATCTAGTGTGTTACAATGTACGGTATGCTTAAGGCTGGATCCACACTATAAGATCGATCACGGTTCGTTCGCGGTCCGATCTCGGTCTGGTAAAATATTATTATATGAAAAACAATTTGTGCATTCATACTTTCAGCCTTAGTTAAGTTCCGGTTAAATCCCATTCTACACGCGATCAGTCTTAAAGAAATTTTATTTGAGTGATATAGACCCTCTTTCCGTTAAAGTGACAATCGCATCAAATGTAGTCAATGTACAAACAGCAACACCCTTAACTGCCCCTTCAAGACCCAACAGACAGAAAGGTAGAAAGAGATGAAATTATTTTTCTCATGACAACTTCATAACAAAAACTAAAGTTTTCATGACATAATATCTTTGTGTGTGTGGTGTGTCTCTTGGCGCCAGAGAACTGTCACTGCTTGACGCAGAGTCTTGACGTGCTTTCAGTTGTTGCCGCTCTTCCAAAACAAAGAGCAACGGCAACGTCGCATGCTTTTGGATGAAAAAATGATAAAATTTAATTTTACTTATCCTGTCCATAGACTTAGAAAGGTATAGATGCAGCAAGCAAATAATAATAAAGATTTCTTACACTTGCATTATAAAAATATATTATTAACATTATATTACTCAAATAAAACATATACCTACTAACTTAACAAATAAACAAGTCGAAATAGCGCATAAATATTGTGATTTTTTATTACACAAACATTTGTCTTTACCGGGACACTAACTCAAAATCTTTTCTGATCTGGATCCTTCTGATGAGGATCATTGTCAAACTCGACCTCATTATGTAGTTTGTCCTGAGCTCTTATTCCACCATGCATATGGTTGCCCCCGTTCCCAAAACTTATTCTGTTATTTAAAATACTAGCTGACCTGGCGAACTTCGTACCGCCTTAGCGTAGCTTTGAATTGAATGACGTTGACATTTGTCAGCGCGGTTATCGATGTGGTGTCACAGATTACCACAGATTTTTTGTTTTAAATTGAATGACGTTGACATTCGTTACGTTATATTTTTCAATCTTTCTGAGAGATTTTCTTTATTTTTTTTTCCGTAAGAACCTTGTACAGAGTATTAGAAAACTACAAAAAAAAAATCAGCCAAATCGGTCTAGCCGTTTTCATGTTATGTCGTGACAACGGAAAACGGGTTTCATTTTTATATATATAGATGAAGTAGTAATTTTTCAGACATGCGGTAATCTATTCAATTCTACTCGAATTTATATCTGTGACAGCGTGTCTTTTTCTGTTCAAAAACCTCGGTGTTCGAAATGCAAAGATTAGAATGATTTTAAGGTTCAAAATGTGTCTTTTTTTAAATTTCAGGTTAACGAAAGTGAAGAAAGTAAAAATAGCAATTTTTGTAGTGCAATATGAAATAATATTTTATTAAATATACCTATTCTTTTGCTATAATGTTAGAGCGCAAAGCGCGTAAATAATTTGTTCGCCAGTCTGACTAAAAGTAAAATTAAAAACCAACACTTTTTTTGTAGCAATATATAATTATAAACTTTAAAAACCTTACTTACACAAAAGCACAAAGAAGATAGAATCGCCTTTTGTCTTCAACATTATAATTTTGATTGGACGGATAATATCGTAGTCCTGGTAATTTTAAAAACCAATACGCTTTTCAGTAAATATATATTACCACTTCATAACAATGTTTGAACATTTTTATGAAGTGGTAATAATATGTTTATAGTGGTAGCAATAAAAACCAACCGTTTGTGCCTTCTGCCTTTTAAAAATCGCTATCATACGAAGATAACTTGGACCAACAGTAATAAAAACTGATGTTGTGTAAGTGGCAATTTACGGGCTGGCACGAGGGCGGCACTGAAAATTTTGGGAATCAAGGAAAAGACACAAATTTACTATTTAAAAATGTATTTATTGCTTTTCGAAGTATTCTCCGCGAAATTTGACACATTTTTCCATACGATGGAACCAATCATTGAAGCAACCATTCCATTCGGAAGTTGGTCTCCAAAATGGCCGTTTTGTAGGCGTCCAAAGCTTCTTCAGGTGATGAAAATCTCTGACCACGCAATTTATTATTTATTTTAGGGAAAGTATAGTAATCATTAGGGCTTAGGTCGGGGCTGTACTGCAGATGGTCTAATAATTCTATGTTTTCTTGCTCCAAAAACTCTTTTGTTCTGTGCGCGGTGTGAGAACTCGCATTGTCGTGATGGAGGTTGATGCGGCGGTTGCAGTTCTCATTACGGAGTTCAGACAAGACCTGTGGCAAGCAAATGCTAGAATACCATTCTGCATTAACCGTTCTTTGTCCCTCAAGAGGAATAGTCACAACATGACCGGTTTTGGTGACAAACGTGGTCACCGTTTTTTTGCAACACTCCGTGAACGAACAATTTTTGTTGGCTTTAACTCATTTTCGAACACCCAAACTCGTGACTGGTATTTTGTTTCGGGTTCGTACGCGTATATCCAGGATTCGTCACCTGATACGATTTTGTATACAGTATTTGAGGATCCTGCGTGGAATCTTTCGAGAGTTCTGACGCACCAAGTAACGCGAGCCGCTTTTTACTCTTCACAGAGCGAATGCGGTATCCGTCGGGAAAACAACTTTTTTACACCTAATTGTTCATGCAAAATT
Organism: Calamotropha paludella; assembly: GCA_927399485.1. Classification (NCBI taxonomy): domain Eukaryota; kingdom Metazoa; phylum Arthropoda; class Insecta; order Lepidoptera; family Crambidae; genus Calamotropha; species Calamotropha paludella. The sequence continues at coordinate 16,484,879 of OV656810.1, read as the reverse complement.
ATTTGTATTAGACATTGGCGTGAGCCAATGTCTAAAGTTGCCTGAATTGCGCGGTATGTCCTCAATCAGCTTACGCTCAGCATCACGTTTTCTTGGGTGACTGCAGCAGACCTTGACGGGGAACATCACTGAGCTTGACACGTCCACGTTAAAATTCAGCAAACCAACGACAAATTGTGGTTTTGGGGCTTCATCACCAAATGCAGAAAGCATCCGATCAACACACGGTTTTTGTGTCAAACTTCTTCGAAAGTCATAATAAATCATCGCTCTTGATTTTTCTCGAGTTAATTCCATTTTCTCAACGACTAAACAAGTTTGACAAGACCTTGTGACTAGACCGAGAATCTTTTTTTTTAATAAATAAATGGTATTCGATTCTTGAAACCAAGGAGTTTTCAATTAATAAGATTTTAATATGAAAGGAACAGTGGAAATATTCGATGCCCGATACTTTTAGTGCAGCCCTCGTATGTGACGGTGTAGGCCACCTTCATTTAGCCTACGCCGCACTGTCTGCATTGATATCTGCAATTAAAGATAAAATAATACTTTAGTGCTGAATCCGTCGTATTTCATACTAAAATTTAAAATACATCACATTTTGACCGTGTCAAACATACACGGTACTGAACCGCTGAATCGCGAGTGCGGTGGAAGGGATCTTGAGAGTGGGTGGCTATAATGGTTGCATCCTCCGCCTCCGTAGTCACCCGGGCTCTTGCCCCGCGAGGACGGTCTCGAAGAGCCTCGTCACCACCTTCGAACCGCTGGATCCACTGGCTTACCGACCTTCTCTACAAATAGAAACAGCTGGTGTCTACAAACGTTATTTCTGTGTACGGAAAAGTGTTTACATGAATACTTAACTGCCGCGAGATCTCCACAACTCCCATACCAGTTAGTCTTAAAGCTACAATTCTGACCCGCTCAAAGTAAGATAGTCGGACCGGCATTTTTTTAAAGAAATTGAATTAAAAGAAAGGAAAGAACTAAAACAAAAAGATAAAACCAATAATTCCAAACGAGCGACCGGAAAAATTTGACAATGATTGTTCTGACATTACTCTCATTATTGAATTGAAACAATCCCACCTGTTTGATGCGAAACTCATTAGGGTCTTAGAAAAAAGTATTAGTTTCAGTTATTATGGTTCATTTCAAAACTTTGTAACGTTACACTCACATCTACAATAAAAATGACATTTATGAAGACGTCATACATCTATTCTCACTTTCTTTCAAAAAGTTGGTAGTCACGTGACAGGGGCAGTTAAGGTTGTTGCTGTTTGTACATTTGAAACATTTTATAACGATGTCGTAACCAGTGTTGACTTTTGTAAAAAGTAATTTATGCATAAATCATTGATTTTTAAATGATATTTTTACATTTTTCAGCCGCGAATGTCACAAGCAATTAAATTTGTTTATTTTATTATTGATTATAAGCCAAATACATCCGACTTCGGTTATTGACAGTTCAAGACTGAATCGTAAACTGAATCAGATTGTCTAATGTAAACAAACATGATTCGATTTTATCAGACCGAGATCGGACCGCGATCGAACCGTGATCCTAAAGCAGTGCTGCTACGAGCATAAATACAACGCTATCTAGTAGATAAAAGCGGTACTAGAACAAAGACGTAAGCTGTCATATATTATGGACTATAACAATATGAAAAGAGGGTAGAATATGATATGATTCATTTTGTGATATATGCTCTAACGTTTACAGTTTTTAGGGTTCCGTACCTCGAAAGGAAAAAACGGAACCCTTATTATAGGATCACTTTGATGTCCGTCCGTCCGTCTGACTGTCTGTGAAGTGAGGTATCAAGCTGGAATTTATATCAAATACTCAGGTTTGCTGTCCCTTGAAGCTGTGAAAAAATTAAGCTTCTAAGCTAACGCAATCATACGTTTATGCCGCAAATTTTCGACACTCGCAAGGAATCAAATCCCGTGAACTCAGAATCTTGAAATTGGTACGAAGTAACGTCTTATAGCACAAACAAAGCAAAAACCGTAAATTTTTAGTTACATCATATAATAACAATATTTTTAATAATTGACTTTTACTCATATACCTACAGGTTTGTACGGAACCCTCGGTGTGTGAGTCCGACTTGCACTTGGCCCGTTTTTTTTAACAAATCGGAATATTATCGCTATTTAAAGATGTGTGAGTTAGATTACGCAGGTTCCCGTGACAAAACTGCGTCAAATGACTTCTACTCTTTTTTCTGTTCTGTGGTAAGCACCCACAAATTACACTAGGGCCACGTGGTAGGTGAGCCCATTCTCCCTACGGTCAAGAGAGGTCTTTGTAGGCTATGTAACGAGCGTTTGGTGCAACGGTAGCGATCATGTCTTACGTACCAACGGTCCTGTAACAGAAGTCTAGACAAAAAGCATGCTTATCGTTTCCATTCTATTTCTACAGTCGCAGACGCTCTAGCGTTTTCTATCGACAAAAGCTAGACAAGTTGTTTCTATTATCAACAACGCTCTGTCTATCGTGACCGTAGAAAGAAATAGAAATAGTCTATGGTTTCTGGCATATTCGAGCTTTAGTTCCCTTTGCCTTTTGATGTTAATAGGGAGAATTAAAAAAATATACTACTTCATCTTCATCGCAATCTTTTGAGTTTTGAGTTTAGCGCAGGCGAGTATAAGTGTATTCGTGTTTTTTTTTTATAGAAAAATATACATTATAAAGTCAGTGCGAGGACAAAATTCTAATATTTAGTATAACTGCGCAACATTAAATAAATGTTCCGTTGAAGAACATTGGAAAATATATATTATTTTGTGTTATACTGTTTGTGTAATAGTAATAAGTTATGAATTATGTTATTAAGTTATGAATTATGGATTACTTTGAAGTGGAATCTAGACAAAGGGCAGGTCAACAGCAGTTTGTTATTTCATAGAATGTATGGAAAAGTAACATTCTGCGAGTAATATTGAAAAAAAATTTGCTAGCGGGATATAATAATTATAATACGCTGAATAAAATAAAAATAAAATAAATATTTCCTACATTCACACCAATTAACCTAGCTCAAAGTAAGCACTTTTAAGGCTTGTGTTATGGATACTAGGGTAACGGATAAACATACATATATTATACAGAAATAAGTAATATTCATAGAAATATATACAAACATCCATGACTCAGGTACAAATGCTCGTATTCAACATACAAACATCTGCCCCTTCCGGGATTCGAACCCAGGGCCGTCGGTGCGAAAGGCAGGATCGCTACCGTTGCACCAAACGGTCGTCAATTATTCTTTATATCAAGACACGGCTCATAAAATTTGTCTTTGTTTAATAGGAACCAGAGCATCTGACATATCACTATTTTTCCATTTAATTTCACTGCCCACAAAGGTCTCGGCGAATGCGTTTCATTTATTATTTAAATAAAAACGCTCCAAACATGAACAACAAACTTAACCAACTATTACTTTCTGTTGGGTTTGTGTATTCGTTTAGTTAACGATTAGTAGAATAGAATCGTTTCTATTCACTACGTCCAAAACAGCATCTTGTCTGTCAGAAAACAATCTGTCAAGATAGAAAATGTCTCGTGAAGAAAAGCTAAACCTGATAGACAGCATCTTGGCTACGGCTTGTCTATTCGCTTGATAAAGTCACGTGAAATATCCAGTGCAAGTAATAGTCCCACATATTTTTTAAGTTTTCTGTTATAGAAAACGCCAACAAAAGGTGGCTTCGTCTAGGCCTTCTCTTCTGGGTATTTGTATATCCGTTTCCCTAGTATCTATAACCCAAGCCTTATAGGGCTTATTTTGGGCTCGGCTAATTGATGTGCTGTCTGTATAAGTTATATCGTTGCATTAGACCGCGGCTTAGACGACACTGATAAATTTAAATTCTAGAACATTATTTTGGGATAACAGAACTCAAGTCACATTTTTGTGTGCACCGATATGTACCGTCATCTGAGCGGTTCGTGTGACAGTTTTGTGGGCTGCATGACAATTGCTTGCGGTCTCTGATACGTTCCACCCTGTTATTGCGGATTTGTCTCTTATCTTTAGATTTGTTTACTTAAAAGTTTTCGTTGGTAGAAAACATCTGAATAGTTACCCATGTCTGAGTGAATTTGACTAGATAGGTTCATTATGTTGTTTGAATACCAATGGGACGTATTTTATTTGGATCTTTTATAAAGGGGACAGTGAATGTTATTTAAACGAAATTTTTATTATTAGGTATAGTTAGTTGGTTTAGCGGGGCCTCCTTCGCATTTAGCCTCTTGATTGGGCTAATTTGCGTTATTATTAGGTATATAGCTATATACCTAATATACCAAAGCCCCAATTTGAAATTTATGAATATAATAACTAGTAACAATATAAACTACGAGCAACATCACTAATTTGAAAAATATATGTAATGCAAAATGGCGTGACGTGTCGAAGCGAAAAAATATTTATCTGAAAAATCAACACATAAATAAATTTGTAGTTGGCTTAAAACAGATCCATTAATTTCACAAACGATTACCCTACGTCACAACCTTGTTCCGCCGTCCTTATTTTTCATCGGACTACCAGACTTACAAATAGGCGCCACCATTATATGCTTGATATACCAAAGAGTCGCACTAAGCATTTTGGTACTAATTTTGTGGTACATACCGCTAAGGAGTCTCAAAGGACTCTGCCTGAGTCTATGTTTCCTGATAAATACAATTTAGGGATCCTGATGTCACGAGTCAATAGACATCTTCTACTAGGCAAGCGCGTTATATCCGAGATCGCATCGTCGCTTACCATAAAGCAAGATCACTATTACGCCTGGCTATTTAGTATAAAAAAACGTTGAATTCTTTACTATTTTCTATCATATTACGACACAATATGTATCTAGTGAGCTTCTAAGCCCTAACAGTGATGATGGAATTCTCACTACTTAAAAGTCTCTTATAAGTAAAGAACCGGATTTGGCAATATATGCGCAAAAAATTCCACACACCGCGTCTACATTGGCAACCATATAATATTCTTCAGTAAATCTATCGTTTACGGTGGGCACTTTTCCGCGAGTCGCAAAAGTTTCGGTATTAAACCAGTTTAAAACAAACAAATATAATAGATTATAACTTAAATCTTTAAGAAGTGATGCATTTGTATTTCTACTTACCTTATTAAACTTAAATTGCTAAAATTTTAGTGAAGTGCATTTAAAAAAGTAAATCTACGTTGGTTGTCTCGATTCATCCAATAGACATGTCTATTATTGTTATATTTAAATTTCGCTGCGATTAGATAAAATTTAGTGCTGTCATGAAAATTAAATTTAATGTATACTACTGTAATGAAAATTGTAACTTCACTAAAAGGAACACTAAAAGTCTTTTAACGTTCGTTGTAACTGCCAAACTTTTATAGCAAATGAAAATAGCTATAAATGCTGAATCTGTTAATTTTGAAGTTCTACTTGAACTCAACTCTACATAATGGCAACATTCATCATCAATTATTATGTCTAGATTGATTATTATTGGATAGGTACCCGATTTTAGACCTAAAGATTTCAAAAAAATAGAATTAGAATAGAATAGCTTCGATTTCATTCTAATTTTTTGTTAAAATACATAATTGTGTCTTGAATAATTAAGAAGATACAGCTGTGGAAGCTGGAGTCACGAGTTTCCATCTTGCACATAATTAAGTTGGCGTTGTCGTATTTCGATATAATTTATTTTAAAGGAGAGCAAATGATTTTTAACAAAATTATACAAGATTCAGTCATATATTTAACGAAAAATCCAGTTACAGCTTAACAAGATGTTATTTTCATCCAATTGCATCTAAACATGATGTTATTGAAAACACACAAAGAAGTAAACACTCGCAAAAAAATCGTTTCATTTAATAAAACGTCGTTTTTCACTAACAGGTTTATGAAGAGGCTTGGCAATATTTTGGGAATTAAATTAAAATATTTTTATATAATGTACAACTGCAGGTTATACCAATTATTTTAATATATTTAAGATAGTACGAGTATTACGTTAACTTTAAAACGTTTGAAAACTAAACTATGCATTGGACATAACGTAAGAATTTTAACGTTTTATACTATCGAAACTGTTCTTTTATTATATATTTTTTAAGGGATATAATTATGGTGAACATACATAGATTAGTTCGATTATTTACAATTGATATTTTCCTGGCAATCAAACAACAATTTTGGGCTCATTCATTCGATAACTTTTTATTTTTATATATTTAAAATAAGATTATTGCACTACGATATATTATTGCAAGACAATTTTTCTTCTGAAAATGCAGCGTGTTTTTCCTGATTTAACTCGCGTAAAATTTAAAGTCTGTTTTGCGTTCTTTGTCTTTCATTCTCCCTCGTTTTGCGCTGCAGTTGTTACGAATTTACTACTATTTTGGTGCGGAGTTATTTTCTTGGACAATATTTAACCTTTTGTGAGAGAGTAATGAAGTCATTCAAGTATGAATAGACCTTGCAAAAATGTATTTCACAAGTATAATTTGTGTTTTTGCTTAATAGAATGATTAATGTTCTGATTTTATTGGTGTTTTTGTTCAACAAGGCAACCGAGAGTTGGGGTTATGATGAAATCCTAAAAGGAGTTCCAAGTTAGGAATAAGTTGCCACCGTGGTAGTCAACTACCTCAGGAAAGATAGCGTTTATTATAATAATCAACAAATCAATGGCTTAAATTAACTACTTACGGGGTAGTCAATTTAAGCTGAATTTTAAAATTAGCAACAATAACAGAAAAGATCTAGAAGATCATTCTTGCTTTATGTTGGTAAATATTTTTAATTAATGAGTCAGATCAAGCATGTTAAATTGTAGATGAAAATCCTTTTACGGTTCTACAAACGTTTTCTTTTCATATTTTTAATTCAAACTGAATGACGTTTTAAATCGTTTTCTGTAGCTACAGTTCACAAGGACTGTTTTATTTACGCGAGCGGATGTGTAGTGTAAAGATGACAGAATTTAGTTGAAATCAAATGTATGTATTGCGTGCATGTAAATAAAATATACATATATCTATTATGAACAAACGTATTTACAAAACATTTTGTGTGTATACGTAATTAAAAAGAGGAAAGATGTACAAGATGCACAATATCAGAAATAATGTCATTGATGGCTAGAAATACGTGTATACTTTCTGACCATGAGATTCGATCGAATAGTTCGATCCATCGTCGGTGTACGTGTAATGTTAGTTTTTAATGAGTTCAATAACCTTTTTGTTGAACTTGTAAATTATTGCAAAATTAATATCTTTCTCATTACATTTACATATTACACAGCTTGCCTAGTATTCCAGTGATGAGGACCCGGGTTGTTAGAAGACAGGTCTTGAAATCTCTTTATTAGTGAAATAAACTATTTTAGATATCAAAAACTAACGGAATGATACGTCACACATGTGAAAGAGTGTTAGTTTTAAACTAGCAATATTATCGACAATTACATTTACTTAAGATGTTACATCATTATGTAGGTTTATTTAACCCCCGACGCAAAAACAAGGGGAGTTTTACAAATTATAACGTGTGTGTCTTTATGTCTGTCCACGTGCGATCGTAGCTCTCAAACGGATGAACCAATTTTCATATAGTTGCTATTGTTTGAAAGATATCTTAGTCGAGAGTGTTTTAAGCTATGTTTGAAGTAATTTGATCCAGCCGTGTTGTCGGGAGAGGGCATGAATAAACGATAATAAGCGAATAAATCCAAGTGAGGTATCAATTGAAAGGATTTGATTTGTGTATTTACTGTTTGAAGGGGGGAGAGGGGGGGTAGTTATGGGGAAGAGTATGAATTTACTGAATTCAGCGAACGCACCCGAGTGGGATTAAGCATTTTTTTTAAAATTAAACAAATGTATTTTCGATAACGTAAAATAAGTAATAATAACGTTGTATTTTTTACATTACATTGGAAAGAGGAACGGAATGATCGTCGCATTTCTCATCGGCCTGGTTCCGTGGTCATGGATCAGCATTCACCATCGGTAAGCAGTGCTGTGGAGCGACGTAGTATTTCTAATGATCATTCACCAGTGCGAAGACTACTAAATTATGACGACCTGCATTCCATTAGTATGTACGATTACGTTTTAGCCTCAAAGTAGGCTGAATATCAGTGATATTAGCTAAGTACCAAGTTTAAGGATGAACTGCAGCCATCCAATTATACTTTGACTGAACTTTTATCTGCTTTGAGGTATGCTCATAGTTTGGACAGGATAGATTTAAATCTATGAATAATACCGTTCCCGTGTTTGATCTGAGTACAAGAGACAAACCATGACAATGTGACTAAATAAAGTTAATGAATGTGCCACAATATACGGTTGGTTGGAAAGACAAACAATACCTTGCGCAATACAGAAATTGAAAGGCGAGCATAGCGTTGGTACGAGGGACTACCCTCTGTTTTGTTTTCTTGGCTTGAATGGCAGCATAAACTTCTATCTGCTTTCCCCTCTTTAGAAAATTAGGGACAGATACTGAGCGATATGTTGACTAAAAGAGCTCGCTTTTCTGACTCTTTGGAAGTATATTATTACGACAAAATAGCGTTAATTAATAGGTGTACATATAATGATTGTTTCCTGGTATTGACGACATGTCGGTTAGGTTAGGCCTATATATATAGGCCCTAGAGTTTATATTCGAGTGAAGATGATGAAGGCTGGTCCAAAACTGATAAACACTAGGGCTTTGGCTTTATGAATTGTCACTATGATTGGTTGATTGTTGATCGATGTCTATTTCTACGGTAATACATAATTTTAAACTGTGATTTGGTTTCAAAAAGAAAATGCCAATGTTACCGATTCTAAGGCAATGAAATAACGTCTAAATATTTGTTAAAAAGCCATGAAATAATGCCTGAAAACTAATTAAGAGACCATGAAATAATATCTGATTACTTAAGGGGACATGTAATATTGCATGATTACTTAATTAAGGGGTGATGAAACATTACCTGATTATTAAATAAAGAGGCCATGATATAATGTCTTGTGGACTGTTATTTCAACTTTTGTAAGAATACTATATATAAAAATAAGCCATGAAAAATAATTGTCCATTTTAGTATTTAATATGTTGATTTATATAATTTGAATCCGATTAAAAATTAGTTTATTCAAAAATGGGGGTTTTTGTTATTATGATGTCAGTTGAGCACCGCTCGGATGCAGTGGAGTCTGTTTTGCTCTCCTGCCGTCGAAGTGGCAAGTTGTAAAAGTATGTCATAGTGCTGAAAGATTTCAGTGATGTAATTTTGGTGATAAATAAAACTGTGAATACGTGTTAACTGTTATGTAATACGAGGGCGGGTGAAAAAGTTCGAGGAATGAGGGGCATGGAGGGGGGGAAAGGTGACTTTTTACTATTTGCACTAGTTGTGACACTCATTAAGAGTATATATACTAAGTTTAAAAAAATAGGTCCTAATTACCTGAGCTACACATCAATCAACAAGTCAATTCTGAAGAAAATTTGCAACATGAAGAAAATTGAGTTTCGCGCTGTCATCAAGTTCCTTACCAAACAAGGAAAACCTCCCCAGACTATTTTGGAAGAGATGTCTTCTGTTTACGGGGACTCTTGCCCTGGTAAAACCATGGTTTACAAGTGGCACAACCTGTTTAAGCAAGGCAGGGATTCGATTGAAGATGATTCAGGCCAAAACCTCATGGCTACTGTTTTCTAGGATTCAGAGGGAATCCTCGTTATTGATTATAAAGAAAAGGGTGTTTCTATCACTGGAGAGTACTACGATGCACTATTAGAACGTCTGCGAGATGCTGTGAGAGGAAGAAGACGGGGAAAATTGACTAAAGGTGTGCTCCTTTTGCACGACAATGCACCCGTGCACAAGGCGCAAATTGCGATGGCTGCTGTTCAAAGAGTGGGCTTCGAAATCTTGGAACATCCTCCCTATAGCCCAGATTTAGCCCCAAGTGATTATTATTTGTTCCCAAAAATGAAAAATGAGCTTCGAGGGAAGAAATTTTCCAGCGATGAAGAAGTGAAGAGCGCAATTTCGGCCTATTTTGACGACAAAGAGAAATCATATTTTTTCTAAGGTATTAATAAATTAATGGATAGGTCTAATAGAAATAATTTTGTGTTTTATTTCTTACTTTTTACCCTCCATTCCGAGAACTTTTTGACCCACCCTCGTAGCTTTAAGGATATATTATTTTATAGAACTACAACAAAAAATAGAAGTTGTATAGTTCATACAATATTGATATTAAATGATAATGTAAATTGATACTGATAAATACGGGGATGATAAATGAAACTGCCCGTGTAGGATGCCGTAATTGCACTAACTTTATTTTGATATATAATTGGCACTCGCGAGGCAATCGAGTGCATAAACCAACGACGTAAGCATACGTCACTTAATAATATTATTGCATAATTAATTATAATATATATAAAATTGTACGGTTCCGTACATCCTGCCCTGGGAAAAGATGGACAGTGGTTACATGATAAAATTAGAAAGGGATATTAAACTAAATTACAATAAAAAGTTTTATAAAAGATGTTTTTGTAAAAATATAAATGTAAAAGATTGTCCTTTAAAATTATAAGTATGTATAAGTATTTAAGATTAAAAGTAATTCAAAAGTAAACTAAGTTTCAAATAAGTTATTCGGGGCGCACTATGGGGCTCACAAATCGAGGTAAAACTAAGGGCGAAGTTCCCTTATCACTAACACTGACAACGGATCCCTTTAACTCACTAGGGACACTACACACATTTGATAGGTTCACTCTTTCGCTGATCGTGCTGTAAACGGCACAAGCCGCGTTGGTCGCGCCGCTAGGCGCAGCCGCTGGCTTCGGCTGGGTCGCCGACACATCTGCCTGATTAGCTGATGATGATGCTCTACCACGGCCCTTCCCACATCTTTTCCTTAGCTTCCAACATGCCAATATACTGCTGATCGTTACCAATACAGTTACAATTATATATAGCAAACTATAATGATGGATATCATGTATTGATAGGTTTTGATTTGACTGTTCCTTTATCGTGTCGATCTGCGTTTGAATGTCATGCCAAATTGATTCGTGATTCTCAATCTCGGTGAAATTCAGCGAAGATGAAGAGTTGATGATTTTATTCAGTACTGCTAACCTAGGGGCTTCGAGATCGCTCTGAAGTTTCGTATTATGCATATAATTATTATGCGCAGTGATAGTATAAAACGGTGTCTCTACAGTACATCCTTGACCTACATTAATTATCCCGTTTCCAATTAATGAAGTCATTGTCATTTCTGATTCACAAAAAATGCGAAGTTTGCATTCCTCGCAACACGAGAATAGCCAGGCGTTCGGACTGTGTAACTTGAACCACCGATCGCCGCAACCTGATAATACTACTGCTTTACACACTTTATCATTATTTACAATTTTAATATCGCAAAAAGATTGCTTTATCTTTAAGTTATAAATGGGCTCGTCTACTGAACATATTAATTTATTAGATATATGGAAACAGGCATTTAAGTTACCATCTGATAAAAGTATTGCTGTATCCTTCCTTAAATTGTAGGCGATGTAAGGAAAAGTAGAATAAAGGAAGTGATAATTTTGTCGATTTTTAAATGGTATTGGAATTATTTTATTTAACTCAAACGTATCAGTTGTTATTAGGGGTACCTTAATTTCAATGATAAAATAGTTGTCATATATCGTAGCCGATACCTTTAGCATTTTATATAAATCCCTTACGTTTTCGCAAGGAACGGTTAAGTCACCTCTCACCTGCGCAGCTATGATACTAACTTGGGCTTCAAGTTGTTCTGGTGATATCAAGTGCACATTAATTTGTCCATGACTTACATCTGTGACGGTGTCTAAAAGAGATTGCTGGGTTTGTTTTAAATTTGATATAGCGATGTAAGCTGAAAGAGCTGATGACATCACATATGAACTGGTGCGGTCGACCAGTTTCACTTGATTTATTTCAGCCGAAATATTTTGTAAGTGTTCCTTAATAAAATTAAATTGTTTACGCATGGAAATTTCATTCCTTCTGATAATATTAAATTCGGATTCTAATACCGAAGTCTGGTTCTTTACAAGACGTTGCAAATGATTCTCATTTTTGGCTATAGATTCTATATCTTGTTTATACTGAGCGGCAAATCTTTCGTCGAGAACGCCGAATAACGTATTTGCTATATAACCTACTCCGTTAATTAATCCACGTTTCGATCTTTTTAAATTTTGTTTCTTTAACAAACCGTCATAATGCTCAATTTCATTTAATTCGTGTTCTAATTGATAAATAATTTGTTGATATTGCACATTCATGTCATTGCACGTTTCTTTTAAATGATTAGTATATTTTCTGAGATCGTGGATACCGTGATTATATGTAGATATATTGTAAAATACAACCAATTTCCAGTCGTCCATGATACATTGAAGATCCGATATCTTATCAAAATAAAATCCTGATTGACTTTTCAGCGGGACTACGTTAAATGGTTCCGTACTAATTTGCGTGCTATAACCAATAAATGTAAATAATAACATTAGTGAAATAAAAAAGTTTTTAAGTGAATAGCGTGCTCGACTCGGTTGTTTATTTTTAGTTTGTTTTATGTTCTTATAAGATATTCGATCCGTTGAACGTTTATGTGTTTCAGATGAGTCATAATTATGTTCGTGCACAGGCAATAATACCAACTTATTTACGGGACGTTGAATTGTATTGTTACATGTTTTTAAGGTCACCACTCTTACGCAACCGTCTCCCCCAGGGTGCAGCGTAAGAACTCTACCCATAGCCCATTTTCCAGGGAGTAAATTTTCGTCCTTAATTAGCACGACATCATTAACTTCAAGGTTTTTTGAAGGTTTTTGCCATCGTGACCTAGCCTGTAACTGTTGTAAATATTCGGACGACCACTTCTTCCAAAACTGCTTATTCATGGATTGAATAAGTTGCCATCGCGTAGACAACGTATGAGATTCTGGCTCGGTCTGTGGTCTTGATAAAAGGGGGGCGCCTATTAGGAAGTGTCCCGGAGTCAGCACTTCCTCGTCCGCGTCTTCGGACAGGCAGCATAACGGTCTTGAGTTTAGGCAAGCCTCAATTTGATAAAGGAGGGTAGTGAACTCTTCATATGTTAAGCGTTGTTCACCTATAACTCTTTTTAAATGATATTTTAGACTTTTTACTGCGGCCTCCCAGAGTCCGCCGGCATTGGGCCATACTGGGGCATTAAAATGCCACTGGATGTTAAGGCTGCTGATATTGGTTAAAAAGTCTGCATTGATGTGCTCTATGATCTCTTGATATTCTTTTTTCAAAATTCTGTTACCGCCAACAAAGTTCCGACCGTTATCGCTGTACACGTGACTCGGTGTACCTCGGCGAGCACAAAAACGACGGAAGGCTGCTAGGAACGCGGGAGTGCTCAAGTCTGACACGAGTTCAAGATGAGCCGCCTTAGTTGCTAAACAAATAAAGACAGCTATATACCCTTTCACGGTCTTTATGCCACGACCCTTATTCGCTTTCAACTCTACGTGTCCCGTAAAATCGACACCAGTATGCGTAAAGGGTCGGGAAGCCGTCACTCGTGGTGCCGGTAAGTCAGCCATGAGCGGTTGACTGATTTGTTGATTGAATCGGCGACACGTTACACAACGCCTAAGTTGATTTTTAACCGTCCGTGTGCCGCTTAGTAGCCAGAATTTGTCTCGAATGTAGCTCAGCGTCAATTTTGGGCCCCCGTGGAAAGTAACCACGTGAGCTTGATAAATGATTAATTCAGTGAGTCTACTATGCGATGATAAAATAATCGGATGTTTGGCTGCATAACTGAGCTGGGAGGCGCCGAGCCGACCACCAACTCTTAAAATGCCATTTTCATCAATGAAAGGTTTTAAGGTATATAACCGACTAGTTGGGTGCACGTGGCCCTTATTTTTCAAGTCGGATATTTCCCTTTCAAATTCTATAGACTGAAAAGATTTGATAATTAAATTATAGGCATTTAACATTTCCGCTGATGATAGTGTTGCATTACGTGCCCTCGTATTGTTCGAGTTTCGTAATACCGTAATGAAACGTAATATCCATGATACTATTTTTATAATAAGTGTGATTGAACTTTTATTATGAGCTAACTCAATGATAAATGAATAAATGGTTTGATTTAAGGCTGCGTGCACATGATAACGTTTCTCTTCAATATTAAGAGGAGCATAAATTAAATTTTTTATACTTGTGGGATTAAAGTTAGGGAGCCACTCTGGGCCTTCCCACCACAAGGATTTCTTTAGTAAAAATTCGGCGCTAACTCCCCTAGTCGCACAGTCCGCTGCATTTTCCTCCGAACGTACGTGGTGCCAACACGACGCCGGGATGATATCTAAAATTTTCTTAACACGGTTGGCAACAAAGGGTTTCCACCGAGACACGTCCCCATAGAGCCACCCTAACACTACCATAGAGTCGGTCCAAGCGAATATTTGTGACTTATGTTGGGGCAAGGAGTCTATAACTTTATTTAACAGTGAACTTAATAATAATGCTCCACATAATTCGAGACGTGGCAATGATACTTTTTTAGCTAGTGGTGCCAGTTTGGTCTTAGCCGCAACTAACGTTGTTATTCTATAATATTTATATATTTTATGCATTTTCAATGCGATCTTATAAGATAAATTATTATAATAGAAAAATACTAGAAAAAATCGACTCGGGTCACAAGTGAATCTCAGGCGGGAATCGAACCCGCAACCTTTGGAAATCCGGTCCAATGCTCTCCCAATTGAGCTACCGAGCCTTGCGAACACTCGTCGAAATTTTCTAGTACATTCCTGATTTTACGCTGTAGGCCAGCGTTGTTTCATCAATGAGAGGAACATCCTCTCGTATTCGAAAGAAACATTTTTACAAATGTTTGGTCAATCGATTAAGATGAAACAGCCATGTTAGTCTATAATATTTATATATTTTATGCATTTTCAATGCGATCTTATAAGATAAATTATTATAATAGAAAAATACTAGAAAAAATCGACTCGGGTCACAAGTGAATCTCAGGCGGGAATCGAACCCGCAACCTTTGGAAATCCGGTCCAATGCTCTCCCAATTGAGCTACCGAGCCTTGCGAACACTCGTCGAAATTTTCTAGTACATTCCTGATTTTACGCTGTAGGCCAGCGTTGTTTCATCAATGAGAGGAACATCCTCTCGTATTCGAAAGAAACATTTTTACAAATGTTTGGTCAATCGATTAAGATGAAACAGCCATGTTAGTCTATAATATTTATATATTTTATGCATTTTCAATGCGATCTTATAAGATAAATTATTATAATAGAAAAATACTAGAAAAAATCGACTCGGGTCACAAGTGAATCTCAGGCGGGAATCGAACCCGCAACCTTTGGAAATCCGGTCCAATGCTCTCCCAATTGAGCTACCGAGCCTTGCGAACACTCGTCGAAATTTTCTAGTACATTCCTGATTTTACGCTGTAGGCCAGCGTTGTTTCATCAATGAGAGGAACATCCTCTCGTATTCGAAAGAAACATTTTTACAAATGTTTGGTCAATCGATTAAGATGAAACAGCCATGTTAGTCTATAATATTTATATATTTTATGCATTTTCAATGCGATCTTATAAGATAAATTATTATAATAGAAAAATACTAGAAAAAATCGACTCGGGTCACAAGTGAATCTCAGGCGGGAATCGAACCCGCAACCTTTGGAAATCCGGTCCAATGCTCTCCCAATTGAGAGCATTTTTTCTAGTATTTTTCTATTATAATAATTTATCTTATAAGATCGCATTGAAAATGCATAAAATATATAAATATTATAGACTAACATGGCTGTTTCATCTTAATCGATTGACCAAACATTTGTAAAAATGTTTCTTTCGAATACGAGAGGATGTTCCTCTCATTGATGAAACAACGCTGGCCTACAGCGTAAAATCAGGAATGTACTAGAAAATTTCGACGAGTGTTCGCAAGGCTCGGTAGCTCAATTGGGAGAGCATTGGACCGGATTTCCAAAGGTTGCGGGTTCGATTCCCGCCTGAGATTCACTTGTGACCCGAGTCGATTTTTTCTAGTATTTTTCTATTACAGTGGCTCTCAACCTTTTTGGGATCACGGAACACTTTTAAGTGGTCTCGATTTTGGCGGAACACCATTATCATAAAATTTGTAAATCTAATGTAAATCACACAAAATAATTGGAAGATTAATATTTAATTGAAATAAAGATATATATTACATGGTAACTTATTTTAATGAGAAATTTGCGCTTGACGACCTTTACAAATTTCCTCAAGGTTGGGTCTTATGTAAGAGAGCGCTACTCTCATTTCTTCTTCTAAATTGGTAAGTCTTTCTCTTTTTTTGCTTTTAATATTTGTTAGAGTTGAAAATCCAAGTTCGCACAGATAGGACGTCGAAAAGAGCAACAAGATATTCAACGCTCGTTTTGCAATAAATGGATGTTCATTCTCGATGGAAATCCAAAACCTTTCCACTCCTTCTTCTTTGAATTTTAGTTGTAACGTTCGATCCGTTGATATATTAATAAACTCATCTGCTTCCTGAATAGAAAAATCTTGGTTCATTATATCAAATTCACCAAATGGATTTCGCGCCCAATCAAAGTCTTCAATATTAAGAGATGGAAAGTAATGAGTTATTTTGTCTTGCAATATTGACAAATGCTCTGCCACATTTGAAATCATTTCGTTAATGTTAACAATATTTTCCGTTGCTAATAACGGAAACATATCAAATTTGCGATTTTGAGCAATACGATTTTTCCAAAGCAAAAGCTTTTTCTGGAAAGCTAGCAATTTGTCTGTGGATGTCAGAATATTTTCATTTTTTCCTTGAAGAGATGTATTGACTGAATTTAAGTAGCTGAAGATATCGGCTAAATATGCTAGCTTAGTACACCATGCATCATTTTCCAAATATTTTACGTATACATCATTACCCTCTTGTCTAAAAAAAACTAGCAATTCCTGTTTCAACTCATGAACTCGGGTTAGCACTTTTCCTCTTGAGAGCCACCTCACTTCAGAGTGCAAAAGCAAACATTCATATTTGGATTCCATGGTGTTACAAAGTTGTTTGAACATACGGGTTTTTAATGGTCTCGATTTAATATAATTCACCATATGTACGACTTGATCCAAAACAGACTTTAAGTTTGCTGGTAGACTCTTCGAAATCAAAGATTCCCTGTGCAGAAAGCAGTGAGTAGAGACAATATTTGAATTTATTGCTTTAACTCGACTACAAAATCCCTTAATACTGCCACGCATGGCTGGAGCTCCATCAGTACAGATTCCTGCGCAATTTTCCCAGGATAATTTCCATTCTTCCAAATAAGATGATACTGAATTAAATATGTCTTCTCCAGTTGCGTGACCAATAAGTTCCTTGCAGAATAAAAACTGATTTATTATTTCAGTGTCGTCAACAAAGCGAATAAATCCGATTAATTGGGCTTTGCCACTTATGTCAGTGGATTCGTCAATTTGCAGCGCAAAATTTTTTGTACTTAATTTCGCCGTCACTGCGTTCTCTATAAAACCTGACATATCTATAATTCTTCTTTTTATCGTATCGTCCGAAACGGGAATTTTTAGGACGTCTCGCTGCGCTTCATTGCCAAACATAATCTTAACAATTTCTAAACATGCGGGCAAAATTAGCGATTCTGCGATATCATGCGGCTTTTGCTTCAATGCAATTAGTTCTGCCACTTTATAAGAAGCGATTTGCGCTTTATCCGAAATTGTAACGCTCTTTCGAAAGCATGTTGCTTGCACTTCTTGATTTTTCAGCAATCTTTCGAAATAATCTTTACCTTTCGAAGTTAGACAAGAATGTTTTGTTGAAAGGTGTCGCTGTAACTTAGCTGGGACCATTGCACTGTTAGCCAATTTTTCACCACATACAATACATCTCGGAATAGGAACATCTTGACTACCGCTCCATGTAAAACCAAACTTCAGATATTCTTCCGAATAATGCCGAACTGATTCGGATATCTTTTTACGTTTATTTTCGGCATTTTTGTTGCCTTGCATATCTCCTTCAATTGAAGAAGACCTGCTTGTACTCGCCCCAACATTAACCTCACTTCCAGTCTTTCTTTTCAAAAATTTGTCCATATTTCAGATTTAAAAGTCTTGTATAAATGCTAAAATAAGCAACTAAAAAAGATAAGAATACTGTTAAAACTACACAACTTGCATTTCATCTTACCAATTTCCAACAATATAAAATATATATATATATATATATACAATAAAAAACACACTCACGAAAACTAGATATTTATATTAAATTATGGCTGAACCGCAGATCGAAATTGCGCTTTTGTTATTTACGTACGAAGAAAGAGAAACAGCACGAAATCAACACTACGTAGCGCTCCCTGCGTTATCGAGTACACTAGAAATTTAGTAGTATTCCCCGGAGTAACTCCAAACGCAGTGTTGCCGACAGTAATTTGCTAAAATCCCCAAACGCATTGTCGAAATTCCCCACGTTTGGGGAAAGAAAAATGATAATTCCCCACATATTCCCCACAGAAATAAAACAACCAAAAATGTAGGTAAAGTTCGGTCTCTGTGAGAATGCATTTCTGACGTATGTCAGATATCACTAGTGTCACATTCACTGTAAAGTTCTTTTTAATATCTATATTTTCTAATTATATTTTTCGTTACGTTGAAGAGCAAATACATCGGCAAATACAAATACATGCATCCAAAGTTACATTGTTTATTGAATCAACCAGTCAGAAAAAAAAAGAAATTGCAGAAAATTTATCATTGGCTATGTAAAATAATACAGAAAAATGTTGAATATATGCAATTGAAGTTGTTGAAAATTTTTAAATTATTTTAACGTTTCCGATGACAGGTTTTAAGTTCAGCTCTGAAATGAATAATGATAAATTTGTAAACTTCTGAAAATAAATTAAATTTTCAAATATAATTCCTCTATTGAACCCTTCAAGATCATAAAATCTTTAATCACTCAGGCATATATATGACAGGTTTAAATAAATAAAAAAACGAAGATTTCACAAAAATTAATGTCTTATTATTAGGAATCTTCACAGTAATTGGCATAGTAAATGGAAATGACGTAAATTGAAGTGAGATAAAATTGTTGCTAATGACCATACTGTTATCCCCATTTATTTATTTATTTATATTATTATTTTCTTATTTATTTCATATTGTTACGATACAGGGACACTGATTTGAACGAAATTGGATGTTTCGTTTTTGAGTTTTGTTGCAGAAACATTAAACAAGCCTGCAAAAGCTTAACGTGAACACATTATGAAACATAAGATAAAAATTATCTTTGAACATCAATTCGGTTATTGTATAAATTATATATAAAGACAAGTATTTTAATTATTAAATTATTATGAATATGAAATTTATATATTTAAAAAATTAATAACAAATGTAATATTTGTCGTTGGGCAAATGACTCTCGTGCATGTCTGACGATAAGAACAATCAAGTTAGTCTAGCTAAGCGTCGAACTTGGATGGGTGACCCATGTTTTTATTTTTTACAGAAAAAAAAAAAATATTTTTTCCCGCTAGATAGAGCTACTTGAAAGCTAAATTCTGCCGGTAGGTCGCGACATATTCCATGTGATTTTTATTTCTGCCACTAGGCGGCGATAATAGATAATACTTAACGTTAAATTCACCGCAAGTTTCCGTCAAATTTTACTCTCCAGATTCTGCTGTAAACTTGACGTCAAAATACGGCAGTAGTTGGACGGCAACTTGACCATTATTCTGACGTCAACTTACGGAATAAAAGGCTATCAGGGAAATCAATCAAGACTAGCAGAAATTTGATGTTAAATATCGCGTATTTGTGTTCATACTTAAAATCCCCGCATTTTCCCCGAATTGAAGCTCTCCCCACACATTCCCCAATCAGCTTTGCTTTCCCCGCAGTTTGGGGAATTCCCCACAGATCGGCAACACTGTCCAAACGACGTAACTGCGTCGTTCGATAATTACACTGTTAATATTATTGACTGTTCCGCGAAAATTTAGAATAATATTGAATATTTTTGTTAAATTTCAAATAATTAACAAAACTATGTAGTATTTATTTTATAGTAATAAAAAAAATTACTGTTTCTTATTATATTATATTCAAAATTTTCGAGGAACACCTGGGACAGCTTCGCGGAACACCAGTGTTCCGCGGAACGGCGGTTGAGAACCACTGTTCTATTATAATAATTTATCTTATAAGATCGCATTGAAAATGCATAAAATATTTAAATATTATAGACTAACATGGCTGTTTCATCTTAATCGATTGACCAAACATTTGTAAAAATGTTTCTTTCGAATACGAGAGGATGTTCCTCTCATTGATGAAACAACGCTGGCCTACAGCGTAAAATCAGGAATGTACTAGAAAATTTCGACGAGTGTTCGCAAGGCTCGGTAGCTCAATTGGGAGAGCATTGGACCGGATTTCCAAAGGTTGCGGGTTCGATTCCCGCCTGAGATTCACTTGTGACCCGAGTCGATTTTTTCTAGTATTTTTCTATTATAATAATTTATCTTATAAGATCGCATTGAAAATGCATAAAATATATAAATATTATAGACTAACATGGCTGTTTCATCTTAATCGATTGACCAAACATTTGTAAAAATGTTTCTTTCGAATACGAGAGGATGTTCCTCTCATTGATGAAACAACGCTGGCCTACAGCGTAAAATCAGGAATGTACTAGAAAATTTCGACGAGTGTTCGCAAGGCTCGGTAGCTCAATTGGGAGAGCATTGGACCGGATTTCCAAAGGTTGCGGGTTCGATTCCCGCCTGAGATTCACTTGTGACCCGAGTCGATTTTTTCTAGTATTTTTCTATTATAATAATTTATCTTATAAGATCGCATTGAAAATGCATAAAATATATAAATATTATAGACTAACATGGCTGTTTCATCTTAATCGATTGACCAAACATTTGTAAAAATGTTTCTTTCGAATACGAGAGGATGTTCCTCTCATTGATGAAACAACGCTGGCCTACAGCGTAAAATCAGGAATGTACTAGAAAATTTCGACGAGTGTTCGCAAGGCTCGGTAGCTCAATTGGGAGAGCATTGGACCGGATTTCCAAAGGTTGCGGGTTCGATTCCCGCCTGAGATTCACTTGTGACCCGAGTCGATTTTTTCTAGTATTTTTCTATTATAATAATTTATCTTATAAGATCGCATTGAAAATGCATAAAATATATAAATATTATAGACTAACATGGCTGTTTCATCTTAATCGATTGACCAAACATTTGTAAAAATGTTTCTTTCGAATACGAGAGGATGTTCCTCTCATTGATGAAACAACGCTGGCCTACAGCGTAAAATCAGGAATGTACTAGAAAATTTCGACGAGTGTTCGCAAGGCTCGGTAGCTCAATTGGGAGAGCATTGGACCGGATTTCCAAAGGTTGCGGGTTCGATTCCCGCCTGAGATTCACTTGTGACCCGAGTCGATTTTTTATAGTATTTTTCTATTATAATAATTTATCTTATAAGATCGCATTGAAAATGCATAAAATATATAAATATTATAGACTAACATGGCTGTTTCATCTTAATCGATTGACCAAACATTTGTAAAAATGTTTCTTTCGAATACGAGAGGATGTTCCTCTCATTGATGAAACAACGCTGGCCTACAGCGTAAAATCAGGAATGTACTAGAAAATTTCGACGAGTGTTCGCAAGGCTCGGTAGCTCAATTGGGAGAGCATTGGACCGGATTTCCAAAGGTTGCGGGTTCGATTCCCGCCTGAGATTCACTTGTGACCCGAGTCGATTTTTTCTAGTATTTTTCTATTATAATAAATTATATTATAAGATCGCATTGAAAATGCATAAAATATATAAATATTATAGACTAACATGGCTGTTTCATCTTAATCGATTGACCAAACATTTGTAAAAATGTTTCTTTCGAATACGAGAGGATGTTCCTCTCATTGATGAAACAACGCTGGCCTACAGCGTAAAATCAGGAATGTACTAGAAAATTTCGACGAGTGTTCGCAAGGCTCGGTAGCTCAATTGGGAGAGCATTGGACCGGATTTCCAAAGGTTGCGGGTTCGATTCCCGCCTGATATTCACTTGTGACCCGAGTCGATTTTTTCTAGTATTTTTCTATTATAATAATTTATCTTATAAGATCGCATTGAAAATGCATAAAATATATAAATATTATAGACTAACATGGCTGTTTCATCTTAATCGATTGACCAAACATTTGTAAAAATGTTTCTTTCGAATACGAGAGGATGTTCCTCTCATTGATGAAACAACGCTGGCCTACAGCGTAAAATCAGGAATGTACTAGAAAATTTCGACGAGTGTTCGCAAGGCTCGGTAGCTCAATTGGGAGAGCATTGGACCGGATTTCCAAAGGTTGCGGGTTCGATTCCCGCCTGAGATTCACTTGTGACCCGAGTCGATTTTTTCTAGTATTTTTCTATTATAATAATTTATCTTATAAGATCGCATTGAAAATGCATAAAATATATAAATATTATAGACTAACATGGCTGTTTCATCTTAATCGATTGACCAAACATTTGTAAAAATGTTTCTTTCGAATACGAGAGGATGTTCCTCTCATTGATGAAACAACGCTGGCCTACAGCGTAAAATCAGGAATGTACTAGAAAATTTCGACGAGTGTTCGCAAGGCTCGGTAGCTCAATTGGGAGAGCATTGGACCGGATTTCCAAAGGTTGCGGGTTCGATTCCCGCCTGAGATTCACTTGTGACCCGAGTCGATTTTTTCAAGTATTTTTCTATTATAATAATTTATCTTATAAGATCGCATTGAAAATGCATAAAATATATAAATATTATAGACTAACATGGCTGTTTCATCTTAATCGATTGACCAAACATTTGTAAAAATGTTTCTTTCGAATACGAGAGGATGTTCCTCTCATTGATGAAACAACGCTGGCCTACAGCGTAAAATCAGGAATGTACTAGAAAATTTCGACGAGTGTTCGCAAGGCTCGGTAGCTCAATTGGGAGAGCATTGGACCGGATTTCCAAAGGTTGCGGGTTCGATTCCCGCCTGAGATTCACTTGTGACCCGAGTCGATTTTTTATATTATTTTTATATTATAATAATTTATCTTATAAGATCGCATTGAAAATGCATAAAATATATAAATATTATAGACTAACATGGCTGTTTCATCTTAATCGATTGACCAAACATTTGTAAAAATGTTTCTTTCGAATACGAGAGGATGTTCCTCTCATTGATGAAACAACGCTGGCCTACAGCGTAAAATCAGGAATGTACTAGAAAATTTCGACGAGTGTTCGCAAGGCTCGGTAGCTCAATTGGGAGAGCATTGGACCGGATTTCCAAAGGTTGCGGGTTCGATTCCCGCCTGAGATTCACTTGTGACCCGAGTCGAGTTTTTATAGTATTTTTCTATTATAATAAATTATCTTATAAGATCGCATTGAAAATGCAAAAAATATATAAATATTATAGACTAACATGGCTGTTTCATCTTAATCGATTGACCAAACATTTGTAAAAATGTTTCTTTCGAATACGAGAGGATGTTCCTCTCATTGATGAAACAACGCTGGCCTACAGCGTAAAATCAGGAATGTACTAGAAAATTTCGACGAGTGTTCGCAAGGCTCGGTAGCTCAATTGGGAGAGCATTGGACCGGATTTCCAAAGGTTGCGGGTTCGATTCCCGCCTGAGATTCACTTGTGACCCGAGTCGATTTTTTCTAGTATTTTTCTATTATAATAATTTATCTTATAAGATCGCATTGAAAATGCATAAAATATATAAATATTATAGACTAACATGGCTGTTTCATCTTAATCGATTGACCAAACATTTGTAAAAATGTTTCTTTCGAATACGAGAGGATGTTCCTCTCATTGATGAAACAACGCTGGCCTACAGCGTAAAATCAGGAATGTACTAGAAAATTTCGACGAGTGTTCGCAAGGCTCGGTAGCTCAATTGGGAGAGCATTGGACCGGATTTCCAAAGGTTGCGGGTTCGATTCCCGCCTGAGATTCACTTGTGACCCGAGTCGATTTTTTCTAGTATTTTTCTATTATAATAATTTATCTTATAAGATCGCATTGAAAATGCATAAAATATATAAATATTATAGACTAACATGGCTGTTTCATCTTAATCGATTGACCAAACATTTGTAAAAATGTTTCTTTCGAATACGAGAGGATGTTCCTCTCATTGATGAAACAACGCTGGCCTACAGCGTAAAATCAGGAATGTACTAGAAAATTTCGACGAGTGTTCGCAAGGCTCGGTAGCTCAATTGGGAGAGCATTGGACCGGATTTCCAAAGGTTGCGGGTTCGATTCCCGCCTGAGATTCACTTGTGACCCGAGTCGATTTTTTCTAGTATTTTTCTATTATAATAATTTATCTTATAAGATCGCATTGAAAATTCATAAAATATATAAATATTATAGACTAACATGGCTGTTTCATCTTAATCGATTGACCAAACATTTGTAAAAATGTTTCTTTCGAATACGAGAGGATGTTCCTCTCATTGATGAAACAACGCTGGCCTACAGCGTAAAATCAGGAATGTACTAGAAAATTTCGACGAGTGTTCGCAAGGCTCGGTAGCTCAATTGGGAGAGCATTGGACCGGATTTCCAAAGGTTGCGGGTTCGATTCCCGCCTGAGATTCACTTGTGACCCGAGTCGATTTTTTCTAGTATTTTTCTATTATAATAATTTATCTTATAAGATCGCATTGAAAATGCATAAAATATATAAATATTATAGACTAACATGGCTGTTTCATCTTAATCGATTGACCAAACATTTGTAAAAATGTTTCTTTCGAATACGAGAGGATGTTCCTCTCATTGATGAAACAACGCTGGCCTACAGCGTAAAATCAGGAATGTACTAGAAAATTTCGACGAGTGTTCGCAAGGCTCGGTAGCTCAATTGGGAGAGCATTGGACCGGATTTCCAAAGGTTGCGGGTTCGATTCCCGCCTGAGATTCACTTGTGACCCGAGTCGATTTTTTCTAGTATTTTTCTATTATAATAATTTATCTTATAAGATCGCATTGAAAATGCATAAAATATATAAATATTATAGACTAACATGGCTGTTTCATCTTAATCGATTGACCAAACATTTGTAAAAATGTTTCTTTCGAATACGAGAGGATGTTCCTCTCATTGATGAAACAACGCTGGCCTACAGCGTAAAATCAGGAATGTACTAGAAAATTTCGACGAGTGTTCGCAAGGCTCGGTAGCTCAATTGGGAGAGCATTGGACCGGATTTCCAAAGGTTGCGGGTTCGATTCCCGCCTGAGATTCACTTGTGACCCGAGTCGATTTTTTCTAGTATTTTTATATTATAATAATTTATCTTATAAGATCGCATTGAAAATGCATAAAATATATAAATATTATAGACTAACATGGCTGTTTCATCTTAATCGATTGACCAAACATTTGTAAAAATGTTTCTTTCGAATACGAGAGGATGTTCCTCTCATTGATGAAACAACGCTGGCCTACAGCGTAAAATCAGGAATGTACTAGAAAATTTCGACGAGTGTTCGCAAGGCTCGGTAGCTCAATTGGGAGAGCATTGGACCGGATTTCCAAAGGTTGCGGGTTCGATTCCCGCCTGAGATTCACTTGTGACCCGAGTCGATTTTTTCTAGTATTTTTCTATTATAATAATTTATCTTATAAGATCGCATTGAAAATGCATAAAATATATAAATATTATAGACTAACATGGCTGTTTCATCTTAATCGATTGACCAAACATTTGTAAAAATGTTTCTTTCGAATACGAGAGGATGTTCCTCTCATTGATGAAACAACGCTGGCCTACAGCGTAAAATCAGGAATGTACTAGAAAATTTCGACGAGTGTTCGCAAGGCTCGGTAGCTCAATTGGGAGAGCATTGGACCGGATTTCCAAAGGTTGCGGGTTCGATTCCCGCCTGAGATTCACTTGTGACCCGAGTCGATTTTTTCTAGTATTTTTCTATTATAATAATTTATCTTATAAGATCGCATTGAAAATGCATAAAATATATAAATATTATAGACTAACATGGCTGTTTCATCTTAATCGATTGACCAAACATTTGTAAAAATGTTTCTTTCGAATACGAGAGGATGTTCCTCTCATTGATGAAACAACGCTGGCCTACAGCGTAAAATCAGGAATGTACTAGAAAATTTCGACGAGTGTTCGCAAGGCTCGGTAGCTCAATTGGGAGAGCATTGGACCGGATTTCCAAAGGTTGCGGGTTCGATTCCCGCCTGAGATTCACTTGTGACCCGAGTCGATTTTTTGTAGTATTTTTCTATTATAATAAATTATCTTATAAGATCGCATTGAAAATGCATAAAATATATAAATATTATAGACTAACATGGCTGTTTCATCTTAATCGATTGACCAAACATTTGTAAAAATGTTTCTTTCGAATACGAGAGGATGTTCCTCTCATTGATGAAACAACGCTGGCCTACAGCGTAAAATCAGGAATGTACTAGAAAATTTCGACGAGTGTTCGCAAGGCTCGGTAGCTCAATTGGGAGAGCATTGGACCGGATTTCCAAAGGTTGCGGGTTCGATTCCCGCCTGAGATTCACTTGTGACCCGAGTCGATTTTTTCTAGTATTTTTCTATTATAATAATTTATCTTATAAGATCGCATTGAAAATGCATAAAATATATAAATATTATAGACTAACATGGCTGTTTCATCTTAATCGATTGACCAAACATTTGTAAAAATGTTTCTTTCGAATACGAGAGGATGTTCCTCTCATTGATGAAACAACGCTGGCCTACAGCGTAAAATCAGGAATGTACTAGAAAATTTCGACGAGTGTTCGCAAGGCTCGGTAGCTCAATTGGGAGAGCATTGGACCGGATTTCCAAAGGTTGCGGGTTCGATTCCCGCCTGAGATTCACTTGTGACCCGAGTCGAGTTTTTCTAGTATTTTTCTATTATAATAATTTATCTTATAAGATCGCATTGAAAATGCATAAAATATATAAATATTATAGACTAACATGGCTGTTTCATCTTAATCGATTGACCAAACATTTGTAAAAATGTTTCTTTCGAATACGAGAGGATGTTCCTCTCATTGATGAAACAACGCTGGCCTACAGCGTAAAATCAGGAATGTACTAGAAAATTTCGACGAGTGTTCGCAAGGCTCGGTAGCTCAATTGGGAGAGCATTGGACCGGATTTCCAAAGGTTGCGGGTTCGATTCCCGCCTGAGATTCACTTGTGACCCGAGTCGATTTTTTCTAGTATTTTTCTATTATAATAATTTATCTTATAAGATCGCATTGAAAATGCATAAAATATATAAATATTATAGACTAACATGGCTGTTTCATCTTAATCGATTGACCAAACATTTGTAAAAATGTTTCTTTCGAATACGAGAGGATGTTCCTCTCATTGATGAAACAACGCTGGCCTACAGCGTAAAATCAGGAATGTACTAGAAAATTTCGACGAGTGTTCGCAAGGCTCGGTAGCTCAATTGGGAGAGCATTGGACCGGATTTCCAAAGGTTGCGGGTTCGATTCCCGCCTGAGATTCACTTGTGACCCGAGTCGATTTTTTCTAGTATTTTTCTATTATAATAATTTATCTTATAAGATCGCATTGAAAATGCATAAAATATATAAATATTATAGACTAACATGGCTGTTTCATCTTAATCGATTGACCAAACATTTGTAAAAATGTTTCTTTCGAATACGAGAGGATGTTCCTCTCATTGATGAAACAACGCTGGCCTACAGCGTAAAATCAGGAATGTACTAGAAAATTTCGACGAGTGTTCGCAAGGCTCGGTAGCTCAATTGGGAGAGCATTGGACCGGATTTCCAAAGGTTGCGGGTTCGATTCCCGCCTGAGATTCACTTGTGACCCGAGTCGATTTTTTCTAGTATTTTTCTATTATAATAATTTATCTTATAAGATCGCATTGAAAATGCATAAAATATATAAATATTATAGACTAACATGGCTGTTTCATCTTAATCGATTGACCAAACATTTGTAAAAATGTTTCTTTCGAATACGAGAGGATGTTCCTCTCATTGATGAAACAACGCTGGCCTACAGCGTAAAATCAGGAATGTTCTAGAAAATAACGTTGTTATGTTTTCGCCCTTATCGTTCACGCAAACGATGTATATAA
This sequence comes from Calamotropha paludella, assembly GCA_927399485.1. Lineage (NCBI taxonomy): Eukaryota > Metazoa > Arthropoda > Insecta > Lepidoptera > Crambidae > Calamotropha > Calamotropha paludella. The sequence goes on along the minus strand of OV656810.1, from coordinate 16,456,456 downwards.
CACACGCGTATGCTTTATCTGAGGCGTCACAAAACGCGTGTATTTTATAAGATGTATGTGTATTACCGTAATATCGCGGCATGCTTAATTGATTAATAACGCTCAAATCTTGTTTTAACTGCCTCCACTCAGTTTGTATTGAAGTTGATATTTCTTCATCCCATTGTCCACCTCCCGACCAGACCTTTTGGAATAATAGCTTCGCTCTAATAGTGAGTGGTGACAGCCAACCCAACGGATCAAATATCTTTGATATATCTGATAATAATTTACGTTTAGTGATGTTACCTAGAGCCTGCTGATTTAATTGAATTTGAAACGTAAATTTATCATCCGAAGGGCTCCATCGTAAGCCTAAAGTTTTTCTAGTTTCAGAGCTTCGAAATTCGTAAGGACTATTTAATTGATTATCTGATAAATGATTGATAAGTTTTGGTTCGTTACTAGACCATTTGCGCAGGTTCATTCCCGCCTCTTTCAACATGTTAATAAGTTGTCCTTGTAATTCCTTCGCCCTAGATAAGCTACTTTCCCCACTCAACAAATCATCCATGAAAAATGATGTTTCAGCTACTTTCGCGGCAAGTGGATACTTATCCGCGCTATCCCTAGCTATTTGTTTTAACGTGCGCATTGCAAGGAACGGCGCGGCCTTAGTGCCATAGGTCACTGTGCATAAATGATATGTACTAAGTACTGAGTTTGGTGATTCTCGCCAAATGATAGCCTGGTATTTTTGGTCACATTGACGAACTAGAATTTGTCTGAACATCTTCTCGATGTCAGCTGTTAATACATATTTATGATTTCTCCACTTTAATATCAATGATAATAAATCCTGTTGTAAGTTGGGTCCGCAGTACATTACATCATTGAGACTGCGGCCCGAGGTTGATTTGGATGATGCATTGAATACCACCCTTAATTTAGTAGTAGAGGACTCCAAGTTCGTCACTCCATGATGTGGTAAATAAAAGACTGATTGCTCGTCGTTACCTACTTTACGCATATGACCTAACTGTTCGTACTCTTGGAAAAAAAGCTTATAATCATATGCAAATTGTTCATTTTTTGACATTTTAGTTTCTAAGTGTTTAAATTGAGAAATGGCCTTTGCCTTAGTCGTTCCAAGCTCTGATTGAAAACCTGATTTTAATGGTAAGGCGACCTCATAGCGACCATTCTCTAACCGACGAGTGCTATTCACGTAAAAACTTTCACATAGTTCTTCGTCTTCGGTCAAGTTTGAAGAAGAATCACTAATATTTTCAATTTCCCAGAACTGCGATAAATCTTGAATATTATTAATTACTACGTGACATTTAAAACCTGATAAATTTACACTACCTGACAAAACCCACCCCAATTTTGTCTGCTGTGCTATCGGCGCCTGCGACGGCCCCTTGATTAAACCATTTAAAATTATTTCCGAATATACGCTCGCATCTAAAAGAAGATCGATCGGCCTAGAAACGTTGTATTCGGGGTCCGCTAGTTGGAGTGATTGAAGATGCGGCCAGGGTTTCTTAGCAAATGAAATATTAGGTAAATTATTAACTACTTTACTGACTACAAGCGCTTGGGTGGAAATGCAATAATCACCATAAATAGAATGACCTTCAATTGATACTATCCCCTTACTTTGCTTGGTACCGGGACCTATACCCGATACTGAAGCATTGTACTTTTCCCTACGCAAACCTAATAACTGAGTAGCCCTTTCTGATATTAAGGAGATTTGAGATCCCTGATCTAGGAGGGCTCGTAGTGTAATATAATTTCCATCAGCTGACAACACATTTAAAAGCAAAGTCGTGAGTAAAATCTCTTCATTGTCAGCCGCGACGTGATTTACGCTATGTTGTTTTTTGTTTATATGCGTGGTAGATTCTATAGGAGAAACGGATGCTGCCTTTTCATTTTGATAAATAAGGGGTTGACGAGATGTCGACGGTGTAAGGGTTAATACAAATGCATCGTGTAGCAACGTGTTATGTTCCGCGTGACATACTTTGCAACGTTTTGCCGATAAACATTTATTTTCGAAGTGATTGTATAAACAATTGCAACAATATTTTAATTTCGTAATAGTCGACAACCGGGCTTCCGGTGTCAATTCAATAAATTTCCGACACATGTATAAGTCGTGGCGTAAATTATTGCATAATGGACATGACCTCATATTAATAGTAGTAGCAGCTCGATAATTAGAATTATTATGATAGGAATTATTAAATTTATTCGGTTTGTAATTATTTGATTTATTATAACCGAATCTTGGTTGATATTGATTCCGCTTAAATAATGATTTCGGACTAGATAAAGAGACTTTCTCGCCCCTATTTACAGGTTCGAGAGATGTAAATTTAGTTTCTAAGAAATTCATCATTTCATCCAATACTGGGAGTTCTCTAGGCGACTTGCGGAATTCCATATAGTTAGTATAAGATTCAGAGTCCAACTTTTTGCAAATTAAATGAACAAGCAATGGATCCCAAGTTGTTGTATCTAGTCCGAGATTATGTATTGCGTGGATACATTCCGTAGTGGTATCAAGTAACCTTTTTAATTCCGAAGATGATTGTTTTTGAATTACTGGTTGATTTAAAAATATTTCGATCTGATTAGTAAAGAGAATTTGTGGATTATTATACCTATGAGTCAAAATTTCCCACGCAGTTTCATAATTCTCGGACGAAATATGCAGATGCTGTATTAAGCGTTCGGCTTCGCCTTTAACCTTACCTTTTAAATGCTGCATTTTCTGCGCCTTAGTAATAGAATGGTTAGAATGAATTGTTTCCGAAAAAATATCATAAAACGTAGGCCATTGAGAGTATTTACCTGTGAAATTAGGTATATCTATTTGAGGAGTGGATTGCTGAATATGACTTAATGATGATAATTTTTTATTTATCTTTCGCTTAATTTCTCGAAACTTTCTTTCAAAACCACTAAATTCCTCCTCATATAGTAAATCTTCCCCTGATAGCAAGTGATCTATTTGTAAGTGTAAAGTATCGATATTATTCCACTTTGCCTGAATATTACGCAACTCGTCCTCTAGTTCCCATTTATCTAATAAAATGTCAATGTCGATATTATCAATAAGCCTATTAAAAGCCCTAAAATTAGTTTTTTGCAGCGCTAATAATTCATCGGCCTTTCCACAAGGTGCGGTGGCCTTGTCCTTTTTCGCAAAGGAAGTGAAAAGTGCTCTAGTCATTTGATAAAAGTCCTGACCTTGACGATACAAGTTTTGAGAGAAATAATCCGAGGCTTCGGAAGGAGATTCCGACAACTTCAGATGATTTTGTTCGAACTCTCCCCAAAGGCTATCAAGCGACTGAATTCTTTTCTGAAGATAGTCTGAAGTCTTCCTGGCTGCGGAGTCCTTCCCGAAATTGACCTTGATGAAATTGATACTTTCCAAAATTTCACGTTGACGAGCGATTAAGGCTTCCATAGTTAAATGGTAAAAGGAACAATCTTACGTGATTTGATGATAGGAAGGGCTTCCTCCTTACTGCTCCGTAATGTCAGCGTTTACTGACTGACTGACGTAGGATGATCCCGTGGGCTCTTGCAAATACACTTACTGTCCGTAAGCACTCCAGAGAAACCCAGTTCGCGTGATTATAGATGCAACTGATTTAAACTTTGATAGCAAAAAAAAACTTTTTTAATAGTAAAAAAAAAAAAAAAAACTTTGTATAGTTCATACAATATTGATATTAAATGATAATGTAAATTGATACTGATAAATACGGGGATGATAAATGAAACTGCCCGTGTAGGATGCCGTAATTGCACTAACTTTATTTTGATATATAATTGGCACTCGCGAGGCAATCGAGTGCATAAACCAACGACGTAAGCATACGTCACTTAATAATATTATTGCATAATTAATTATAATATATATAAAATTGTACGGTTCCGTACAGAAGTGGCTATTAATACCCGATTTTTTTTCCTTCTCTTCTTTTTTAGTTTTCATGAAAATAAATATAAGACTTGTGGCAACAACATTAAGATCTTGACTGAATACATCATATTAGAATTTATAATACAAGATAATTTATTCGTAAAAATCAAACTGTGACGTGTCGGGGTACCGCTCTATATTGAACTATTTTGGGAAAATAAATACTTAATTGATAAATTTAATTATGGACCTAACTAACTGCCAAAGTATGTACAAAGATATATGTAAGTAGATATCGTCCCTTGGCTAACAACACCGCGTAAGTCATATTACCAACTCCATCTAAAAGCATTGAAATGGGAAATTGACTAAAGCGGTTTTGTAAGCTAAGGGACGATATGTAGTTTGGAATTGAGCGGTCCCCTGACACGACATAGCTTTTAACCTCCGACGCAAAAACGACGGGGTGTTAGTTTAAAACTTTCTTTAATTTAAACTTTTAAATTTAAACTTGTCTTTTATCCTTTGTCTGTCAAAGCGATGCTTGAGTTTACTTATTTTAAACAGATATTTCTTGATTTTGTTATCATCAACGATATAATAGAACTACAACACTGCTATTATTGCGATAATAGAAGAATATGGTTTTGTGTTAATTCTTTTTGTTAACGATGTTGTAAATTACGTTATACTTTCGCTAAAGATGACAAGTTTCTTGCGCCTACTCTTCTTGTCGGTTAAAAAGACGTCCTAAATGGATTGTAGGGAATAAAAATTAGACGATTGAAAAGAACCTAATGCATTGGAATAAATCTCCTTTCATTTAATTTCAAGTAGTCATATTTTTCCATGTTTAATGGTTTATGTTCTGATTTAGCTAGCCGAATATTTTCACTGTTTATGTACTTGATTTAAATTCGTCCAAGTGTGATAGTGACATCACCCATGCTCGTAAAAAATGCCTATCTGCTCCCGTTTTGGTGGGACACCTATTCAAAGTCTTGGGTCCATTGTACTGTCTTAAAGTCACTCTTATAATGCGGCTATTGATTGATGGTCTCAACTGTTATACACTCAGCAAACATACTATCAATCACGCGAAGGATTTCGGAAGCTCCATCATTTATCAAGCAGTAAAATCGTGCGTGGGCCATATTCACTACGATTGAGCATACAAAGTTGATGTCCAAGATTGTATCACAAAGTCGTTGTTTGAGAATAAAAATTCTATGGCTTTTAAAAGCGTTTAAAATAACTGTATATACTAGTTCCGTGGTGATATTGTAATCGTGTGTCTCTTTGCAATATTCCAAAGCACAACCATTACCTGTTGCACTTATTAAACAAGGAATAGTCTCTATTCCTTGTTTAATAAACGTCAAACCTTTTACGAAGCAATTTTGATCCATTAAAATATGATATATAATAAATAAGTTATATTGTATTGATATGTTAATAAATAAACGCCGAACCCTTCATTCAAGTCTTAAATTAAATATAGTCATTGCCATTACTCCTAAATAACAGATATATTACAAATACATACATACATACGTACTGTGTCTAATATTTATTTTAATTGATTTCATATATTTCTTATACACACACACAATTTATATATATAAATTGTGTTGGTTTGGTATAATTGGTTGTCCGCTGACAAAAAATGGGACGATGGAACAAGGCAGTGCAATTCTGCTGCACACTCTACGAAATGTATACTACTAATAGCTTACTTCCGTCTACGTTCAAAGCTTTTCAGCTTATTAATAAAAAGATCATAATTGCCGATGAGTTTCTTTGCCCTCTTCTCAATAGATTTATTATTGGGCCAAAGATGAGAAGAGTACTCCATATACGCATGTACTTGGTAAAGATTGAGCAACTGTCTCGGTGTGAAGTACCTACTCACCTTCGCCAGAATGCCAAGTTATTTAAGCTAATTGAGCCTTACTCTCAATGAAAGAATCAAAATTGAGAGTTGGTGAAAATGTCATATCATGTCAAGATGGTCTATGATCGGCACGGATACACCACGGAAAGTAGGAGTCAAGTCGAAAGCATTCCTTTTGGTGGAGAGGAGACTCGCCTGGGTCTTTGATGGATTGAACTTTACCTGATTAACATCGCCCCATTCGGAGACTTCCTGCAGAGATAGGTTCATGCGACTGACCATCGCCTCCCTATGACGCTGGATCTGTTCAGCATTGACTCGTGCTTTAGACATATAGCTCTTTACATCCGTGATGTCATCTGCGTACCCAAAATTATGGGGTATAAGCAGGTCATTAATATGAACCCTAAGGAACGCCGGCTTTGATAGCCAAATGGTCCGAAGAGTTATCATAAATGACAAGTCGTATCGACCGATCCCTAAAGAAGTCTTATGTGCTTATCCATATTAACATTAACTGTGCCAAATTTTATACTCCTCCATTCGCATAATTTTCTTAAAAAGGGCAAAGTTCTTGTTTTACGTAATATGTAGTACGTAGATTTATAGCAAAGGTACATTTTTCTTCTTTTTCAGTGAGGTCTCCTTTTATTAGACAGGGGACTGAGTGCATTTTTTTAAGTGTGTCAACGCTACTATCGCTTATTCGTATTGTATAATAGACCTTAGCACTACGAAAAAAAAATTCCGAAGTTAAAATATCATACGTGATAGTAATGTTGGCATATTTGAAAGTTTACATTCGTTCCTTTGTAAACATACTCGCTAAAACCGCTGTATTAGGGATACAATATTTACTTAGTTACAGTCCACCACATATCAACCTCCAAATAAATTCCAAATTCCCTCAATCAAAATGAAACGCTTTTTCACGAATACAAAACATATTTTGTTTTTATTTACTCCTAACCTTTCGATTCCATTTCCGAAGCCGTGATCGGTTGATCGATTTCCAAATCAATCCAATATCAATAAAGAAATGTTGGTATACTAGGTATGTACTTTTTTCCATACATTGGAAGACCCATAACACTATCTCTGTTATAGGAGATACCTGGCATAGTGGTTTGCGCGCTCGCTCAACACTCAAAAATATGACGAAGACAAGAAATATCCCGATTACATTACCAATCGTTAGTTCCAATAAATCCGCATTGGGCACGCGTGGTGTGTTGTCGTTTATTATTTTTATGGCATTTTCATCCTCATGTCGTCTGATGGGATTTCTTTGACCGATAGTGATAAGCAAATAAATTTAACAAAATAACTTTCCAAACGGGCTTTGTTCAACAAAACAAAAACCATTGTGTCAAATTGAAAATCTCTTCCTCAGCCGGTTCAAATTAACTGTGAGAACCTGTTTGTGACCCTTTGCGGTCAAAATAAAATGAAATGACTGAAATTATTATAAATAAAATAATAAATTACAAGAAAAAATTGTCCCGCTTACCTGTTTAATCACCTACATACCCTTGGTTTTCTGAAAGAGATCCCTTTTAGATTTCTATTCTTGCCTTTATATTGATAACCATTGCTCACTAATATATGTAAATGTACTGTTTAATTACTTTATAAGTGCAATAAAGAGTATATATAAAAAATCAACTTGTCTTAGGTATCAAGCGGGACTTGAACCCACATTCCTCGTTATCCAATCAGATACTCTTTCAATTAAGCTACCCAGTCCTTGAGAGATTCGTAGAATATTTCGAAGTATTTCTAAAAAAATCAATATAATAAGTGGTAATACCTAGAATATGACGAGACGATACTTGGAAGAATGCGACGTGTCAAAGTCGGTTCGTTTGGATAGCGAGGGATCGTGGTTTCGAGTCCTGTCTGACACTTGCAAGAAGTTAAATTTTTACTTGTAATCATTTCTTATGACATAAGATCTTGCTGTTGCATGCTTAAATAACAAAAAAAAAAAATAATGACATAGCTGTTTCTTCTTTGTCGATTCTTTGATATTTGTAAAAGTTTAACATTCGATGTTGTAGACAGTGATAATACTTAGAAGATGAAGAGACGGAGCTGGCGTCAACTTATAAAATGCTTGGAAAAATTCGAAGGTCTGTTAAAGTCTTGGTAGCTTAGTTGGAAGAGCACGCGCCTGGATATCGTGGGATGTGGATGGGATAATAATGCGTTCTCCAACCCGCACGCCAAGCGTGGAGATAATGGCGAAATCCCACTGTTTTGGGGAAAGCTTTCGGCTGAGGTGATGATGATGATATTGGCCTAATTTTATTTAAGCTTCCGCAAAAAGAAATTTGTCATTGGTTTGGTATTTTTAGACCAGACCAGACGAACATATTTTTTGCTCTTTACAATGTTTAATAAGTATGTCACGTACAGTCTACAGCTGTATTTTCCTTTCACCATCCCCGTTCTTTCTGCGGTAGTCTTTATCATGGGTTTAGTATGGGTTTCCACCAGTAACTGGTTGAAACTACAAATATGATTTTCGTTTTTTTAAATAGCCACAGAAGCGTAACTCTCGATCTATTTCTATATTCCTGAGAGTATTTACGAGTCCCTAGGGCACGGGTTATCCCCTTCATACTTAATGCACTGGCTTAGTTAGGCATGGTAGGCATAGTAGACGTTAGGCATAGTAGTTATAGGAATATACTGGGGAACGCAATACTTGAAAGATGTCTACTCTGAACCTGTAATGCTAAAAAGTTTATTATAACTAGTTAGATATAGCTGTTAACGAAAGAATATTTAACTTTACAAATTTTTTCATAACCAAAAAAATATATAATTGAAACAAGGAGGTAAACTTAATTGAGTTATATACACCATTTATAAATCTTTTTAAGAGAAAACATTTACTTGTTTTTTGTTTCCTTTTCCGTGTTAAAAATTAAGCATTAAAATTTTTGAGATCAGTCTTTTTTTTTCTGGATTTGTTTGGTGTATCATTGTATTTACGTTTTCGGTAGAAGCATTTCTCATAGCCCTTTTATTTACTGTTAAATGAAGTCCCGTCTTAATGCAGTCATTCATTTTAGACATTTGAGCAACTGGGTCATTGTGTCGCCACACTTGCTCTATCACTGAAGTGGTCACAGATTTTTAGTCCTTATCCTGTTTACAACAATACGAATAAACACATTATGGTCAAGTTAGCGATAAGAAAGGTAATTGTAACGGTTAAGCTTGCCTTGTACGCATAAAGCATACTGTTGCGGCCACGCTTAGTATGCTTAAGACTATTTGTGGCGGCTAACAAGCTTGTGTCACGTTCTAAGATGTCACATATCAGTTGACCTTCTAGATGATCTTCTGAAGATAATATATTTTCTTTGGTGATAATTATTCTATTGTCCATAGTTTAAATAGTTCGCTAATTAATTTAAAATGATAGTTTTAATTAAAAGCAAGAAAGTGAACATTATATTTTTTGTTAATTAACATTTAAATTGCATTCTTTTCCTATCAGGTAATAAGAGGCTGTGGGTTTGACTGCCGCCTGTCTCCTGAGACTTGTTGTTGGCGTGATATCTTCTTTAAATCGATGAACGCCGGCTGCCCGCGCGAAAAAGCATGACTTTTTGTCACGTTCCCTCATTATCACGTTCCGCCTGAGCCTGAGCGTGCAAGCGAGAGCGCGGGACAAGCGATAGAGAGGCACGATCGGCTTAAGCATTCGGCTTGTGACACATATATCTCTCTTCCACTCTGTCAACTGTTTATAAAGTTAATCGGGTTTTCATTGTTTATTATAACAATAATTGCGGCAAAAGGGTTATAAACTCTTGCATTTTAGGAATTTGATTAGCGATTTAATGTCATATTTTTGTTTTTTGATTATTAAATAAAAGTAGAATCTGTCGGCGAGTGCAGAATGAGGTTACATTAGGTTAGGTTACAATTTTGACCAAAAAAATATTAAGATTCATATAAACGATCGCATAAAAAGTCAACTGCGCAGGATCTTAAATACCACACATGTATATAAGTTGTAAATAAATTGTTAATAGCACATTGTTACTTGTAATTAATCTGTGTAATTTAAGTTAATAAAATAATCGAATTAACGAGTGCAAATAAATGTTAATTTATCAAAAAAATATGTAATTTTTAATTAACTCCTTCTTTGTATTATACAAAATAATGATAATTTTGTGATAATAATTCAATTCAATTCATAAAAGTATGCAATTTTTCATCACTGTTTTCTTATGACGTTATCACGTAAAATTATCATCCGTAGACCGACTTTACAGACAACCACTTTTTTTCATCAAATTAAATTACTTAATCAAATTAAATCAATTTTTTTATTGTCTATACTAATATTATAAAGAGGAAAGATTTGTATTTTTTGTATGTTTGTATGTTTGCAATGAATGAACTCAAAAACTACTAAGCCGATTTCAAAAATTCTTTCACCATTGGAAAGTTACATTCACGCTGAGTAACATAGGCTATATTTAATGCTGGAAAAAAATTAAAAATATTTGTCCACCCGTGCGAAGCTGGGACGGGCTGCTAGTATAATATAAAAAGAAAGATCTACTAGTTGAATGCTTAGGTAACATAAAATACAACAATTACATTGCAGTCTCTGCAACCCGACGGTCCTGGGTTTTTGTGATAAATACGAGCGTTTGTACTTGACTCATGGGCATTTATATATAGTATTTCTATCAATATTACATATCTATATATCATATATGTATCTATATCCGTTACCCTAGTATCTATAACACAAATCTTACAGTGTTTACTTTGGGCTATGCTAACTGGGGTAAATGAAAGATATATTATTATTTTAATTGTATTTGTAATAGTATTAAATAATAACACGAAGGGATAGATAGCATTGCTGTAAAGCTTAAGAAACACTTGAAACAATACAACGGGTCTAAAATGCGTTCGATACCTATGAACCTATGATGATACCTATGATGAATAAACTTTGATTTTAAATTAGATTTCTTTCATTCCTTTGTAAACATATCAAACAATTATGTGTTCATATTCTTTAACAGTATTCTTCAAATAACAGTAACCTATAAAAAAATAGCATTCTTACGTCACCTGAGCCAGTTATATTGATTTAGCGACTATTAAAAACAAACATATAGGTATGATTTCATTTTAAATGTCAATATTTTTATCACATCAATGTTAAATGTTGTTTTATAGGTGTTGCCGCCTTTATTAAGTGTGTTTATCAAATGATATATTAATATCAATCCAAAAGTCAGTTATATAAAAAACTTATGCTTTAGCATTTGTCAGTTGACAGTAGGTATGTTCAACGGTCGTGAAAACCCCTTAAATGCTTATAAATTTCACTTACATCTTTCCTATCTACTCCAATACTCTAGCTTCAAAGCAAAGTACAGGAGGACTGAGTATGTTTTCAAATCTATCTTACTACTACAGTAATTAAGTTAATATTTAAGGTTCAGAACTTCTTGAAATTGGTAGGATCGATAAACGCAAGCCAGCCATCGCTTTGCTCAACCATTTATTAGAGAACGCAATGACCCATCTCACACGCCACCACCTTAGAGATATTTCAAGAGAGCATGCTATCCTCCAACTGCTTACTAGTAGTGAGTTATTGTTAAAATTAACAAATGGTTATAGCTGTTAATGACAGGACCCTGTAATAATTAGATACGTTTAATGCTTAATGGATACGTATAATTTCTATTATTTTTACTTCCATGCATCACTGTCTATTAAATAGTCATTCACAAACCTGTGGCCATTAGCGTATTTGTAAATCCATTTGTGTAAGAAGTATATTGATATAAAACAAATTAAATAATATGCTCGCGGGTATGACGATTTTGGATTATGGTTGGTGATAATGTTGAGTGTATTATTAAGCAGCAATAATAATATAATGATCGTTGTCGCCCAAAAATAAATATTTTAACAATTTTGTTGCATTATATAAAAATAAATTACACTCATGCATAATTTGATGTATATTATTAGTTACCCACCTACACAACTCACACAAGTTATTTCAATAACATTAGAAGTAAATTACCCCTTACTGTTATATGACTTGCATGAAAACAAATGCATTTTATTAGGAATTCACATTTGCTATTTTTTATTGCTAGGCACTATTTTGGTAATATTTTGTTTTGCTTTATTCTACACTTGGTATCTAAATAGCGGCACCCACCAATGCCATTACATGGTAAGGTAATTTTAGATGATAGTAAATATGTAACTCTTCTTAGGATTATAATGGAAATTAAAATAATGTTATTCGTAGGAGAAAAAAATGAATTAAAAGTCGTGATTGGCGGAAAAGGCTTAACTACTTATTCCGAAGAACAGCTGACGTACCCTATTTTAGATGACAGAGCAACCTAATATACAAAGGAGACGTGAAGGTGGGGGAAATAGTTTCTCATGTTCTATTAGAACGCAGAAGAATCTGCTACCGGGCAAAACATCTTAACTGGCCGGTCAGTTTCCATGAGGTCGTCACTGAAGGCAATTACAGCGTTCGTTCCTGGCAATGTTGGGTTGGTTGAAGAAGCTGGTCCAAAAAACACTCTTTAGACATAAGACGCGTACGAGAAATAAAGTTGCGACGACTTGTGCACGTGATAAAATAAAAAGATGTTGACGCTCTTTCGTCAGAAATATTTTATTGGTCACTCAATTTTTTTTGTGAGATGATTTTATATTGACTAAATTGGATCATGAAAAATGAAAACAATATAACAATATAGTCCTTGGTACCATAAGTTGTAGACTGAAACATTTTTTGTTTCTAGGACACGCAATGTAACTGAAATTTCGTATTCTTATGATTAAAATTAACTTTTTTGCAGCTAACTGACGCCATTTATTTACACGGCCTTTTTATTTCATTAGTCCTGACTTTCGCAGAAACCGTGTTCCCAGGACGAGATACATACCGCGGTAAAACGTAATCCTGGCAACATGGCTTCAGAATTTGTCTTTATTCATATTATGCTAGGTTACTGCCTAAGTCGAAAATGTGCTAATAATTTAATTAATATACCCAGTGCTAAAGAAAATGTCTTCTCTATTTACAAAGATGCCGTACGGAAAGAAGGCCGTAACCTATTATGGTTCCAGAGGGGATGAGTAGGAGCTAACAAATGTGGGAATAAGAGCTTAACATGTCTTGCGAAAGGAAGGAGGTCATAAAAATAGATTATTGGTCACCCATCCAGTGACCACTCTTTTCCGTAGTTACTTAATTACCATAACTGAAAGTTCAACGCCTTAACCATCGCGCCGTCGAGCTCCAAGTATTAATTGACCATTGACCTGTTTAAAGAGCTGGACTTCTGTATTTTTGTTGCTTTTTTACTATCATTAAATTATGCCAGTTTTATATTGAGAGAATGAGTGTTCGCAGTTAATTTACTTGCTAAGTAAGTAAAGGTTAAATATTATTTAATATAAAGTAAATGAGAATCTACCAAATAGTTTTAAGTGGGTTTTGTTGATCTAAATTTTAATGATAAAACTGGTTGGTTGCCTGTAAAGTCGGTATACGGGCGAAAGTTTTACGTGACAACGACTTTGAGTGGTAAAATAATTTTAATGTGAATATTCATTCGTATAGTAGGAAGAAGGATGAAATAATAGTAACAATTTAAAACATTTATTTATACAAAGAATTATATTTAAAACATTAATTTTATAGGCACGCGTCCCTTCCACTTTTTATGTCTGTCTCTCTCGCTCTTAGGCGGGCTAACCATGCCCGAGTGGAAGGGACGCGTGCCTCTCACTCGCTCTCATTGTAAGCGCATAACGTGAGCGGAGCGTAACGCAGTTTCTTGAAGTGTCACCCGGCAAACCAATTTATAAGACGTTGTCACGTCAAAACAAAAAAAAATAGTAATTAATCGTCAAAAAAATACAATTGGCAACATAACCTAACCTCAAATATGTCCCGTAATAATTTCAATGGTCAAAAGTATGCCAAACTCGTGCAAATCGAAAGCCATAAAAAGATTAACATTGGAGATTAGACATTTTTTTGTTTATTACCACCCAAAAGGTTTTATAAATAATTGCAACAAAAAAAGCAAAGAAGCGAAAGATGAAAGCGTAAGAAAGAAAGAAAGATGGCTATCCCAACGGAAACACCTTTGTACTCGTTGACATTTTTTATTGAGTTAATTAATTAGTATTATTGAGAATACTAGATGATACCCGCGACTTCGTTCAGGTGAAAATTTTGATGAGTGCCTATATATGAGAAAATTGTCCACTCGACCTTACGGCAATCGTACATTGTATAAGTATGTCTACATTTATGTCGAATCCCATTTAAACCGTTCACCAATTTTGATGTTACAAACGTGATAAAAATCTAACTATTGGTCATAGTGGCATCTGGATATAAATTTGGTTTTCCAAACAATATCATGCTGCTTTTTCTTGTATTGCCTGTCTGTCGCCCTCAGAATGATAATGGGCATATTTTTCATTAGCTGTCCGATATTAGGATGATTATGGGCATATTTTTTAGCAGCTGCCCGATTCAGTTGGATAATTTTTAGAATAATTTTTAGCTGCAGTTTTTATTTGTTTACGTGAACCTCATTCTGCATTTTTTACCTCTCTAGCCGGGACCACTCACGTCAGATTCTTAAGAACTATCTGTACTTACAATAACTTGCGATTTAATCACATTAAAAGATAAATTTATTTCAGTATCTTTCGGGGCAGAGCTGTTGATCATATTTGATGAAAAATTTAAATCGTAATCAACTGATTCTGGAACAGGTTGCGGCAACACAGCCGTGCTGGGGCTAAAAGTTACCTCACTCGCTATTGCATCAACATTTTGTAAATTAGGCGTCCATCATTAAAATGTCAATTAAAACACATTCTTTTAATCCCTTGCCAATGCTCTCCAAAGCAATAAGTCTGCCCTCTAGAAATAGTGGGAATTCAAATGGAAATATTTCTCCAGCTGCTTTAAGTTAGCAGTTCGTTGTGCCATAAGTATGCAGCCTACCCATATCGGCTAGATAAAGGCTTTTCAAACAATAAGGAGTCCCAGATAGGTCCATTGTAAAACATTTAAATTTTTGCCAATTGTTCATTAAGCGACTTCGATACTGATCTTTGTACATTTTTCGAAGCTATAAGTGTGATGTTATTAACAATGCATGTTTATGCGATAGCAGCAATCGCGATTGATTTGCTGTCATTTTTTGAAGAGTTTCGATGCCTATGTCCGAAACTTATCATCATATCTAAATGAAATTTAAATGCGACCATTTTTGAATAGCCCTCTTTCAAACTAAAAAGTATTTTGCAAATCCGTCTATCCGTCTAGTCCGATGAAGTTATGCCCGAACACACATAAAAAATAAATATCTGCACTGATAACCTCCTCCTATTTGAAGTCGGTTAACAATGAATTAGATTTTCATTTATTTATATAATAAGTATTTTCTAATAATTTGCAAACTTTACTATTTAAACTATAGAAGTTTTATTCAAACTTTGCCACTCCGTTTTATCTACTTAGGGGTTGAGTTTCGCAAAACCCCGTCTTTGTGAGCACCTACGTCAAAATATGGAGCAGAAAAACTCAGCAACGAACACGGCCATTGACGTGTCAGTCGCTTACTGGCCGTAGGCGAGTGCGCAAGCTTCCTTTGTTACGCACTCTATACATCTACCTGAGCGTCACAAAATGTCTCTGCTTTCGATTCACCACAGTATGTAATATAATGAACTAGACAATAAGCATATTTTTTCTATTTATATAAATGAAGTTATGTAGAATTTATTTATTTAATCATATATTTTATATTTATTCAACTAAAATAGCTTTTACTAATAAGAAAGGGCTTTAGTTTAGCTTCGAATGCCTTTGAATCTTTCAAACATTTTATATATAAGATAATCCTATAAGCAAGTCTCGAATGTGCATAAGCGTAATAGGCTGTAGGTGTGGTTTTTTGGCTAATTACCCGTTTTAACTGAATAAGGGCGCAAGTAAAATGTAAAATTGCCATGGCAATGTTTTTCAGCCGAAGGCTAATGTATGATTCAGTGCCATATGCGTCTAAACTAGAATTGGTTCATTGTGCATATTGAATAGAAACAAAATCAGGTAATTTCTTAAATATCATATGATGTGGTTAATGATATGCATAATACAGATTTAAAATAAATACTTGATAGCGGATTATTAAACTTGAATAAATATTAAAAAGATAGGTACATATCTGGTGCTGCCGGGATCTTTTATCTAATCTTATTTTTTTTTGTAAAATAATTTTAATTAAATCTACTGGCGCACACCTCTATCTTGCGGCTGTATTTGCTTTGTCAGGGTTGAACTCAGGTAAATTGTTGTTCGAAAATAGTACGCCAACGGTCACTATCATCGTTTTCATTAGAAACCAAAATTGTTACCACACCTTATTACGTAGATGGTAATTCTTGACTGTTATTCAGGTTTTTAAGTATCACGTGATACTTAAACACCTATAGTGATACTTCACGTGTACGTGTTGGTTGAAATCAGAAGTTTCGATAATTTTTGAGGAAAGTGCAATAGTTATCACAAATCAGTAATACACCAGTATAGGACGCGCGACAGTTTCTACATGCGTCTTGACAGTTCAGCCGCTGCAACAATACTGAGCTTCGTTCAGTTGACCGTCACGTCATAGAATCCATCAGGTGCCGACAGGCGGCGCTGGCGTCCGATTAGACGTAACTTACCAATCGGCCATCGTACTTGTACATGTCCTCGTGTTTTATGTTTAACCTTCAACCTAATAATATCCAGCAGAATCCGTTCTCTATGGTCCACCAGACCATTCTTTCTCGGAGTCTTGAAAGTTATTAAGCCTCGAAAACTATCTAGAATTTTTTTTTCACCAATACTGTACAAAAGGCCAACCAACTTAAACAATAATTTCAGTTTTTTAACTTTTTAATTTTATTATTACATTACATTAGTAAAGAAAATAACTCGAGTACAGAATGTTTCATTAGGAAATCTTCAGTAGCGTCATCATAGTACACCCAAGTAGCCAGGGCTATGCGTCATTATCGTTCATGTTAACACTTCATTAATGTCAGTCTCTTTATAAGTTTATTAGATACGCGAGTAATTCTATGTGCCACGATTTCCACGTTAATCGCAATTATTTTACCTACCTGTACCAGTACGGTCCACCGGGATCACGACCTCAACCCAAGTCAAACACTTATGATTTCGCAAGAATCACTGATTTCTACCAGGCTACGATTAAATCAAGACTAAGATTCTAGTACGGTCGACACCCACTCGAGATCCCTAATAAACTTCATCACTCTGTGATCAACATGTATCTTAACTTCAAACTCGACTGGTGCGTAACTTTCTGCCATCCTTCTGAACCGATCACGTGCCTAATCTTATAGACAGTTAAAATTAAAGGCTTTCCACGTATATAACTATCACTACCTTGTACTTTAATCACCTTGAACGAGTCTTTAAATCTAACTTGGTTTAGTAACGCATTTTGTTCTCTAGCAACATAAAATCAACAACCACATACCTCTTTATTGTGCCTTTGTCAAATAATAATAATGTTCTTTATTGTCTTAAGTGTGTTCTTAGTGTGCTGTGATTGGTTATTTGTCAAAGTAAGGGTTTCTCTCCCCACCATGATGCTATAAAGGTTTTTCTACTAGTTTGACTTAGTACGTGCTTGCAACTTCAACAACCGTTTGAGATAAGATATACTTTTAGTTTTTGAAATGTTTCCTTTCTTTCTTTTCTTTTACTTACTCTCAAATCAAAAACAAAAAAGTTACTATTTTTTTTATTAAACCACAAATCGAAGGAAAGTTCCTTTTTTACGTTTTACAAATACATTTTATTGTAGCTGTCTTTTGTGTACTTTTTCGAACGAAATGAAATGAAAAAAAAATCTTTTGGTAGGTCGCTCTACCAGTGCAATCATACCATTACGCGTCGCAGCACCAAGACCAGACATCGTAGCCGAAGTCTTTACCAAAGACAGCATCGTAAAACCACCAGGCATCGCATATTACGGCCGCCTCGTCACCAGCCACGGAGCAGCAGGCGGCATAGCCGTTCTGCATCACGACTTCATCACAGCAGACATCGCAGCCGTAGTATGTACGAGCGCGGAAGTGTAAGACTAAATATGTAGCCAATGTTTAATTTTCTTTATATTTTGACATAAGTCAAGATTCTCAGAGTTGTTAAAGTGATATGTTTCATGGAGTAGTATGGTAAGCAAAGTAATGAAATTAGAAGAGTAGTATGGTTAGCAAAGTAATGCGATCAGAAGAGAAGTGTGGTTCCCAAAGTAGTGTAGTTTGCAAAATAGTATGGTTCGCAAGGTATTATGGTTTGCTAAGTATTGTGGTTTGCATAGTATGATTAGTGAAGTAGTATCGTTAGTAAAGTGAGGTGAACAGCATTGAAAGATTATTGATATTTCTATCGTTGTGTTACTTAATTTTCGATTCTTGTCGAATTTCAAAACCAGACCTTTATAAAATTTTAGTGCTTTAAATTAAAGTGCTTTAAAGTAATAAATAAATAATAAATAAAATAAAAAATACTTATTATTAATGAAAAAAAACCGCACTAGTCGCCCCTACGATTTTTTAAAGTTTCCCTTGATTTCTCTGGCCTGCCATCATCAGACCCTGATTTCCTTATCATGGGACCATCTTTGAAACATCTTCTTTCCAACAAAAAAGAATCATCAAATTCGGTTCATAAAAGACGATATTATCCGATATATGAGAAACCTCCTTTTTTTAAGTCAGTTAACAAATATTGTATATTGTGCAATAAAAGAATTTATATTTAATCCGTAAGCTAAACTCAATTATACTGTAATTTTATATTAATATGTTCTAGTATTAAGGTCTTAAATTGCAAACACCCTTACACCCTGTAAGGGTGTCAAATGTACAAAAAAATGTGACTACCATCTCTGTGATAATGTAAACATACCATGTGACAAAGCAATAAAGTAAATAAAAATACAACAATTGCTTACTTTTTTAGTTTTGAAGTATATACATATCTCGAATACTCGCTCTATTGATTATAATTCTTAAAGAGTTTTTGAATTGATATAACCGGGTAAGCTGAATCTCTTTTGATCCAAAAGAATTAATAAGTGTTCAGTTTTAGAAATGTGCATTTTGTATACTCTGTCTATTCAAAAACAGTTTATAGTTATCATTAAATACTTGTTAAAACTTTGTTTTTTTAGCATGGTTACACCAGAACCACATGATAGTTTTGACATAATTCGTTTTTGTCATATGTCAAACTAAAATACGGATATCCGTATTGCCCGCTTGGGCAATTGTTACAATAACGGAAAAAGCCACATAATAAAAAAATGTTAAAATGAATTCAATTTCACTCTAAAATTGCAATTAAACAATAAAAAATCAATATTAAAATAGTGCACCTGCAAAACCTATTAAGAAATTTAAGGAAGCTAATTAGAATTTAGTTAATGAATTTAAGTTGCCGGTTCGGTACATAATGTGCCAACACATCATGTGCCAAACCGAACACAATTCGTGTTCGACCAAGTCGTTCAAGTGAAACTATCGCAGCCGTGAGCAAGTGTTGAAGAAGATCTGAATTTGTCAAATTCTTTGTCGATTTCAAAAATAAGGTATCAACACAACCACATGGAAAATTCGGAAGATGAAAGATTTGGAAACCATAAATGTATTGCAAACAAAATTTCCCGTTCGCATAATTTCACGAAATATAGCTATTAGGTGACCGGCTTAATAATGCGATTTAATACCGCTGGATTATTTTTTTGTGGGATTATGTTAAAGACAGAGTCTATATGGAGACAATCGAATCGAATGAAGCCTTAATCTTGAGATTAACGAAGTAGACCCGCCGTTTTGCCAAAAGTGATTATAGTGTTAATGTTAGAATCGATGGAGTCATGGTGGACATTTGTCAGATATTATTTCTGTTTCATAATTTTCAAACCTTATCCTTTATAGAAATTTGAGTCATAGTCATCTATTTTATTTATTATTTTAATACAAAAACAACACTTTCGTTAAAAAATCCCTCTATATAATTAAGGCAGAAGAATCGGATAGATTTCAGGTAGCTCAATTAGTTGTATTTCGGCATATAATTATTTGAATAAATTGAATGTCACATGAGTTGGTGACTTTTTAGATTCAAATATGTTTGCTGACTGAGTACTCTCTTCAATTATATTAAAAAACAGTTTTTGAATAGATATAATTAAACTGGATCTTGTTTGAGAGAGCCTTCAGAGAGCCTTATTATATACGTACTATTTAAACATACAGCGTTATTTTATAAATACCATCCAAATTTTTTTAGCGGTAAATGAGTTTTAATAGATTTTGGCACTTTATAATATTAGTTTGAATAATTTTGATGCAAAATAGTAAATGTGTAAAACTTGAATTTATTAATGCTGTAGTATAAAATAAACACTTTTTACTCTTGTAACTTTTTTCCACCAGATTCGGGTTTAGCAGTACACGAGCGGTAATAGAGTTTAACACAGAATAATTTTGATGAAAATCTGAAATGTGTAAACCTTGAATTCATTAATGCTGTTGGATAATGTGGTTAAAAATAAATGCTTTTTACTCCAGTTTCTTTTTTTGGATATATTTTAATTATTGAAATGTCGTATCGTTTAATTTATTGCGATATACCGATTTTCAAATTGCCTATACGATCCCTGTGTTTTTTTTGTCTCTGTGGTTAAAACACCCTATGCTATACTCGAACTAATTATTGTACATAAGTTGATAATTTTTTTTAAATGCGCCTTAGTGCAAAGTTATGGTTCACTTTTATGTTCAATTTTTTTTATCTTTTATTTACAGATTTAATGATTAATAACGTTCTAATCAAAGAACAAAACAACTCATACCTTCTTCAATTTGAAGTTCCTAATCTTTTTTCGTTCAAATTTGCAACTTATGAAAATCATTGTTATGTATCCATGAAATACGGGAGAGCGTAGCGTGATTGTGACAATAAACGTAATGCTTTTTTTGGGTTAACTTAATAATTTAGTACTGAGTGAAATTAAAAGAAAAAATACTTGTTTCGTTATTTTCTTCAAAGAATTTCGATGGTGTTTATAAAATGACACGGTATAAGCATCTAATAAATCAATTTATTAGATGACGATAGATCAGGCTCAATGTTAATATTGTTAATAATGTTGATATTGTGGTTTCACTATACAATATTGCTAAACTTGAGCATCTGTTAGCAATTTAATTATTTCAATAAATTAATTGATAATCAAATGTGCTAAAATGTAACAGTGTTATAGGTTTGCTTAATATCACTGTTATGTGAAAATTCATGGTTGATCTCGACATAAGAGACAATGTTGTTTACCGCATTATAGAAAAGAGAACAAACCTGACAGGTTTGCAATGTTTTATTAAAACAAAAATATGTACCGAGTACGTGCTCGGTATTGCACGGTATGTTATAACGTGCCATAGCACCAATCTTTTATCCTAAAGGATATCGTAAAAGTTGATTAATCACAATGAAGGTAATCATTATATAGCTTCCGTAGTGCACAAAATAGGCAGCAGCGTTTATGGAATTATAGTCTTTAAAAGGGATCTCCTTTCCACCTGCCCCGCGTGAGGGTTATGGGGAAACCCCTCATTTTTGCGGGTTCCGTCTAGCAGTGTATATCTTTCGACTGAGAGGTGAAATTATGGTACTCATATACCAACGGATTTATAATAACAAAGTATAATATATTAATAATTAAATATTTAAAAGTCAATTGAATATCATTGTAATTATTTATTTATTATTAGTATTTAATATATGTATATTAAATACATAATTAAAATACACATACACAAATACACACAATAACTTTCTATGTATATTAATAATAATGTTATTTATACTTTTAATGTACCTATATCATTGATTTCTCAGTCTATAACTTAAAAATTTCGTATTCCACTTCTGCTGGAGTTGATTCCTCTAAGTTGTCTTCGACATGTATAATTTTCTCAACGTTTTCATTAAATGTTACAACCGATTTTCTTCTCCCTAGTTTACGTTCCCCAAACTCATCATCATCGGATTCATCAATGTCTTTGAGCTTATCCTGTATGATTATTGGAATTTTAGAATCAATAGTAACTGGGCTGACAGAAGGGTTGTTAGCTGAATTGGCGGGTTTAACTGTAACTTCTTTCATGGGAGCGTTGAGCATATCTTGTAACCTTCGTTCACTTCTCTTCAGTTCTTCCAAGTTTAGTCTAGGTAGGGAACTGTCACCTTCTGCGTTGGGTTCGGTAAAAGGTGACTCTATTTTAGATGCAAAACTATTTGCATCGCTGAACTGTTCGTACTTTAAAGCTCTCCTTCTGCGGTTAAAACAATTATTTTTAATAGTGAACTTTAGGAAAATGTCATAATATTAAGAATATGATAAATGATTATACCTTAAGTATATGAACATAGTTACTGCAGCGACTATTAATAACAACAGTAGACAACTGAGAACAATTGTAGCGACTAATAATCCAATATCCTGTCCAAAGATGTTGCATACTCCCTCTATATGTTCTTCCAACGATATAACGCTAGTAATTGTGAACGCCGTTACTGCGGTATTTTCATATATATCACTGCAAAAGTTACATAATTAGTTTAATTTTTAATACTAGGAATAAAAAACAAAAAAAAACTTACTCCGATAGTCTTTCAACAGCAACTGGTTCTCTTTCTATTAATCCATAAACATGCAACTGTAACGACGCTCCCATGATTCTTGCTATTGCACGTTTTTCACTGGTGACAGCGTCACTGGTTGCCATTTGCTCATTTGTATTAGAATTTGATATTACTGCAGACCTTAAGGATTTGACTTCATACCCAAGAGCACTACTCAGGTTGCTTAATATAAGACCTTCATCTTCCAAGAAAGCGTTTTGAACTGTAAGTACTGCTATATTATTAATATCCAAGAGTTTAACCTAGAAATATATACAATTATGTTTTAGTAAATTAGCTTTGCGTTAACATACCACTGACATAAATAGATTTTAGTTTTTATTAGCAAGGTAGATATTATTTCTTACCGTAAGTAATATAGTACCAGTTAGACCTTGACCATTGCGATCGGTAGCACTGATGACTAAATTCATGTCATTTGTCAACTCGGTGTTATCACGTACATGGACAAAGCCAGTTGAGGAAGATACAGCTAATTGGGACTCAGAGCTCCAATAAAATAATGCAGCGTTTTCACCAACATCAGCATCCGTAGCCTATATAAAAGGTTGTGTTTGATATAAATTAATAATTATAGAAATATAAATGCGAGGAGTGTGCTTAGGGTAACACCGTCAGGGCAGAGGTGGTGCGTGATAACACGGTCCCGTCAGACCCTGACGGAAATGGTGGTGATGAGTCCCAGGGGTTTCAGTGTAGGCGTTTCAATAAACCGCCTATGCAGTGGCGGACGAAATCCTCGCATATCCCCGCCGACGGACCAAGCAAAAAAAGGTTAATTACTGCTGTCATTATTAGTAGGTACTCTGTGCATGGTGTCTTATCTTATTTAGTCACATCATCGTTCCCTTCAGTGTAAAGACTGTGGGTTTCTTCTGAAAACGTATAAATATAGCTATCCAACGAGGAAACGCTGCCAGCCCTTTGGACACTTTTCTCAACAGCAGAGGTTACGCTGATTTACAACTTTTCCGTTTTTTATTCCTAATATTCCTTTGGTCTGACTTATTTTTTAGTCGGTTCATAGTTTTTATTTTTATTATTTGATATAATTTTAAATCCATACTAATATTATAAATGTACATTTAAGTTTGTTTGCAATGCTTTCACGCAAAAACTTCTAAACCGATTATCATGAAACTTCGTACATATATTCTTGGAGGTATTAGAAGTAACATAGGATACTTTTTATTGAAAAAAACGACGGGTTGCACTCCGGGAGTGCCGGCAGAAGTGAAAACTTGAATATTAAAATCAGTTGAACGCATGCGTTCTCATGACATTACCTGTCATTTTAAAATTTCATAATGACAGTTTTAAATAAATAAATTTTCCGTTTAATATTCATTTATAAAATAAATATAAAAAACTCTCAATCTCGTCTGTCGCGAGGGCACGAACGAATGCCCGTGCAAAGACTGCGTATAGCATGCAGCGCTCTCGCATACCTATACACTCTGACTATACATATAGGTATGTAATCTCGTCTGTCCCGAGAGCAAGAACGAATGCCCATGCAAAGAGCGCGTATAGTATACATATATTATAAGAATAAACGCGGAGTATATCTGTGTAAAATCTCATCTGTCGCAAGAACGGCTCAAAATGCTCACCCACAAAAGTGCCCAACGCGCCATAAGAAGTTTTCACTTCAAAAAAAAAATTGCGAGCGAAGCCGCGGGTAAAACCTAGTATATGATAAAAATGATTGTAATTCTTACCATAAAGTAACTGTAATATAATAAAGGTGCCATCGGAAGGATGTAATTGGAAACTTCGGATAATACGGTTCGGTATGCATGGTCAGATGAGTATTTTATTTAAAGAGGAAAAGTCTTACCTTCAATTCGATTAAAGATCGTGGTGCTATCGTTGTAACAAGATCTGAAACGGGATAGCCGACAGCTATTGGCTCGTTTTCTTTTCCAATGAATATAGGCGAATTGTCATTGATATCATTTACGATAAAATTCACTATAGTTCTTCTTGGATTATATTCTATAGTATTGCCGAGAAGCCAGGTGTTGACTCCGTAGTCATATGGACCAAGCCAATTCTGTCTAGTTGCTCTAGAAGATCTTTTAGTTCGCGTCTCTATATTACAATTTAAGATTAATTCGACTTGTATTTGTGATAGTGCCATAAATGCAATAGATGGATGTTCTCTATCGATAGCATCAGCATGTAATCCTGATTCGTCGACGTATAACCAGTTCTGGTCGGCGGGCCATTTATTTATTAGACTATATTGACAACCTTCATGTTGCAAAGGATCAAGTAGTACTAGATTGCGGTGCGGTTCTTCTTCATCTCTATCTATAACGATTAGCGGCGCTAATCCGGTGATGTCTTCAACTGACAGATTGACCTGAAATCAATATATTATTTATACAGCTGTTGCCGCCGTATGACTAAATTTGGGTCTTTGCGATCTAAATGAACTCAATGAAATTATAATATACAAAAATATAGGTAGGTACCGGCGGTTCCGTCAAAACGTAAGAATCAATAGTTAACCACCAAACTCTCTCATTTAAACCATAATAGGGTTGTTAATATGATAAAAAAGATGCTGTCTTTTTAAATGATATTAACTCATCGCCTTATAGATTTGCATGTCACACACACACACACACACACACACAACACACACACATACACACACACACACATATATATATATATGTACTTAATCCGGCCATAAGTTCTGTTAGAAATGAAAATCCATTTTTTTATGAGGTAATGTAATATTACTAAAACCTATATGTACATATTTAATAAAGTCTCTGCAATCAATGAAATTTATTGTATTCGAAATGGCCATCTTTGGCTTTTATACAGGCCTTTAATCTGTCTGGCCACGCATCTATGAATTTACGCACTGTTTCCATGGGAAACTACGCTACTGCTTACTCCAGAGTCTTTTTAAAGAGAATCAATGTCGCCGTGTCGTTGAAAGCAGGCCGTGTCCTATAATACTGACCATGATTTGTAGTCTAAAGGGTTGAGGTCTGGGCTAGATCTGGCTAGAGGGTCAATCTTCAGCTCATATAAATTCCGGAACGTTGGTTTCAAGCCAGGCTTGGGTAGTTCCTGCTTTGTGGCCAGGTGCAGAGACCTGCTGGAAAGTCCACGGTACATTTTTAAAAATTGTATTTCTGAGAGGTTTCACAACATGATCCAAGACTGTCTCTTGACACACTTTGGCTGAAGTTTTCACTCCTTTTTCACTAAAATGTAGCTTTGTGATGCCTTGAAAAGACACGCCCCACCAAACCATCATTGACGCAGGATGATGACCTTGTCCTTGACCTAACATGTACCTTTCCGACCACTTGAGTAGCTTCTTTAGAACTGTGAGCATACACTTTATCATTTTGCTTTTTGTAGTATTCTTAATTTTTTTTCATCGGTAAAGAGGATATTTCTGTGCCTTTTACCTGTGTATCGTGACAAAAGGATTTTGATCAATCCACTCTCTTTATTTATAAACATTGATTTAGGGCATGTCCTTTATATCGACGTTAAGCAGCGAGCTTCAGGTCTTGTTTTATAATACGCGACAAAGTCCTAGCGGGAATCTTCATTTCTCAAGATAAGATGTTTTCTTATAAAGGGGTTTCGACGAATTCTTGCTTAAACAGCATTAACAGGCTTTTGTAGTTCAAACTGCACGCAGCTGCCCCAAAATTGTAATGGTCTTCAACAGCGGAAGTGTGCTTGTATCTGTTGATAGTACGATAAACGAACATACGGCTGATACCAAGCTTTTGAATTGTCTGGAATATGACCGTCGGCTCCATACCCACTTTATGCAAGGCGATCACTGCAATCCTATTTTCTTTAACCCCCCTTTTCCATATTTTAATTTCATAATACACAAAAAATATGTGAAATGGCGAGAAATCGAAAGAAGTTTTTAAAATTATGAACGCTTTGCAAATTCAAATTAATTAAAAAAAATAAAAAAGAAAAGGTTTTTTGTAACAGTATTTATGGCCAGACTTGTTACATAAATTGCCCAAATGAAAAATATTAAAGCACTTTTGGTTTTCATATAACTAGTTGTTATATTATAGTGAATTGTTCATCGAGGAGAGAGACATTTTCTCTCGAGTGATAAAAATGGAGGGCTGCGAAGCGACGCGCACTATGAAAAAGTAGCCGCAGTAAATGAACTGTTCTAGAGAAACGTGCATAGGTATACATATATTTAGTACTTAGTAGTAGGTAGCCCATTGGAGAACTGAGTTAATTAGCCGCGATTTTTATTGTAACTGTGTTTGGAAGAATTCAAAATTATATGTTAACAATTTAGGAAAGCAAATAGTTATTTTTATTTTAACTATCCAATACTCACATCACGTAACAATATTTTTCGAAAGGGAATGATTATTACTTACATAAATTTACACAATGATTGAATATCATTTAAAATTTTTGAGAATAAATGGTCCATACCGTATGTAAGGATTGGTGAATCTAATGAATTCAACCCGCTCTCTTGGCGGTAATCGATCACATTTTCCTATTGAACGCCAATTAAAAAAATAAACAGACGGAATATAATAGGAGTAAACATATATTTTTCCACATATTTTGATTTAACTATATTACTTGCTTTGTTACGATATAATATAACGAATTTCGAAAGTCGAAGATTATTATAAATTAAAGAATTTCTTCAAAAGATATGATTCCTGCATGGAATGTTCTTGAAACATATTTCAAAAACGGATATGCGATATTTTAGATCGAGCGGAAAGCGGATTTTTTTTATTGTTTATTTAGTTGATTTTAAAATAAAAATCGATTCTTCTTTCCTTCCAACGTTTTATTGTTTTCTTCGATCTGGGTGTATCTTTTCAAAAAAATCTTTAAGATTTGTAACTAGAGTAAAGTGGTTAATGATAAAAATTATTCTAATTGAAAATATTTTTATAAATTGTTTTAATAGAAAAATACTGGAAGAAATCGACTTGGCTCACAAGTGAATTCCCAGGCGGGAATTGAACCCGCAACCTTTGGTAGCCCGGTCCAATGCTCTCCCAATTGAGCTACCGAGCCTTGTGAATACCCTTCCAAATTTTCCAGCACCTTTCTAATTTTACGCTGTAGGCCAGAGTTGTCTCATCAATGAGAGGAACAATCTTTCCGTATTAAAGAGAAATATTATTTCAAATGTTTGGGCAATCGATAAAGATGAAACAGCCATTTAGGTTTTTAATTTTATATATTATTTGCATTTTGTCAATAAATAAGATAACGTATTTGAATAGAAAAAAGACGAGCCGAATCGATTTTCCAGTATTTTCCATTGAAAAAATACAAAAAAATATATAAAATTCTAAAAACAATATTTTTATGGTTATATACCGTATATTACTTACCGTGGTTGAACCATTAACTCTAGTGAATACGGTGGTTGCAACCGCTTGAAAATTGTAAACGCCGATGTTGACAGGAGCAGATAGATGTAACTCGCCATCACTGTTTACTGATAAGCGAGACTGTAGATGTTCTATGAAATCAAAAAAGTTAATGATTATAAAATAAAATGTTTAATTATGATAAGATACAAAAAAATGTATCAGTTTGATGATTGTGAAGTTGACATCAAATTATATTTAAAATAGTTGCTAGTATCATTTCTGTCACAATTATTAAAGAGAAAATAAATATTACGTACTGTCTTACTAAGCTATGTAAATATAACCATTTTCACATACATTGTTCGGAGCTTAACTGATTATCTAATTAAAGGACTTTTACACTCAGATGTTAATGAAATCAACGATCGATAGAATATCTTGTCAAAAAACATATAATCTACTTTTGATTGTCGTTTTTTTCAGTTCCAGAACCCACGTCTTTAGGCAAACCAGCTATGAGGCTCTTACACAATCTGATAAACTTCATCAACTAGTAATCGCATACTGTCCATTATGTCGATCTGTATACTGTGCTAAACTGTACTGTGCACTATGCTGTGTTCCTGTATCAACACCACAATTTCTTTGTAATATCTAAGTACCCACCATACGGCTCGCTTACCATTGTCCAAGATGAGAGAGTAAGTGACCTCTTCGCCATTATCTGCGGTGGCTTGAATTTGGCCCACGAACCCAGTTTGACTCATCTCCACTTGAACCACGTAAGACGTAGAACTAAATGTAATACTCGGTACCACTGGAATTTCTGGAAAAAATATTTTATGTAATAAACAAACGAAATAAGTATTTATATTCCTTGGTATGTAGTGACATTTCAACAAGCAAGTTATCAAATATCACATATTTGGACAACGTGAAAGTTTATTTTGGAAGTCAGATCCGAGAAATTTACTTTATGCCCGAAAAAAAGCAAATGTTATTTTTTACATATAAACATTTGTAAATAAATTCTTAAATAATAAAATGTATGAAAAATTTATTACACTGCTTTTTATTTTTAACATATCTCTGACATTACTATTAGCAGGAAAAGTAAAATGAAAGATCTTTCATTTCAATAGATTCACTTTTCCTGGATTCAGGGCGCATCCGATATTGTAGGTTTGGAATTAATAAAAAATGTAATCATCTTTTAGTATTCGTAAGCTGATTAGCTTAAGAAATACTTGGAAAAATTCTAAAGGCCTGTCAAGTTCATGGTAACTTAATAGGAAGAACACTGGCCTGAGCAACGAGAGTGTTCAAGAACAGTTAAGTTTTGTTAATAAGCATTTATTCATATACAAAAATCTAGTAGTTTAATGCTTGAATAATAAAATGTATAGTTCTAACTTAACGGCAGAATAAAAATAGCAACATCTTCCAAGGCCTTGATAATTGTTTAAGAAGTGTTAGTGTAGCAGCGGGATTGGTTCCGTGCCAGAGCCGTCAGTCAATTTCCGAAAAAATGTATAAAAGTAAATCTATAAAAAGGGAAAGGGTCCATCGAAACCAAAAAATAAGTAGTTCGGAGGTTGTGCAATAAGTACCATTAGGAACTCAGTTCTACCCATTGTAAAACACTTAAATCTTTTACAACACTTAAATCTTTGTCAATTGCTAGCTTGGCTTGCTATATTGGCTTGAACTTGAGCAGCTATTGAAATATTGTCATAAAGCAAATAAGACGGAGACGAAAATAAACATGATCGATTGCTAGATCTATCTCCCACTCTGTATCGGATTTGTAATCCTTCGACGACGACTGTTATAATTTTTCCATCCAGTTATCAAACAAACGTACTCGTAAATTTAATTAACAAAAAGCTAAGTAATTGAAATGAAACTTGGAAATAAATTTGAACAGTATCGAAATGAAATAGTAGGTATTTTATATTAATTTTGTGTCTGAATTTTTTACAAAAAGTTAAACGATAATTCAAATGCACAGATTTTTTTTCCCTTTATTTGTGGCAGCAAACAGTCATTCATTATAACGTAGCTCTTAACAAACATAAATATATCTAAAGACCTATAGCGCCAGCAACTATGAAACTCTTTATAACAATAAGACGCGAAACTTACGCTAACAAATTAACAAATAACTCAAAAATAAGCTACAATAAATCCATATCTGTACAATTTAGGCTTAATTTTGAGTATCAAGTGCCATTTGTAAATATTAATAATAAAGATTTCTTTAAATTTCTTAGAATTAAAAAGATCTATATCAGTGAATTTGTTATTGTACATGTTAGTGGAACGATAGATGAAGCAATTACGTGTATATCATTTTGAAAATGTTGGAGGAACAAAAAGTGGTCGTTTGCGACAGGACTGTAAGGGAAGGCGCACGCCTGCTAAAAAATCTATCTTACTCAGAAGCGTAGACGAATCTATTAAATTTTTGAGTATTTTATATAAGAACAATATGTCAAATATTTTGCGCCGTTTCTGAAGACTTATTAGATTATATTTTTTTAAGGAATTGTCATATGATAAATAAATAATCTGAAAAAGTTAATATGAATCAAATAGCATAAAGCGCAGAAAAATCAGCAATCAGGGTTCAACGTTTTTCGTTTGTAAAATCTAAAATGTCACTTATTTATTTCTTTTCCAGTCCTATTTAAAAAGATGGTATTTGTATTTATGATAGATATAAAGGTTTTGTATGAGGGTTTTCGAAAATTCAATCTAAAGTTTGACAGAAAACGATGATGAATGTGGGATAAAAATAATTCGTATTGAATTTTTAACAAAAAACCGACTTCTACCTCTTTCGAAGGTACGGCCGTATATGATTGTGCAAACAATGCATATTTGTGCGATAGCAGCATCACGGTTGATTTGCTGTCATTTTTTGAAAAGTTCCGTTGTCTGTCTCCGAAACTTATCATCGGACCTGATTTAATTTGAAGTGGAACCATTTCGAAATAACCTCCTTTCAAACAAAAAAATAATTTCGCAAATCCGTTGAGTTTCAGATCTATGCCCGAACATACATAAAAATAAACATTTGAATTGAGAACCGCCTCTTTGGAGTCGGTTAATAATTAACTACATTTTAATTTCTATAACTAAACTCTACTATTAAAACTATAGAAATTTCAGACAAACTTTGCCACCCCGTTTTACCCCTATAGGGGTTGAAGTTTGCAAATTCCCGTCTTAGTGAGCACCTAAGGAAACTAAAAAGAAACTCCCATGCAAAATACGAGAGGCAAATAAACTCATTGAAGGCGGTTTGGACTGCCACATCGGAGTTTAATTTTTTCCTTGTAAGCATTTATCTAACTAAATATGGTAACTTGCTGGAGAAAGGTCTGGGGAGTATGGTGGATATCGCAGACATTCCAATTGCAGCTCCTCTAGTTTAGCGGCCGTCTGTTGTGCAGTGGTTGGTCTAGTGTTGTCCTGAAGCAGCAGTGGCCAAGAGCGATTAGCAGCCTCTGTTGTTTAGCATCTAGTTCTTCCACCATGGTTTGTAGTTGTTGATAATAGATATCTGGCGTAATCTTTTGCCTAGATTTTAGCAAGCTGTATTGAACGACACCGGCTCTTAGTCAACCAAAAACTCACAAGTAATTTTTCTGAGTCAATTTTGGCTTGCATATTTGGCTTGTTCAGCCATTGTGACGAGCAGTTCCGATTATCGCACAGTATACACTTTTCATCACATGTGATAATCCGATTCAAATTGTGCCATAAGCAATGCTATAGAAAAAACTAAACAGGGAACAACAATAGAATGAATTTTCGAAACTCAAATGTACCAGCTAAATGGATCTATAAATTTAAATCGGTTTTCTAACAAATATGTTATGGGACTACAGAAGAAAACCAAATGGCAGCGTTCACGTAGGCAACTGAAGCAGGGGACCCTGGTCCTTGTCAAAGACAAGGCATTACCTCCATTCACGTGGTTAAAATGGGTGTACAAGGTCACAACTGTATATTTAAACAATAAAATTATTCATTCTGCTCCATCATATAATTTTTTTTGGTAACGATGGAAGCGGTATGTTGGTAGGACTTACTGATCTTAATTGCGCAGACAGCTTTGTCTCTACAGCCTCTACGTCGTGCGTGACAAGAGAAAATAAAGAATCAGGCGAAAATAGTTATAGGCAGCTCTATAATTAAAGCAGTGTGGGACTAGAAGGATCAATACAAATCTGGCATCATTTAGAGGAGGCAATGCTGGTGGAATTCCCAATAACCCACCCCCGGCCCCACCTTCAGGTGCAAGGCCTCCAGCGCCAGAGTATCATGAATACGGCAGCTACCCTCCTCGACCCCGCCTCCCGCAGCTACCACACGCACCGCTTCACCCTTCACACCATGTGCATCCATCGCACTCTTACTTAGGATACCATCATCCTGGACCCGATCCCATGTACACAATGCCAGAACAGCCAGGTATTGGAGAGATGGGTGTTTGGTCAGGTGATTTAGGAGCCAATAATATACACGCATCGCTCCGGGTTACAGGAACTCCTATGAACATCATCAAAAAATGCACTACTCACCCCAGCAGGCATCTGTTATAGGAGGACTACAGTCACAGAATGGCGCATACTTACCTCAAAACTTCATTTTCCGCAACCTTATTCGCAACATTATTGCCAACAACAGAATTATGCAAATTATAATACTCAAATGCATTTACCATTTGCATCCAGAATTTCTCAGCATCCTACATATCACCAACAGATAGACTAGAGCCCACATCAATATATGCATTACCGCATGGACGGCAAAGTCATCCTGGTATACCACAATATCAACCGCATGTCACGCGTCAACCTCCGGGGCCTCCGTCGTCGGCTGTCTCAAAACACTATAACGTCACAAATGCCGTATGCTCGGCCACATCGAACTGTAGCCACAGACCTATGGATTTTCAACCTCTTCAAGTACAATATCCCGCTCGTAGGACCAATAATATTATCCTCTCTGCATTCATGATATAATAAAAAACTTAAATAATGATTTTGTTTGTTTTGTCCGACTGACTAGCTCCGTTCTCACATTTAAGTGACTGACTGACATAACTGTTATTTATATACAACTAGCTGACCCAACCACGCGTTGCTGTGTTATAAATGAAAACAAAACCTATCCTATCTTTTAAGTTAGATCAAATAACAGATTGTTACGAAGTGTGATCAAAATCGGTTAAGTAGTTTAGGAGTCCATGGCGGACAAACAACGTGACACGTAATTTATATAGACGCTGTTAAGCATTCGTGTGTTAACCCACACCGAGATAGTTTTGAGTAATCAGCTGTAAAATTTTTT
This sequence comes from Calamotropha paludella, assembly GCA_927399485.1. Lineage (NCBI taxonomy): Eukaryota > Metazoa > Arthropoda > Insecta > Lepidoptera > Crambidae > Calamotropha > Calamotropha paludella. The sequence goes on along the minus strand of OV656810.1, from coordinate 16,423,043 downwards.
TGAGAACAATCTTCTTTTTCCGCTTATGTTAAGCAAAAAAATATTGTTATGCGGCATCATTTTTTTTGTTGAAATGCATAGATTAATAAAATAAATGTTTATATTATAATAAATTCATTTTTAAATAAAAAGAGCTTAAAAATGGTTGATGCTTAAATTGCTGAAGGGCTTATTATATTTAGCATTCATGTGTTATGTGCCTTAACACATTAATGCAAAATTCTGATTTGTTCTTTTAAAATGAATAAGTGTACTCATTTTTCGAAAATGTAATAAAATACACTCCTAACATATTAAAATTTTAATGCACTTATTTATTTAAAGTTTTATTGCTTTAATATGCTTTCATTTACATTACAAGTTCTGCTTAAAATGAGAAATCCAATAAGTAAATACTTATATTATTTAAATTATTCAAAAATTAAAAATAAAAATTTAACTTAATTTTTATTATTATTTCAATTATATTAAATAAAATCAATATAATTATATTTTTTTTGTATCCATCAGATGGTACAAATCTATTATAATTAGTAACTGTGAGTCTTATTCTCTTGCTCTATTGCTTACTTTTATAACTTTAAACTTCTCCTAAGAACATTACGTTCTACTTAAATAAGAAAAAAAAAACTTCCATTTCTTTTCTTCATTATATAAGTATAATATATGAGGTAGCCGTGTAGTGCCGGCCTAGAATAGCACTACTCCCCTCTCATCCTGTGGGTGTCGTAAGAGCCGACTAAGGGAAACCTCACCTAAGGAGATGGGCAGCAGCATCTCTTTATGCGTACGGGTCATACTGCGATCGCCAACCCGCCTGCCAAGCGTGGCGATTATGGCGAAACCCCTCAAATGAATAGGCACAACAAGAAACGGCCCCTAGTCCCCGGCAGCCAAACCATTCCTAGCTACGGTAGCGGCTACGGTAACGGCTCGTCAACAACGTGCTATCCATAGGTAGTGTTTCCAGCAGAGTAGCATACTTGGTACTCAGAATATCATCTCGATATTCGTTGACGGTCATCCAAGTATACGCCCCAACCTCGAAACACGACGATGACGAAGTGGAGGCTATGTATGAGGAGATTTCTAGGGCCATACATAGTCACAAATCCCACTACACGGTTGTGATGGGGGACTTCAATGCAAAGTTGGGGAAGCGCTGCGGTGACGAATCGAGAGTGGGGCAATTTGGATTTGGAGAACGGAACGACAGAGGCCAGATGCTGGCGGACTTTATGGAGAGGGAGAACCTCTAAATAATGAACTCCTTCTTCAGAAAGCCAATCTCTCGCAAATGGACCTGGATAAGTCCCGACGGCAAGGTCAAAAATGAGATCGATTTTATCATGTCAACGAGGAAGCAAATATTCAATGACGTCTCTGTGATCAACGCTGTTAAGACAGGGAGCGATCACCGACTGGTAAGAGGCACATTGAATATCAACGTGAAGCTTGAAAGATCGCGACTGATAACTCTACGCTCCGACCAGTGCCAACCCAGATTCAAAACCCCGAACGCTTTCAGCTCGAGCTCCAGAACCGCTTCGAGACCCTTGAAAACAGCATAGATGTGGACGATCTGAACGACCTGGTGGTGGATGCTGTCCGTAGGGTCGAAATACTTCAAAACAAATTGAAGAAACTCTCCGCACATACACTCGAACTCATGGATAAGAGACATGAAATGAGACTGCAAGACTCAGCTGATGCCCTACGTTATAGACAGCTTAATAGACAGATCTCGAAGTCGCTGACGAGCGACCTTCGCCAATTTAATAACGAGCGTATCAAAGAGGCCATAGAGCGGAACAAAGGCGCCATAGAGCGGAACAAAGGCTCCAAAGTGTTCGCTAGAGATCTGTCTATTGGGCAAAGTAAACTGACGAGGCTGAAAACTGAGAAGGGCAATATCATTTCATCGACTCCTGAAATCATGAGAGAGATTGAGAGTTTCTATTGGCAGCTGTATTCCAGTATCACACCAGGCCAAAGCAGAGCTCGAGATCCTAGAGCCAAGTTTACCCGACACTATACCGAAGATATCCCGGACGTCAGCCTGTACGAGATTAGAATGGCCCTCAAACAGCTAAAGAACAACAAGGCGGCGGGAGATGACGGAATTACAACAGAGCTTCTGAGAGCGGGCGGCACGCCGGTACTTAAAGTCCTCCAGAAGCTCTTCAATTCTGTCATCGTCCAGGGCAAAACGCCGAAGGCATGGAGCAGAAGCGAGGTGATTTTGTTCTTCAAAAAGGGCGATAAAACCCTACTGAAGAACTACAGATCCATCTCGCTTCTGAGCCATGTCTACAAGCTGTTTTCGAGGGTCTTTACGAATCGTCTTGCTCGCAGGTTTGACGACTTACAACCTCCCGAACAAGCCGGTTTCCGAAAAGGCTTTAGCACCATAGACCACATTCATACGCTGCGGCAGGTTATACAGAAGACCGAAGAGTATAATCGGCCACTTTGCTTGGCGTTTGTGGACTATGAGAAGGCCTTTGATTCGATCGAGACTTGGGCGGTGCTGCAGTCTCTCCAGAGGTGCCAAGTGGACTACAGGTATATCGAAGTGTTAAGGTGCCTGTACCAAAACGCCACTATGTCGGTCCGAGTACAGAGCCAGAGCTCTAATCCTATCCAACTACAGCGAGGAGTGAGACAGGGAGACGTTATCTCTCCGAAACTGTTCACTGCTGCGTTGGAGGATATTTTAAGCTTCTGGACTGGAATGGATTTGGCATCAACATCAACGGCGAGTACCTGACGCATCTTCGGTTTGCCGATGATGTGGTCCTAATGGCTGAGACCTTGGAAGACCTGAGCACCATGCTTGAAGATCTCAGTAACGCATCCCAACGAGTGGGTCTTAAGATGAACATGGACAAGACGAAAATTATGTCCAACGCCCATGTTACACCCGCTCCAGTAAATGTTGGGAACGTTACACTCGAAGTTGTTGACCACTATGTTTACCTAGGGCATACAATACAGTTAGGTAAGTCCAACTTCGAGAAAGAGATCTCTCGTCGAATCCAACTCGGGTGGGCAGCGTTCGGGAAGCTGCGATACATTTTCGCGTCCAAAATACCTCAGTGCCTTAAGACGAAAGTCTTTAACCAGTGTGTGTTGCCAGTGATGACTTATGGCAGTGAAACGTGGTCGTTCACTATGGGTCTTGTAAGAAGGCTCAAGGTCGCCCAGCGGGCAATGGAGAGAGCTATGCGTGGTGTTTCCCTACGCGATCGAATCAGAAATGAGGAGATCCGTAGGAGAACAAAAACCGCCGACATAGCTCAAAGAATTACGAAGCTGAAGTGGCAATGGGCAGGACACATAGCAAGGAGAACTGATGGCCGTTGGGGCGGAAAGGTTCTCGAATGGCGACCGCGTGCCGGACGACGCTCAGTGGGTAGGCCCGCTACGAGGTGGACCGACGATCTGGTCAAGGTCGCGGGAAAACGCTGGATGCGGGCAGCACAGGACCGATCGTTGTGGAGATCCTTGGGGGAGGCCTATGTCCAGCAGTGGGCGTCGTACGGCTGATAATGATGATGATGAATATATTAGGTATAATGAAGAAAAGAAATGGAGAAATTTTAAATATTTAATAGGTTAAATTTTAAATATTTAATACGTTCATATAATTCATATTTGTCGTGTGGGAGTCGAACCCATAACCTCCGACATTGGCGTCCACCAACTAAAAGCAAATGTAAATATCTACACTTCTAAAATTATAACCCTCCTTTTTATCTTTGCCGTAGCTGGATAAAATGGTTTTAAATGAAAGTATCCAAGCACTTACGAATTGAAATTGCCTACTTTAAAAAAAACACTAAGAAATTAACATGTTTTCAGGTGAGATCAGCCGAAACTGTTTTTCGTTGAAATTAGAGCTGAAATGCTCAAAACTTTTCTTTCCACTACATCGTTTCGTTATTATTATAAGAATTTAATGAATTTCTAAACACATCTAATTAGATTTATGTCAAAAATTAATAAAAATCTTGTGTTGGTGTGGTCAACAAGTCCGCGCAATCCTTACCGCCCTCAGCTACCCGCGCTCTCCCAATTTTGCATTTATGTTTAAACCCACAATCCGACATAGACGCATTTTTATGTTAACTGCAGTATAACACATTATTGCTTTTTGTTGTGGTCTCATTAGATTTTGGCATTAATAATGTAAGGCACTTATGACATAAACGCTAAATACAACTCTTAATTTAGAAAATAAGCAATAACGATTTTTGTGCTCTAGAATATTCTGCGATTTTTTTTCAATAAAATAGATTGCATTATCGTTAACCTTATGATCTAAAGAATAAAACTGCATTCATAACTCAAAACCCGATTTTCTGTGGGTTAACACACGAATGCTTAACAGCGTCCATATATATTAAGAAGATATACAACCTATCAACAATTTTCAGCCTTAATAATCTCATTTAAATACCACAGTAATCATAACACGTTTGATAGCATATAATATATGTGGCTTACCGCAGTATGTATTTGTACACAACTACTTTAACTAATAGTCAAATGATCAGATTTAGTAAATAGAGCATTTTTTGACCTAGCTCTTAGCCTGTTCAAGCGATTTCATTGACATCTTGCTTTTATTGACTTTATCATTTTAGTAAGACGAGGTAAAATTTAATAAGCAGCTGTCAGCTGTATACCATAAAAATTATTAAGTCGAAAATTCCTCAAATAGGTGTAATACTTAAACTTTATCCGTTAAACCGTATATGGAGGAAAACACTGTGAAAGTAAATTTGATTTCACTGGTGTTTCTAAAGCTGACTACCAGCGCCATCTCTTCATATTCTATTACTAAAAAATAGAATGTCATATTAATTCAATTATCTAAAAATCTAGCAGGAAAAAACAGCTATGTAATTATTCATTTTTTGAAGTGAAAACTTCTTATGGCGCGTTGGGCACTTTTGTGGGTGAGCATTTTCAGCCGTTCTCGCCACAGATGAGATTTTACACAGATATACTCCGTGTGTATTCTTATAATATATGTATACTATACGCGCTCTTTGCATGGGCATTCGTTCGTGCTCTCGCGACAGACGAGATTACATACCTATATGTATACTCAGAGTGTATAGGTATGCGAGAGCGCTGCATGCTATACGCAGTCTTTGCATGGGCATTCGTTCGTGCCCTCGCGACAGACGAGATTGAGAGTTTTTTATATTTATTTTATAAATGTATATTAAACGGAAAATTTATTTATTTAAAACTGTCATTATGAAATTTTAAAATGGCAGGTAATGTCATGAGAACCCATGCGTTCAACTGATTTTAATATTCAAGTTTTCACTTCTGCCGGCACTCCCGGAGTGCAACCCGTCCTTTTTTAAATTAAGCATTTATCTGCTAGATTTTTGAATCAAAGGAAATGTTTACTTGAAAAAAAAACACTCAGGTATCAGTACTCGAACCCACAGCCTCTTGCTATCCGAGTAAGTGATCTTTCAATTGAGCTATCGAGACCTTGATAAATCCGTAGAGTTTTTTCAAGTGTTTCTTTGGCCGGTTTTAGGTAATAAGGTACTACCAGAGTTCCGCCTGACGCCTATTACAAGTTGAATTTTCATTATTAAAATTTCTTAAAATGTGAAATTCTAGCAGTTAAACACTTAAATATAAAGAAAATAACAATCTAATTTTATTGATTTCAATTGTGAACATAACTCTGACATAGAGTCATATTAGTAAGCAACGTAAAATGAAAGATTTATCATTTGGATGCGTGGGTGATTCTGAAGAGAAGCTTAATAAAGCAGCCGGCTAAAAATACACACAGATGTTTATTCTTTATCCGAGTAAATACAGAACTAGAATCTTGTTTCTTCAGAACACGAAACTTGGATCTAGTTCGCAAACATATAAGTAACTAGGATCTGACCCCAAAATACAAGATATATACACCAAGCGCCACGTAAAGCTAATAGATTTTTCATCAACAACTTTTAGGAACAATAAAAATGTTGTATATGGTAATTAAATACAAAACATTAGCAAAAAAAAAAGGTGAAATTGAGAAAATATTTTTATAAATTTGTTTGTTAGCCTACGCTATCTTTATAGCTACGTATGAAGCACTCGTTTCGACATATCGACATTTAAATCAACACGCTAAGATTGTAAATAGCTTCAAGGTGGGTAATAATTATGACAACTTGTAAAAAAAACTTACAATATAATGGGCGTTATTATCTGAGAATATCAATAGTAGTGTTAAATACTCTAATAGTATTAGAACTAAGATAAAATATACTCTATCTTAGATTATAACGCTTGAATATAGATATTTCGATTTCATGTGATAAATATATTTATATAAAGAAGAAGTGTGCGTGATCACTAATACTTTAACATTAACTTATTTATGCCCATTTGAATATAACTTCAACATGTTTAAGAGACAGGAAAAATATTCTATAATTTAAATATTTTGTTGCTACTTATATCTTTCACATATTTCAAATCTGGAAACTAATGATCACTTTTATACAAATTGCCTCTTGTCTATAAACTTTAAAGAAAAGGTTAAAGCATCTGCCACAAAAATTTAAGTGCCATATATTTATAATTTTATATTAATTTATGATAAAAAAATGGTACCTGTGTCAGTGATTTCTAGAATAAGTATAGCTGCGGCATTATCAGCACGAAGCTCTAGAAAAACATGACGGAGATCCACAGGTATTGTTAGAGGTCCAACCAATTCTACTGTGACGAATCCATCAGAATGTCTTGCAGTAAATAAAGAAGCATATGCTGAAACATTTATATGAATACAATCAATTGTAAAACTATAATTTCATAAAATTTTTGAATTATGATCCTCAATCTATTTTATGCCCAGAAACATATCTTTCAATGACGTGTGGGAAGAGTACAAATTTTTAGATGTGATTGTATCATTATCATAGTCGAAAGACTTCTACTGCCGGATGGAAACCTAACCCAAAAAATGGGGGGATTTTGTTTAAATTTCTACGTCTGATAGGCGGACGGGAGTTTAAAATATAAGATCACAATTTTGTAAATGCTGTTACCCATTTTGTGTTCTACGGAACGTGTATAGTGTTTACTTCCACTATCGTTAGTCGACATTTTCGACATCCTTTATTACGTTGGCTTTGTATTATTCTACTCAACACCACACGGCGAAAGCGTAACTAATTTTAACTTAATTAAGAGTTAGTTATTTAATACTAGCTTTTACTCGCAACTTCGCTCCCGTTAATGTACTACCGATTACGAGTTACATTTCGATCCTAAGGTAACCTACGTCCTTTTTTGTACTTCTGACAAGTGTATGAGAAATTCGATGACGATCGTTTGAGTGGTTAAGGCGTGAAAGTGTAACAAATTAACTCATTATCGTTAATTAATTAATTAGGATATGCTATTAAAAGCTCAAACTACAGCTCAATATTTTTATAAACAATCTTAAATGATCTTTATCTTTAATAATGACTTGTTTACTTACTACCAACAATATCCACTTGGTCTCGTTCATATCCTGTGATTGTAATAATCTCATGTTGGACGTTTGTGTTTTGTATTCTTCCTTCATATAAAACTTGACTAAAACTTACTTCATTTGCTTGCGCACCTAAAACAAGTAAAATTAATGTGCTAACGTATAAAGTCTTTCATTATTATTATTAAATTTAAACAATTGAGGATAAAAAAGCTCAAACCAATAGCGTTCGTCTAATTAATCATCTATTGTTAAATTTTAATTGAGTTTTACTATAAAAGATACTTAAACGATATCGCGATAGCACTAATTTTATGTATGAATGACGTCTTATTGCGATAAATACTCCCTATTGCGAGTATAAAAAAAGATAAAAAGTGGAATGCCAGATGGGTGAATATCCCAACAGCATTTTTTGACAGTCCTAGGTGAGAACGCTAGTGTAATGTTCATATTTATTATATTGTTATATATGTTCATGTTCATATTATAGATTGTTAGTCTAGGTATTAATATTGTAACATTATTTCTCATGAAAAACTAAAAATAAAAAACGCCACCAAAACTTACAAAAAATCGCATATGTTGATATTCACTCAGATATTTTTTTTTGAGAATCCGTCAATTATTTTAAAATGGGTTAACTTTGCTTTAATATTCCTGATATCCTTAATAAATAATGTTTTGTTTAGGATATCAGGAATATTAAAATGTATCCTAAATAACAAAAAGAAAAAACTTGATCTGATTTTACTTGTAGCTTTTAAAGAATTCACTTAATTTTTAGTTTTCACTTGTTTTCAATTTAAATTATAAATTTAAGGTAACAAAAATTAAACTGTTGGTCTTGGTCAGAATACCTGTAAAGCTGTTTAGTTTGAGCGGTAAATCCTATTTGCCGTAGGACAGAATACTTTTCATCGCATATTACATCCCTTTTAAAATACTCATCAATATAATAACACATATATACATAAATAATATTCTGTTTTAAGTTTTATTTCTTTGTAACTAAACATTTTGAAATGTGTGGTTTAAAAAGTTATTTTTCTTGCTGTTGTTATCGCCGGATGTGATATTCTTTTTGATAATGAATATGAAAACAAAATTGAAATAATGTACAGAATTCATACCTCACATCTACATCGAAACCTAAGTAATTATGATTATTCTATTTGATCAAATATTAGTATAGCATCCTGAGTGTCCTTTCAGCCAGCACTGGACCAAAGTGCTTGTTGGATGAGGCCAAGTATAATTTCAAAGTGAGTATCGATTTAAATTTATTTTATGTATTTTTTGATATGCCCTATTTAATAGACAATTTTCATGATTTTTAATATATGTATTAACCTAGTTTAAAGTTTCCATTGTTACTAACTATTATGACACTTTTATTCTTGCAATAAATTGAATTATTATAATTATTAGTATTTCGCATAATAGTTTACCGTCCGTAACCAGAATAACGATGGTCGCTCGAGCAGTCGTGCTTCCTGGACGGTCGGCGCGGACAACGAAAACGAGCTGTTGGTTGTTTGCCAAAACCGACGAAGGTATGGGATTCTGTAGCGCTAATGTCGCACCGTTTTCAGTTCGGTCGAGGCGGAACCACTGCGCATGATCTGTGAACATGGAAGCGTTATATTAACCAGCGCGTCATACACCTTGAATATTTGAACACCTCCGATGGTTCTTGTGGTCCAGAACTTACCTCCTTCGAGATCGAATTCGACGCTCTCATCATAACCTTCCACTAAAGAAATTAGTCCAGGGAATGCGAGTCCACCAGTTGTCGAGAAATTACCGATGTAATATGTTTCTGCAAACTCGAGGATGATCGTGCCTGGTGTGTCTGTTGAGTCTACGGTGACGTCCAATATTATTGTGGTATAGGCGGGTAGGACTTGCGGTGCAGTCGCTTGTAGATGTAGCACAATGAGCCGGTTGGATGGCAGTAAGTTTTCGGGAATGGGTTCCCGCAAAGTCAGCGTCACGGTGGCGAGGTCTTGTTGCGGTTCGAAGAAACTGGCGAGATCTAAAATCATCAATTGCTGATTTCGTAGGCTCTGATTGTATGCGGTAATTAATTTCAAATTTCTAACTAGGTCACTTACCGCCCAGTAGGCTGAACTGTACGTCCTGTGTGAATCCTTCATTGAGCACTATCTGTGACAGGTTCACGGTATTACCATCAAGCGAACCCACGTAGTTGATGTGCTCAAAGCCGAGGACTTGACCATCGCTTACGTCTGCAAAGACACAGAGGATCGAATGTAGCCGATCAGTTCAATTAGATTTATGAATTCATTCAAGTGCACGAAGATCGGTTACCGTCTGTGAACAGAATAACGATGGTCGCTCGAGCAGTCGTACTTCCTGGACGGTTGGCGCGGACAACGAAAACGAGCTGTTGGTTGTTTGCCAAAACCGACGAAGGTATGGGATTCTGTAGCGCTAATGTCGCACCGTTTTCAGTTCGTTCGAGGCGGAACCACTGCGCATGATCTGTGCACATGGAAGCGTTATATTAACCAACGCGTCAAACACTTTGAATATTTGAAAAGCCTCCGATGATTCTTGTTGTTCAGAACTTACCTCCTTCCAGATCGAATTCGACGCTCTCATCATAACCTTCCACTAAAGAAATTAGTCCAGGGAATGCGAGTCCACCAGTTGTCGAGAAATTACCGATGTAATATGTTTCTGCAAACTCGAGGATGATCGTGCCTGGTGTGTCTGTTGAGTCTACGGTGACGTCCAATATTATTGTGGTATAGGCGGGTAGGACTTGCGGTGCTGTCGCTTGTAGATGTAGCACAATGAGCCGGTTGGATGGCAGTAAGTTTTCGGGAATGGGTTCCCGCAAAGTCAGCGTCACGGTGGCGAGGTCTTGTTGCGGTTCGAAGAAACTGGCGAGATCTAAAATCATCAATTGCTGATTTCGTAGGCTCTGATTGTATGCGGAAATTAATTTCAAATTTCTAACTAGGTCACTTACCGCCCAGTAGGCTGAACTGTACGTCCTGTGTGAATCCTTCATTGAGCACTATCTGTGACAGGTTCACGGTATTACCATCAAGCGAACCCACGTAGTTGATGTGCTCAAAGCCGAGGACTTGACCATCGCTTACGTCTGCAAAGACACAGAGGATCGAATGTAGTTGATCAGTTCAATTAGATTTATGAATTCATTCAAGTGCACGAAGATCGGTTACCGTCTGTGAACAGAATAACGATGGTCGCTCGAGCAGTCGTACTTCCTGGACGGTTGGCGCGGACAACGAAAACGAGCTGTTGGTTGTTTGCCAAAACCGACGAAGGTATGGGATTCTGTAGCGCTAATGTCGCACCGTTTTCAGTCCGTTCGAGGCGGAACCACTGCGCATGATCTGTGCACATGGAAGCGTTATATTAACCAACGCGTCAAACACTTTGAATATTTGAAAAGCCTCCGATGATTCTTGTTGTTCAGAACTTACCTCCTTCCAGATCGAATTCGACGCTCTCATCATAACCTTCCACTAAAGAAATTAGTCCAGGGAATGCGAGTCCACCAGTTGTCGAGAAATTACCGATGTAATATGTTTCTGCAAACTCGAGGATGATCGTGCCTGGTGTGTCTGTTGAGTCTACGGTGACGTCCAATATTATTGTGGTATAGGCGGGTAGGACTTGCGGTGCTGTCGCTTGTAGATGTAGCACAATGAGCCGGTTGGATGGCAGTAAGTTTTCGGGAATGGGTTCCCGCAAAGTCAGCGTCACGGTGGCGAGGTCTTGTTGCGGTTCGAAGAAACTGGCGAGATCTAAAATCATCAATTGCTGATTTCGTAGGCTCTGATTGTATGCGGAAATTAATTTCAAATTTCTAACTAGGTCACTTACCGCCCAGTAGGCTGAACTGTACGTCCTGTGTGAATCCTTCATTGAGCACTATCTGTGACAGGTTCACGGTATTACCATCAAGCGAACCCACGTAGTTGATGTGCTCAAAGCCGAGGACTTGACCATCGCTTACGTCTGCAAAGACACAGAGGATCGAATGTAGTTGATCAGTTCAATTAGATTTATGAATTCATTCAAGTGCACGAAGATCGGTTACCGTCTGTGAACAGAATAACGATGGTCGCTCGAGCAGTCGTACTTCCTGGACGGTCGGCGCGGACAACGAAAACGAGCTGTTGGTTGTTTGCCAAAACCGACGAAGGTATGGGATTCTGTAGCGCTAATGTCGCACCGTTTTCAGTTCGGTCGAGGCGGAACCACTGCGCATGATCTGTGAACATGGAAGCGTTATATTAACCAGCGCGTCATACACCTTGAATATTTGAACACCTCCGATGGTTCTTGTGGTCCAGAACTTACCTCCTTCGAGATCGAATTCGACGCTCTCATCATAACCTTCCACTAAAGAAATTAGTCCAGGGAATGCGAGTCCACCAGTTGTCGAGAAATTACCGATGTAATATGTTTCTGCAAACTCGAGGATGATCGTGCCTGGTGTGTCTGTTGAGTCTACGATGACGTCCAATATTATTGTGGTATAGGCGGGTAGGACTTGCGGTGCTGTCGCTTGTAGATGTAGCACAATGAGCCGGTTGGATGGCAGTAAGTTTTCGGGAATGGGTTCCCGCAAAGTCAGCGTCACGGTGGCGAGGTCTTGTTGCGGTTCGAAGAAACTGGCGAGATCTAAAATCATCAATTGCTGATTTCGTAGGCTCTGATTGTATGCAGAAATTAATTTCAAATTTCTTACTAGGTCACTTACCGCCCAGTAGGCTGAACTGTACGTCCTGTGTGAATCCTTCATTGAGCACTATCTGTGACAGGTTCACGGTATTACCATCAAGCGAACCCACGTAGTTGATGTGCTCAAAGCCGAGGACTTGACCATCGCTTACGTCTGCAAAGACACAGAGGATCGAAAGTAGCTGATCAGTTCAATTAGATTTATGAATTCATTCAAGTGCACGAAGATCGGTTACCGTCTGTGAACAGAATAACGATGGTCGCTCGAGCAGTCGTACTTCCTGGACGGTCGGCGCGGACAACGAAAACGAGCTGTTGGTTGTTTGCCAAAACCGACGAAGGTATGGGGTTCTGTAGCGCTAATGTCGCACCGTTTTCAGTTCGGTCGAGGCGGAACCACTGCGCATGATCTGTGAACATGGAAGCGTTATATTAACCAGCGCGTCATACACTTTGAATATTTGAAAAACCTCCGATGGTTCTTGTTGTTCAGAACTTACCTCCTTCCAGATCGAATTCGACGCTCTCATCATAACCTTCCACTAAAGAAATTAGTCCAGGGAATGCGAGTCCACCAGTTGTCGAGAAATTACCGATGTAATATGTTTCTGCAAACTCGAGGATAATCGTGCCTGGTGTGTCTGTTGAGTCTACGATGACGTCCAATATTATTGTGGTATAGGCGGGTAGGACTTGCGGTGCCGTCGCTTGTAGATGTAGCACAATGAGCCGGTTGGATGGCAGTAAGTTTTCGGGAATGGGTTCCCGCAAAGTCAGCGTCACGGTGGCATGGTCTTGTTGCGGTTCGAAGAAACTGGCGAGATCTAAAATCATCAATTGCTGATTTCGTAGGCTCTGATTGTATGCGGAAATTAATTTCAAATTTCTAACTAGGTCACTTACCGCCCAGTAGGCTGAACTGTACGTCCTGTGTGAATCCTTCATTGAGCACTATCTGTGACAGGTTCACGGTATTACCATCAAGCGAACCCACGTAGTTGATGTGCTCAAAGCCGAGGACTTGACCATCGCTTACGTCTGCAAAGACACAGAGGATCGAATGTAGTTGATCAGTTCAATTAGATTTATGAATTCAAGTGCACGAAGATCGGTTACCGTCTGTGAACAGAATAACGATGGTCGCTCGAGCAGTCGTACTTCCTGGACGGTCGGCGTGGACAACGAAAACGAGCTGTTGGTTGTTTGCCAAAACCGACGAAGGTATGGGATTCTGTAGCGCTAATGTCGCACCGTTTTCAGTTCGGTCGAGGCGGAACCACTGCGCATGATCTGTGAACATGGAAGCGTTATATTAACCAGCGCGTCATACACCTTGAATATTTGAACACCTCCGATGGTTCTTGTGGTCCAGAACTTACCTCCTTCGAGATCGAATTCGACGCTCTCATCATAACCTTCCACTAAAGAAATTAGTCCAGGGAATGCGAGTCCACCAGTTGTCGAGAAATTACCGATGTAATATGTTTCTGCAAACTCGAGGATAATCGTGCCTGGTGTGTCTGTTGAGTCTACGATGACGTCCAATATTATTGTGGTATAGGCGGGTAGGACTTGCGGTGCCGTCGCTTGTAGATGTAGCACAATGAGCCGGTTGGATGGCAGTAAGTTTTCGGGAATGGGTTCCCGCAAAGTCAGCGTCACGGTGGCATGGTCTTGTTGCGGTTCGAAGAAACTGGCGAGATCTAAAATCATCAATTGCTGATTTCGTAGGCTCTGATTGTATGCGGAAATTAATTTCAAATTTCTAACTAGGTCACTTACCGCCCAGTAGGCTGAACTGTACGTCCTGTGTGAATCCTTCATTGAGCACTATCTGTGACAGGTTCACGGTATTACCATCAAGCGAACCCACGTAGTTGATGTGCTCAAAGCCGAGGACTTGACCATCGCTTACGTCTGCAAAGACACAGAGGATCGAATGTAGTTGATCAGTTCAATTAGATTTATGAATTCATTCAAGTGCACGAAGATCGGTTACCGTCTGTGAACAGAATAACGATGGTCGCTCGAGCAGTCGTACTTCCTGGACGGTCGGCGCGGACAACGAAAACGAGCTGTTGGTTGTTTGCCAAAACCGACGAAGGTATGGGATTCTGTAGCGCTAATGTCGCACCGTTTTCAGTTCGGTCGAGGCGGAACCACTGCGCATGATCTGTGAACATGGAAGCGTTATATTAACCAGCGCGTCATACACCTTGAATATTTGAACACCTCCGATGGTTCTTGTGGTCCAGAACTTACCTCCTTCGAGATCGAATTCGACGCTCTCATCATAACCTTCCACTAAAGAAATTAGTCCAGGGAATGCGAGTCCACCAGTTGTCGAGAAATTACCGATGTAATATGTTTCTGCAAACTCGAGGATAATCGTGCCTGGTGTGTCTGTTGAGTCTACGATGACGTCCAATATTATTGTGGTATAGGCGGGTAGGACTTGCGGTGCCGTCGCTTGTAGATGTAGCACAATGAGCCGGTTGGATGGCAGTAAGTTTTCGGGAATGGGTTCCCGCAAAGTCAGCGTCACGGTGGCATGGTCTTGTTGCGGTTCGAAGAAACTGGCGAGATCTAAAATCATCAATTGCTGATTTCGTAGGCTCTGATTGTATGCGGAAATTAATTTCAAATTTCTAACTAGGTCACTTACCGCCCAGTAGGCTGAACTGTACGTCCTGTGTGAATCCTTCATTGAGCACTATCTGTGACAGGTTCACGGTATTACCATCAAGCGAACCCACGTAGTTGATGTGCTCAAAGCCGAGGACTTGACCATCGCTTACGTCTGCAAAGACACAGAGGATCGAATGTAGTTGATCAGTTCAATTAGATTTATGAATTCAAGTGCACGAAGATCGGTTACCGTCTGTGAACAGAATAACGATGGTCGCTCGAGCAGTCGTACTTCCTGGACGGTCGGCGTGGACAACGAAAACGAGCTGTTGGTTGTTTGCCAAAACCGACGAAGGTATGGGATTCTGTAGCGCTAATGTCGCACCGTTTTCAGTTCGGTCGAGGCGGAACCACTGCGCATGATCTGTGAACATGGAAGCGTTATATTAACCAGCGCGTCATACACCTTGAATATTTGAACACCTCCGATGGTTCTTGTGGTCCAGAACTTACCTCCTTCGAGATCGAATTCGACGCTCTCATCATAACCTTCCACTAAAGAAATTAGTCCAGGGAATGCGAGTCCACCAGTTGTCGAGAAATTACCGATGTAATATGTTTCTGCAAACTCGAGGATGATCGTGCCTGGTGTGTCTGTTGAGTCTACGATGACGTCCAATATTATTGTGGTATAGGCGGGTAGGACTTGCGGTGCTGTCGCTTGTAGATGTAGCACAATGAGCCGGTTGGATGGCAGTAAGTTTTCGGGAATGGGTTCCCGCAAAGTCAGCGTCACGGTGGCGAGGTCTTGTTGCGGTTCGAAGAAACTGGCGAGATCTAAAATCATCAATTGCTGATTTCGTAGGCTCTGATTGTATGCAGAAATTAATTTCAAATTTCTTACTAGGTCACTTACCGCCCAGTAGGCTGAACTGTACGTCCTGTGTGAATCCTTCATTGAGCACTATCTGTGACAGGTTCACGGTATTACCATCAAGCGAACCCACGTAGTTGATGTGCTCAAAGCCGAGGACTTGACCATCGCTTACGTCTGCAAAGACACAGAGGATCGAAAGTAGCTGATCAGTTCAATTAGATTTATGAATTCATTCAAGTGCACGAAGATCGGTTACCGTCTGTGAACAGAATAACGATGGTCGCTCGAGCAGTCGTACTTCCTGGACGGTCGGCGCGGACAACGAAAACGAGCTGTTGGTTGTTTGCCAAAACCGACGAAGGTATGGGGTTCTGTAGCGCTAATGTCGCACCGTTTTCAGTTCGGTCGAGGCGGAACCACTGCGCATGATCTGTGAACATGGAAGCGTTATATTAACCAGCGCGTCATACACTTTGAATATTTGAAAAACCTCCGATGGTTCTTGTTGTTCAGAACTTACCTCCTTCCAGATCGAATTCGACGCTGTCACCATAACCTTCCACTAAAGAAATTAGTCCAGGGAATGCGAGTCCACCAGTTGTCGAGAAATTACCGATGTAATATGTTTCTGCAAACTCGAGGATGATCGTGCCTGGTGTGTCTGTTGAGTCTACGGTGACGTCCAATATTATTGTGGTATAGGCGGGTAGGACTTGCGGTGCTGTCGCTTGTAGATGTAGCACAATGAGCCGGTTGGATGGCAGTAAGTTTTCGGGAATGGGTTCCCGCAAAGTCAGCGTCACGGTGGCGAGGTCTTGTTGCGGTTCGAAGAAACTGGCGAGATCTAAAATCATCAATTGCTGATTTCGTAGGCTCTGATTGTATGCGGAAATTAATTTCAAATTTCTAACTAGGTCACTTACCGCCCAGTAGGCTGAACTGTACGTCCTGTGTGAATCCTTCATTGAGCACTATCTGTGACAGGTTCACGGTATTACCATCAAGCGAACCCACGTAGTTGATGTGCTCAAAGCCGAGGACTTGACCATCGCTTACGTCTGCAAAGACACAGAGGATCGAATGTAGTTGATCAGTTCAATTAGATTTATGAATTCATTCAAGTGCACGAAGATCGGTTACCGTCTGTGAACAGAATAACGATGGTCGCTCGAGCAGTCGTACTTCCTGGACGGTCGGCGCGGACAACGAAAACGAGCTGTTGGTTGTTTGCCAAAACCGACAAAGGTATGGGATTCTGTAGCGCTAATGTCGCACCGTTTTCAGTTCGGTCGAGGCGGAACCACTGCGCATGATCTGTGAACATGGAAGCGTTTTATTAACCAGCGCGTCATACACCTTGAATATTTGAAAAACCTCCGATGGTTCTTGTTGTTCAGAACTTACCTCCTTCGAGATCGAATTCGACGCTCTCATCATAACCTTCCACTAAAGAAATTAGTCCAGGGAATGCGAGTCCACCAGTTGTCGAGAAATTACCGATGTAATATGTTTCTGTAAACTCGAGGTTGATCGTGCCTGGTGGGTCTGCTGAGTCTACGATGACGTCCAATATTATTGTGGTATAGGCGGGTAGGACTTGCGGTGCCGTCGCTTGTAGATGTAGCACAATGAGCCGGTTGGATGGCAGTAAGTTTTCGGGAATGGGTTCCCGCAAAGTCAGCGTCACGGTGGCGAGGTCTTGTTGCGGTTCGAAGAAACTGGCGAGATCTAAAATCATCAATTGCTGATTTCGTAGGCTCTGATTGTATGCGGAAATTAATTTCAAATTTCTAACTAGGTCACTTACCGCCCAGTAGGCTGAACTGTACGTCCTGTGTGAATCCTTCATTGAGCACTATCTGTGACAGGTTCACGGTATTACCATCAAGCGAACCCACGTAGTTGATGTGCTCAAAGCCGAGAACTTGGCCTTCGCTTACGTCTGCAAAGATACAGACGATCGCATGTAGCATTTAGTAGGTTAAATTAGATTCATGAACTCGTTTAAGTGCGCAAAGACTTGTTACCGTCCGTGAGCAGAATACCGATTATCGCTTGAGCATTCGTGCTTTCTGGGTTGCATTTAATTTGGTTTATTTTACAATTATGTTTTAGAAATTAACAGAACTTATATCTATTTCATAAAAATGTTAATCAGATGTGGTTTTCGTTATAACATCGATAGCAATAACAACAATTTTACCTGGAAGTGTGATGATTATAGCTGCTTCACCATTGATTGTTCCGGGTTTACTAGCAACGATGGAAAACAATAAGTGCCGTCTATCATTTATTTGTAGAATCTGATCCGTGGCAGATAAAGTAAAATTATTTTGACTAATCAGGACCGGCTCAAAGTAATTAGCATCTTCTGTAAATAATTAATGAACGCCAAAATACAATTGGTTCAATGAATGACACTTAAAAATAGTATACATATTTGCTGTTATTACATGGAAAGCCTTGTTTAGATAGGTACTAAAAAAATATATTAAAATGTGAAACTGTAAAAGCTGTATTGCTAGAAATAATAACTATAGTTCTTCTTAGTCTTACCTTAGGTCTTAAATGTGTATGTAATAAATTATACTTTATTGCACCCACATATAGGATAAAGAAAAATACAAGTACAGAAAAAAGTAAACAGGCGGCTTTATTGCTAAAAAGTAATCTCTTACAGGTAATGGATGAAAAGAATAAATAAAGAAAGAAGGATAATATGGTTAAGATAGAAAGAGATAAAACGATAACAAGCCTACTGAGAGAAAGAATTTTGGGAGTGTCAATATATATTTTTTTAAATACGTAATGCGTGTGTTTATTAATTTCTTGTTCTCATCCTCAATTAATATAAATAAAATAATTGATTATTTCTTGAACCACACAAAATTAAAAAGCAATCTTTTTAGGATTTTTGACAAAAGTTAAGTTAGCTAACAAAAGTAAACTTTAAAAGTAAACGTCGTTTTATTATATCTCTACAATTTAATCGGGTCTAAGTCTTTTCACAGTGCATGAATGTGCAGAATTAATAAAAAATTGATCAATGCACCTCACAAACTATTTTGGCCATCCATAACATTTTTGCATACTGTGTTACAGGCATAGAAGGGAACTTACATATTTATTGTATTAATTTTATAAATCGTAGATTACTTACCGCCCGCTAGAGTGATTGAAACTGTTTCATCGAAACCCTGAATCAACTGGATTGAATTTTCAAATACTAATGCGTCTTGTTCGGAATATTGGCCTACGTAGTAAGCTTGCTCAAATACTGGTGTTATAATTTGTGTTTGAGGTTCTTTTACTAATTCAATAATCAAAGTTGTAGAACTAGATATGGCATTTTCATAAGAAGCTTCAACATCAATTATTATAAAGCTATTAGATATATCAGATGGGAAGTCAGCCGATAATTCAATATTGATAACGTTTGATTCTCTTGTAAATGTGAAGTATGAAGCGTATTCTGAAAATTTGAAATTGTCTTGAGAATCATATAAACAGGGAATAGAAATGAAATAAAAAGTCCTGAAATTCTTACCTCCGGTTGGGGTCAGTGTAATTGCCATATCGTATATTCCTGCTAGGGTCACATATGGCAACCTCAATATATTGTCTTCAATTGTTCCCTGATAACTTGGTTGTGTAAAACGAAGAATGAGAGTTTCTGGTGTCTTGGCTGTAAATAGATATGACAGCAAATTATATAAAATAAATAATAAATATTTCCTACATTCACACCAATTAACCTAGCCCAAAGTAAGCACTTTAAGGCTTGTGTTATGGATACTAGGGTAACGGATAGACATAAATATATCATACATAAATAAGTGATATTCATAGAAATAATACAAACATCAATGACTCAGGTACAAATTCAGGTACAATCACGTATTCATCATACAAACATCTGCCCCTTATGGGATTCGAACCCAGGACCGTCTGTGCGAAAGGCAGGATCGCTACCTTTGCACCAATGTTTATATCATTTAAACAAAAAATATGCATAAAAGAAAAAATGAAAATGATTTTTATGATAACTTTGTCAAAACACTCATTATCATTTTTATTGGCGCATATGACTTACTTGAATACGATAAAAAAATTAATAAATTTTGATTTATTGCGTGTTAATACTTTACCTGAAGGTAAATCTACAATAATAGTCGCGCGACCATCGTTGGCGCCTGTTTTACGAGCAACAACAGCGAATATTATGTGGTTGTTTGTTTCCAAGACATGTTCTGGTACTCCGTTAGTAGTAATAATAACCATATCATCGTTATTGGTAACCTCAAACCATTCATTATAATCTGAGAAATGAAATTTAATGAATACGCCACTATACCCAGCCAATTGGTACAACAGTCAGGTGCAGCAATCTTACCTTTTTTATTAACGTATATGATAATTTCAATTAAGTTAGAAAAATGAAATGTCCTCGAAATGTGTGAGTGGTACCTATGGAATTTATTATTATATTACTAGCTTTACCCGGCGTGCTTCGCAACATCCATTTTCGCTAACCGTATCCATATTATAATAAAAACTAACTTAGGCAAATCTTTATAATATCAACTATCTGCGAGTGTAAGTCCTGTTTAAACAACATCAGAACCATGTTGTGGAGATTAGCCGGAACAGTTTTTTATCTAAGTAGCGTATAAAACAGTTATTCCTACTGTATTAACTTTCAATAAGTCTTAGTAAAACGCTGTAATTTTTATATTACAAACAAACACTTCATTTTTGTTTATTAGTATTAACAACAATTGTAAAAAAAATTGTTTATATTCGTAGTGTCTTATAAGCGAGTTTTGCACATAGGTAATTAATTTAAAAATTGAAAAAAGTATTAATTGTACCATTTTTTTTATTGTTATGATCTATCTGGCGAAGTTATTCACTTACCTCCTTCCAATTCAAATGTTACAGTATCATCAAATCCATCTGACAGCGATATTTCTTCTTCAAATTGAAAATAACTTTCGTTTTTATATACAGCTCTGTAGAATATGTTTGAAAATACCGGTGCTATCACCGATTCTGGTCGTTCAATATCAATAATTACTGTAGCTCTTACAGGAACAGCTCTTTCTCTTCGAGCTTCTAGTTCTATGGCTATGAAAGTAGAATTTAGATTTTCTAGAAGTGTTGCGTTGGTTAATGAAATCGTCACAATGTTGTATTGGTTACTTACTTGAAAGTAATCTTCGTAATCTGCAAACATTTTTATAATTAATTCATTACAACTTGCATTAAATTGTTAAAATTGAAGAATACTGATGCGAGATATTACATTCTATTTCTTTTTTGAACTTTTCAAATGACAAAATTAGATTTGCTTACCACTACTAATTGTAAATTGTGTGTTGTTTGTAAAACCAACGTCAAGTACAATTGTTTCTAATGTTAAGACATCATTTTTTAATGAGCCTGTGTAATATGTCTTCGAAAATGCTAGTGGTGTCGGTTCAGTCAATTCTAAAGTAAAGCAAAAAGTATTTGTTAAGTGATGATAAATATCAAGCGACAAATTCTTGAAACAATGGAAGACAAATTTAGCGACAATCTTTATTATAAACATATTCATTCAACTTTGTAAGGAACAAATGGTTTAACAATACAGAATTTGAATAAAAGTTAAGCATTCCAACCCTACAATCATGCAACTAAGAAGTTTTGGCAAATAAATATTTTGTCAACGTGATTGATCATTGCTAATTGTTGATTTCTTTTATACAAGATACATCTCATTACGTGAAATAAACTTCTTAAAACTTAATAATTTTCTTGAAAAAAATTATGCAACATGCTTAAGTTCAAGACTTGAGAGGTGACTTAAAATTGGTTTTTGTAAAGTAAAATATGCTTTTACAAGTATGCTTTATACATTTTTTTGTAATAAGAAAAGCTTACCTGTAGGAAAGCTTACTGATATAGCAGCTCGTGCTCCGACAGTCAGTGGTTTATCAGCTATGATATTAAATACCAAAACCTTTTCATTGAAAATAAGTTCTTCGGGAATTGGGTTACGAACACTTAATGCTATATTACTCTCAGATGGGTTAATAGCAAAATACGTAGAATGATCTGAAAAATAAAAACAAATTTAATACTGCTATTGTTATTTAAGAAAAATACAAAAATGCTTTTTGCTCAGATGTGTTTGGGAAATGTTAAATACTTAAACATCGGATTGAATGATCGCTAAAAGTCCCGGGTTTCTTTACTAATTTATTCCCTTGACATGGTTGTTTGTGTACCTATTTAAGTATTATGTTCATTGTTAGTTACTATTCATTGCCACATCAACTGAATAACTCTTCCTGTAATGTCGATTACATTAGTTATCTTGCTGTACTCCTCATTTCTGATTTCATCACGCAAGGAAATGCTAAAAATCGTTCTCTTCATTGCCCTTTAGGTAACCCTAACTGGTCTTATGAGACCCATAGCTCATAAGACCAGTTACGTTATTTCTTATATTATTACTGGCAATAAACACTGCTCACAGACTTCCGTCTTGAGACATTACGGCTAGTAGGAACAAATTTAGATGATTTTTTTGTAACTTCCCGATTGGTTATATGTATGCCTCCCTATCCGAGCTGGGTTCTACATGAGATCTGTTTCTCGAATTTGGACTTAAATTACTGGATCGTTTGATCGAGACATATAGAATAATAATGTTCCTAATATTGTTTAGAAGACCAGCCGGACCCATAGGACGGACATAAAAGACAAACCGACATTTGATGGTAACTGATATTAAATTAAATAGTGTTAATTTTACGCTATCAAAAAATTTTAACATAACTTACCTCCCGCGACCCGAAATGATACCGTGTCATCAAAACCTTGTGTCAAGAATATACTTGGAACATCTAAATTTGTTGGCGAAGTGTAAGTGACACTGTAAATTTTTTCATTAAAAACTGGTGTAAAGGTATCATCTTTTATTATCTCTAGGATTATAGTGGTGGTCGTACTTATAGCATGGGGAGCGTACGCCAAAAGAGTCAAGAGAAGAAAATCATTTTCGAGTGTAGCCGTTTCAGGAAGTTGTTCTTTTAACTCTATTGATATTTGATTCTGCTCTCTAACTGTTTGGAAATGAGATGCATAATCTGAAAGTGTTCCAAGTGTTAAAATGTATGTACTTGATGTTTCTAAAATAAAATAAATAACACAATTATCATTTTAATGGTTTGCACTGTTGAATAAAAAAATCTTATTTCAAGGACTGCACTGGAAAGAACTGGACGTTTGAGAAATCCGAGCAATTATTTTTAGTTCGCCTATAGTTTTTCTCATTGGCCCACATATCAATTAGAGTTAATTATTACACAAAACATACGTCACGTGGTCGGCAGGATTTAACAATATATTACATATATCCCGCCTCACACAAGTTGATTTTTTTTCTTTTTGTTAGAATCAGTCACTTGGCAGAAGTCCATTTATAAAAATAAAAATGTGTAGTTTACTTCCGCCAAAAACAAGCAAAATATGCCTGCCCGCAAATAAATGCAGATACCGCTGACAGCAACACACCTTACACTTTTACTGATTAGTCTACACGTGTTTTTCTCCCACACCTTCGTGTGCTCCTATCATCAGGAGCTGTTAGACCAATATCAAGCACATAGTGTGTAACTGCGCCCTCCACCGTTATGACGTCACTTCAAGTGACTCAACATCATTTGAGGAATGTTTTTAAAAAGTAGTTATCATAATGATAACAGCTGATATAATATTGTATTGTAATAATAAAATAAAGATAAACAAATAATAAAGCAATGAATTCTGATATTTGTTCTTTATGGCTTTTTATTAACACTGGCTGTTGTTGGTGTGTAAATATACAGAAGTGGGGAGATATTCGGTGACCGGTATCCTACAAATGTTCCGCAAAGTGTTCGTTTCGGTCGGCCATTCTCATAAAAGGAAGTATGTTCTTTATGACGTTTATTAAAACTTTGACCAATTTGGCCCACGTTTCCAGAACTAGAATATGTTCCTGACTAAATCCATTTTTTCTTCACGGTTGCAAATGGCATGTCGAACGGGATTAGTAGCAAATAAACCACGTGTAACACAAAGGTCAAAGTGATAATCAACAATTTTAATTTTTTCTTCTAATCCTATCACCCCGATGAAACCACAGACCCCTGTGTCGTACGGTTTACGGTGCGTCCAGTTGTGTCATATATAGGTTTCCAGCATATGAGTTAGCTAAGAGCTTAAATAGTATTATTCAGGATAAGATATCTTTTTCCCTTCAATACAGTATTCAAAATACAAAAATCCTAATTGCTAACTAATTGTTTTTCACTGGATGTACATAGCATGTTCACTAACATGAAAGCTTATATGGGTCGTTCTACTTTTTTACCGACAATCGTCTGTCCTTCGTCTTATTATGGCATCTCGTTGGAGTATTGATATTTACGGTTTTTTAATTCGGTTCGAATAAACGTCCATATTTTTCTGATCTATTAATATTATGTAATTTTTCATTTTCTCCAACCAACATATTATTTCGTTTGTTTTCCGGAGAATACCGTGACAGAGTGGTAAACTACAGAAACAGGCCACTCTGTCACATTTAAAAAAAAAAACAATATTAAAAAACAATTAATATTTGCCGCAAAGGAAACTTTAATTAGTCCTGATGACAACACAGATGCAATTTCTTTAAATTTCACAGAGAAACCACAATTATGGATAGTTCAAAAACCAAAAAACAGAAAAAAGTCGTTTCACTGTTGGTAAAAAAGAAGAACGACCCAAACATACTTTCAAACATTCTAGAAAGTCGACCTCTTATTCCAGGGAGGTGGACAAATTACTACATTTAACAAATAATACGAATGCAATAAAACTATTTTAATAAATTATTATAATAGAAAAATACTAGAAAAAATCGACTCGGGTCACAAGTGAATCTCAGGCGGGAAACGAACCCGCAACCTTTGGAAATCCGGTCCAATGCTCTCCCAATTCCTTCCCGCCTGAGATTCACTTGTGACCCGAGTCGATTTTTTCTAGTATTTTTCTATTATAATAATTTATCTTATAAGATCGCATTGAAAATGCATAAAATATATAAAAATTATAAAACTATTTTAATGTTCGGTTCTACAAACAAAGAGAGGGGTTGGCTATGAGTTCTTCGTAATCACCTTTGATGGCGAAGATCTTCATGGGCAACTTTGAGAATAGGTGTGTTGTAGGTAACACTAATATTATTTATTATTATCGTTATGTTGATGATGTACTCATATGTTGGATCCGTACTAGACAAGAACTAGAGTATTTTCTACAATATTTAAATAACTCACATCATAAAATTAAATACATTTTTTCTAGAAATAATTTATTTGTGTAATTATGTAATTTTTAAATAATTTGTTTGCAGATATTTTTTTATTATTATACACTTATAGTAATAAACATCAAACGATTATAGTGAAACCCAAAAACTTGCAAAAAATAATCACGGACAGCCATTTATCCTCGCAGATATATATAGAAATAACTAATGGAGGAAGCGGGATGATTTAGAGCTATATAGGTACGTTCAATCGTAGACACGGCAATTAGCTTACATTTCAACTCCATAACACAATGAGTTAACTACTTAACTTGCTTTCAGGATAATGTATGTGATGTTGTCTAAACGTGCTAACAAGGCATTTGTTGATTTCAGAATTTATGTGATGAGAGTTAAATTTTTGTGGTATGTACTCATGGGGAAAAGAGGTAGAAAGGGGTCAAATATTATAAAACAACGCGTGCGAAGCTGTGCGGGTAAACTCTTATCTAAATCTAGTTTTCTCTTCGTTATACATCTAACGGGATCAATCTTACTCTGCCACAGATTAGACGTAGCCTATTATCTGTGACAGTACTTGATAATTGAATTAATAAAAATAATATTTTCTAAATTCCCACCAATTAGCTTAGTCGAAAATAAGCACTATATGGATTGTATTATGGAAACTAGGGTAAAGGATGTATATAAATACATAGATATTTATATAAATATATATAAATACCCCTGACTCGCTACCGTTGCACCCAACGATTCATATGCATTTCAATAAAAATTTCAATACAAAAACTAAAAAATTACACATACCTCCTGTTATGTTATATAATACGTCGTCATCGTATCCAATACTTAAAACAATAGTTTCCAGAGTTAAATAATCGCCTAGTAAAATAGCCCCTCTATAAGTTTCTTGAGAAAATCCTAGTTCTCTGGCTGAGAAATAAAAAAAAATATGATGAGAAACAAAGTAGGTAACTTAAATTTATAGTTAAAATTACTACTTAGCCCTGAATGTTATAATATAGAAATCAGAACATTAATCGTACATTTGTAACGTAGTAGACCGTAAAATATTAGTCTGCTGATTAGTTATTTACTGTAGTAAAATCCATCAATGAAAGTGCATATGCAAAACTTTTTCATGACGATTAGACGTCAGATAGTTTTGTCCTCTTATCAGATATATAAAAGTCTTGGTATTTATCATGCAATATGACTAAGTACGTTTTCAAGTTAAGTAGATAAATGGGAAAAGATTGTGGAACATTACGTCAAACATTTGATCAGTTTCGTCAAATTCTATCTTCGACTATACAGAACGTGCCAGATTAACATTTTCTACTAACCACATACATCTACAAAAATACTGATAGTAATTTATTAGAGTTTTTGTGGTTTTTATATTTTTAATAGTGTTTTGTTTTTTCCTTAATTTCAACTAACTTCATTGAAAAAACGGTCATTATATAGCTTGTAGATATGACTCTTTGAAATTTAATAACTCTATTAAATTATAATTCTTTTTAATACAGCATTTATAGAAATGGATTGAGTTCAATTATAGCCTATTTCAAGCTACAAAACCTTCAATGTTGATAATACCTGTTGGTAGTGAGATGAAGATGGCTGCATTTGCACCAACGGTCCTCGGTTTACTTGCTTCAATTGTCATCAGTAGAGACCCCAAAGGATACAGATCAGAGGGCAGGCTAGATACTATCAGTTCTATAGTTGGTCCATTCGGGTTTAGTTGAAAATAGTCCGTATGATCTATAAAATCAAAAACATCAGACAAGTTATAAGCAATACCGAAACCTACGCTGTTGTGAAACAAAGGCAAAAAAAAATGTCTATTGTAATACTGCTATTGAAGCAGGGAGATTATGGTAAATGGACGATTATTTTAGGGAGAGTTTTCCGTTAATCAGTGCCTGTCTTGCGGCTGAGATGATGAATACTACTAAAAAAGATCGGAGTTCTTTAGTATAAATTTGTTGCTTAAAGAAAACACTTATCATTTAAATAGAATTAGGTTAAGTTAACAGAAATAAAATTTGATTTATTCATTATTTAATTACCTTGTAACAATATCTATGGTCAAAATTTTTAATAAGTAAAGCTGTTCTGGGTAATAAATTCCATAATCAAAATAATACAACGGTTGATGACTTTGTTAAAAGAAATTAAAGAGATAGGGAAACAAAAACTAAGGAAATGGTAGGAATTTATTTATTATAAACAAGTCATAGACAACTTTTCTAGTGACGCTTGATTTTTCTAGTGTTATCCAATTGATGTTATAAATGGAAAAAAATATGCAAAAATATATGCATAATTACATACACATACATAAAATAGAAAAATAAAAAATATTCATTTATAAAATATTTCACACAAGTAATAAATAGCAAATAATCAAGCTATTTTATTTGCTTGCTAATTTAGAAATAAATATTGTTAAGGAATCATTAAGTTTACGTAGGTGTTGAACATACATACCCATGATTATCCTAATAGTATAAATATGAACGTGTGTTTGTATGTTATCGCTAAAGGCATCATCAACTCGATAAAATCTTGACGAAATATGGCATTTACATATTTTAGATTTGGTGAAGTTCCCAGGCTTGTCCTAATTCTCTGAGCGATTGCCGTAGGACATCAAAATGCGTTGTTTATTTATTTTCTCTAGATGCCTTAATGGCTCAATACATCCTTTTATTATTCGAATATTTATTCTTATTAGAGAAAAAGGCGAAGCCGTGGGAAAATAAGCATAATGGTCTGCCGAATGATAATTACCTGTCTAGGGGTGTCACAGTTTATCTTTGAAATAAGACAAAATTTTACTTAGATTAAATGCTAAATCATAAACAATAGCAGGCTTGTTATAAGCTTACGTTCGTCGTTTATTTATGCCACGATTACAGCAAGATTAAATAAATAGATATAGAACTACAATCTTATTTATGACAACCAAAAACTTTTCATCAACAAACAAATATGATTAATTAAATGTTTATCGATTTTTTAATGATGACAGTTGAACTGAGTATTTAATTACGTACAGTACGTACGGGCTGGTAGAGTCAACAGAATATTGAAAGTTCTAAATGTTTCCTTTACCAATTCTTATGGGAAGTCATATAGAAACATAGATTTCAATATAAATTCAGAAGTTGGTCCGTTATATGGTGGGCTGTTTCCCAATCCAACTACGTGATATATTTTGCAATCGATGGCCGTTCAAACCAAAATATTTCCAATTTACACCTGTTACAGCCATTAGAGTTCATTTGTTAACACGTCCAAGCCTGTTAGTTTTCACAGGTGTGCTAAATTGATAGTGTGCTGCTCGTTGCGCCTTTTACAAAGAAACGCATAAAGAGAACATAAATTTGTTTTGCAAACCGGCAATTTTGTTTCTTTGTTATTGTTATGTTGGTACGTGTTATATGTTTAATTCATTGTATTGTAGATTGTACATCACTTAATAGATACACTACTAACGATTAGTGTTGGAAGTAGTTGACTTTTTGTCTCTACTACCTACTGGCTCAGCAGTGATATAGGTAATTAAGAAGCTTATTACATGAATATATGATTTTACACCTAGCTTTTAACCTTTTAGTTCTTAAATAATATTAATATGAGAAATGCAGATATTCGTCAGCTTACATCACAACTCAACAGGTCAGTTGTAAAAGTTCCACAAAACACTATTAGTAATTTTATTTGATCAGATTTTATTAATATCAGTTCGTTAACTGTAAGTAGCCTACTAAAACAAAGTTATGTTTGAAAATTATAAAAAAATTACCTCCTTCTAGTGAAACTTCAACTGTGTCATCGTAACCTTGAATGATGATAATTTGTTCTATGTCCAATCCTAAAACAGGATCGTATGAACCACTGTATACGGTGCGTCCAAATGCTGGTGTTGTAGTGTCATTTTTTATTATATCAAGAATTACTGTGGTTGATGCTGTGCTACGGCTTGTAGAAGCGGTTACTAATAAATTTATAAATGTATTCTGTTCAATTATGTTTGAATCTAGTGGTAACATAGATAGTTCTATTATTCTGTTTTGATTGACAACATAGTTGAAGAAGGAAGAGTGCTCTGTAAAAAGTGAATTATTAGTTGTATTTTTTTAATAAAATTAAAATAATTTCTATATAGGGTTGTACATTACCATGTTGTATGTTAACAAAAATAACTTCATTTTCATATCCTTGACTTAAAACTAGCTCTTCAAGCTCGAGAATATTGTCAATAATTTCACCTTTATAGTTTAAAAGTTCAAATTCTAGTAGTATCTCTGTGAAAGATATAGTTTAGTAGATTAGTTTGACATTAGAATAAATATTATGAAACAATTACTTTCGCCCCATATAATTATATACGGTGCAGATATAACAAACAAAACAAAAATGGTTATGATGTATAGTTTGTTGTCTTTTAAATAGAAAACCTGTAGTTACGTAGATGTATATTTAGTTTTGCTTAGTTTGAGTTTAAATAGTTGTTTTGGGATGTTAGGAACTTATTAATTAACTCTACCTGGAGGTAAGGCAATAGATATGGTAGCTGTAGCACCGACGGTTCTGGGTTTGGTAGCTTCTATAGTCAACAATATTTGCTGTTCTTTGAATAACTCCGTTGGAAGAGAAGAAGCACCTAAAGTTGTATTTGGTCCATCTCTTTCTAGTTGGAAAAGCTCCCAATGATCTGGATAACACACATTGATTTTTTTAAAGGAATTAAAGATTATTTAATTTACGAATAAAACGAAGGCAATACTTTCATTTATCCTGAAAAAACAAAGACATTTTACCTCCACTCAATGCAATTTGAACAGTGTCGTCATAGCCTTGTAATAGTATAATT
This sequence comes from Calamotropha paludella, assembly GCA_927399485.1. Classification (NCBI taxonomy): domain Eukaryota; kingdom Metazoa; phylum Arthropoda; class Insecta; order Lepidoptera; family Crambidae; genus Calamotropha; species Calamotropha paludella. The sequence goes on along the minus strand of OV656810.1, from coordinate 16,393,033 downwards.
TGTTCTATCGTTAAACCTTCGCTAACATTATAGGTACCGGTGTACAATGGTCGTTGAAACACTGGCGTTATAGTGTCGTCTTTGATAATCTCTAGTATCACAACAGTTGATGCAGTGGTAAGACTAGTTGATGCTATTATTTTTAAATTCAGGAAGGTGTTTTGCTCAATGACATTCGAGCTTAGGGGATCCATACTAATTGTTATTCGGTTTTCTTCGGTTTCATAATTAAAATATGAGGAGTAATCTGAAAAACAATTTTATTTACATTTTTAAATATACATCTATCTTAATAACAGTTAGGAAAAAGTTTTAAAGATATATTGACAGACAAGTGAGTCACCCTGACACCTGAGCCAAGATGAATTTTTCTAGTTAAATTTATTTAGATACAAAAATCTAGCAGTTGAATTCTCGATAATATCGAACCACAATGTGTTTATTTTTTACAGCAGTTGCAAACAAAACTAATATCTTCTGATCTGACAATAATACCATCATTTGACACAAATCCTATGTTTTTTATAGCAAAACGGTGATCGCTGTACTTTTCCTAAGACGTAGTAAATAGGTAATGGCTATCTACAACCAACAGGAATCATGTAAAAACACCACGCGTCACTGACCTTGACCCTAATCCACTATTGGTAAACCTATTTACTGGTAAAGACGAGGCAGATATATAGTAAGTCTAGAATGAAATTACTCAAGCTAATTTCTTTATTGTAATCTTCACTAATAACTTTTAGGTGGGATCAAACCCGCATCTAAGGAACTGGATGAAATGCCTAAGCTGACTACAGAGGTTCTTATCAGCCTCGGTTAGCCTAATGAATAATATCTTTTATAGAAAAAACAGGTTGTTAGGGCATAACTGCTTCAAGCGTCACGTGACTGCGGCCTAATTACGTTAGTTAAGACGTGGATTTACATTCCACCTCAAGAAATTTATTGCAACACCTTATTTATTTTTAAATATTCTCATTGCTTGAAATGCTTAAAAACAAAAATATATAAATTATAAATAATATCCATTTTTTTATTTCGATAAAATTTTGGAAAGAGTCACGCCTGAAACAATTTGGTTCTATACGTGTTTTAATATTTATGAAAAATAACGTCATATTATTTAACATTTTAAGGCATTTTCATTGTTATCTTATATCATAAATTATTTTAAAAATACTAGAAAAACTCGACTCGACTCGGCTCACAAGAAAATTCTCAGGCGGGAATCGAACCCACAACCTTTGGATGTCCGGTCCAATGCTCGATTCCCGCCTGATAATTATTTTTTAGTATTTTTCTATTAAAATAATTTATCATATAAGATAGCATTGAAAATGCCTAAAAATCTTTAAACTAAATGGCATTTTTATCTTAATCAATTGTCCAAAAATTTATAAAAAAAGTTCTTTCGAATACGAGAAGATGTTCCTCTCATTGATGAGGTAACGCAACGTAAAAAGTAGAAAGGAACTAGAAAATTACGACGGGTGTTCACAAGGCTCGGTAGTTCAATGGGGAGAGCATTGGATCGACATGCGAAGGTGGCGGATTCGATTCCCGTCTGAGAATTTACTTGTGAGCCGTCCATATTTTCTAGTATTTTTCTTGCCTTCGCCTTATAGTGTGGACGTTAATAGACTGATGATTCTGAAAAATTATGTGCATAGTTCTATGTATACTTCCATACACAATGTTTTTGTCGCCTTTGATGTATAAGTATTATTTATTTTACTTAATTGAAAAATTCTGAAGTTCGTCCCTTGTTCCACGAATATTCAATTCCGTTCAACAAAGAAAATTAATAGATTTTCGGGAATGAATGCTGTAATAGGCATAAGCGTAATCGGGACACGTTTAAATATATAGCTGTTATGAAAACATTTCAGAGGAGTTGTATATTTGATATTTTTCATTAGGAATTTTGTTTAAATGAAAAACATCGATTATGGCCGCATTTATGCATGTTTCTACGTTGTCGCAGTTTTAAGTAGGTAATAGGTGGAATAGTTACAACGGTTGTGTCTGATTATTATAATTAAAAGTGCTTTGACTATATATATATATATATATATAGTTACTGATGAGTTTGGTTATATATATATATATATATATATAACCAAAGTCATCACATTAACAGGTTTTCATCACAACACTCAATTGACTTTATCAAATTTGACAGTTCCATCCCGCCCGATTGTCCGATTGTTGCCAGTCTTCTAAATTATTAACAATTATGTCTTGATTATGATTGCCAAATGCAAGTTTGAATGAACTGAAATACCTTTGCGTTGATATTATGTATTATTAAATATATTCGTTTTCAGAGTATTAAAATAGCACTACCTACTAACTTCTTTATAAGACCCCTAATACACTAGCATATATCTATGATCATGGAAGATTCACATTGCATGTAGGTATAACGAATAAAATCTGACATTATAATATTTGGTAATTTGGTTCACTAATCTGTGATCTCTAGACGGCAATGCAGCACTCACAGACATGCTTTACGTGCTGTTATGCATGAAAGATCATTTATTTATTGATACATGCAAACTATTGTAAATGCAATACACATTCTCTTGGTAAAATATAAATATACGTATATTAATGTTTTGCCAGGAGGTGCCATTAGGACATTAGCATTTTAGAAAATTTTTGCCTTAAGGGGAGTTTCCTTAGTTTTCAAGTTAAATATTAAATACAAATCAAATACTGCCGGCAATTGATTGACGAATCCCTTTATTTTTCATCATGCAAGCTATAAATGACGTGTATGCATGCGTATACACATCTGCGTATCATGCACGTTGAAGTGACTGCATGTCAACGTCATTATCGTTAATATACATTGTCTACTTGTTTGTTAATGTGATATAATATATTCTATGGAATTCAACGAACTTTATTATGATAAAGCATATTAAATTGTATAAACTCACTGTTGGTTGTTTAAGTAACTTTATTACAAGGGTTCACATTACAAAAAATGTTTGAAATGTTAAAAGTACGAAGCAACAAGATTAGTGACAAAAAGAGCCTCGATAAAACCATAGAAAGATGAAATCGTCTTCTCGTAACATATTACTTTTAAATCATGTCTTATTGGAGACTCCCATGGATCAGCTTCAATGGCGCAATGTCTGTTACGTCATAACTTCCCGAGTTCTTAACCGATTTTAATATTTTTTGTGTAGAATCGTATTAACATGTTTAGGACCAGATTCCGAATTTCGAATTTCGCTAAAATTCCCATCGATACAATTTTTTTTTTCATTTTTTAGATATTACGCTCCTCTCCAATATATGGTGCTAGCGTTGCTTTATGCTTAGCGACTACAGCGCCTAGTACTTAATTACTTAATATGCTAGAATGTGAACAGCACATTCAATATTTTAATGAAATAAATAGCGTATAGATCGTATTATATGTGGCAAATCGAAACGGTCTTTAGAAAATGGCAATACCAAGGAAACAACTGTCAATAAAATACTCAGTAATATGGAAGTGAATTGATTGCTAATTATTATGTGGATTATTGTCCGCTGAAGTTTTAACTAAGTATTTTACAGCGTTTTGTGAAAATTAGAAACTTATTTTTGATATAAATTTGGATTAAGTACAACGTCGAGTAAAGACGATACCACGAATGGGCATTGTCCTTTGTCTATATATATTCTTTAATACATTTAACACTTTCTCTGACAATTACGAAGGAATAAACTCATGTCATTATTTTTTTATTGCGACTGCAATCAAAATATTTTAAGAAGATATTTTAAAAATGCTGGAGATGCCAAAAAAATATTATATTGACAACATAAAAACCAAAGCTGTTTAATTGATTGCATTAAAATGGGCACTAGCGAAATTATATTAGTAAGAATAGGCTTATGGGGATTTAAATTATTTAAAGCTACAGTTTACTTTATGACGTTGTTAATAATGAAACTTTAAAAGCACGGGAGATGTCAAAACTTTATAAAGTATTTAAGATCATAAACACTTGTTGCAATAACTGTTGCAACAATGTAGTATAAAAATATAAACTACAATACATTAAATTTTGTACCCTATAGAGAAACGTTTTAAATATTTCCTCTGGTGATAATTGAAGGTTAAAAACAGTACTTTTATCATACTTCATTTGGAGCTTATAAATTTGCTTTTTTACAAAACTTTTTAAGACAATTTATATAAAAACAAACTTACCACTTTGTATTTCCGCGGAAACATTACGATTTTCATAGCCTTGGGATAAAACCAAGCTTGAGAGATGTAAAACATTATCAATAACATTTCCTTCATAGATAGGTTGCTCAAATTGTAAGTTCACCTCTGTAAATAAAACATCAAAGAAAATAAAATAAATGTTTTGTTTTTACAAAGAAAGCACAGATTTCAAATTGACTAATAAACATTTGAATGTATTCATTAATATTTGTATGCATTCATTAGAGTAATCGTCAGGTCACAAAATTCTACAATATGTAAGTCACTAGCGGCTTTAGATTTTTTAAACTTAACGGTTTGTAAAACCTTTTTTTAAAAATCATTTAAAATAACATAAAATATAGTTAGCAGTTTCTAAGTGTTGATTTACCTTCTGGCAGCTGCACAATTACAGTAGCACTTGTACCACTTGTATGCTCCCTATCAGCTCGTACTACTAGGAAAACCTTTCGTTGTGCCAGTATTTCAAGCGGCAGAGTTCTAATAACTACGAGTTCCACATTGTTGACATTAGACGTGATATTGAAATATTCTGAATGGTCACCTAAAATAAAAGTAAATAGTAAAATTATGAAAAAAAAAACTATTTAGTTAAAATTGTTTTTAAACTTCTATGTATACATTTCAAACTTTTGCATGAAACAACTTTTTTACGGTATATGTGCATAATTTATATATAATCGGACACGTTTTATTTTGCATATTTATTTAGTTATTAAATTCTCACTGTGATTACATTGTATATTACTGAGTCTACTACCAGTTCGGTAATAAGGAGGCCCTTCCGAGAAGAACCGAAGGGACTGACCTCCATCTTTCTTTTATTATGCATTATGCAAAGCAAATTATGTAGGATGTTTCCCGATTTCAATAGCCTCGCGTAGCATCCTAGGAACAAATCTTTATTCTCTAGCGAGAATTTGAAGTTTATCGAATCGAATGTAGTGGTTTGGCCCCTCGAAAGCATGCTCACACACGGCAGACCTATTATCACGCCTATGTTTTATGTCAGCTACATGTTTTTTAATGCGCGTGCCTGTACTTCTCTTTGTTTGCCCGATGTATGAGAGACCACAGTCAAAATCAATTTTGTAGACGCCTGCTGCCTGGTGGTGTATTTTACATTGACAGGTCATAAGAATTGGTTAATCTCCCTGCCTGGTTAAAGTAAGTATAAATGGAAACCCGCTTCAGAATGTTTCCAATCTTGTCAGTTACCCCCTTCATTTAGAGAAGGTCAGCAGCTCAGAACAATAATTAGTTATTGTTCTGAGGTCAGCAGGTTGACGTTCTACTGTGTGTGTTGCAGTATTCGTTTGACATGCAGCAGTCAGATGTTATTGGTCACAGATGCCGCGAGCTCTCTGAAACAAAAATTTCCCTACGGTAGCGACAGTGTAGGATGGTGGTGAGAGTCACTGTTTAGATATCTATCTGTATGTGTTGCCTTTCTATACACTGTATGACTAAAGGATTGATTTGAATACCTGCTGATTTGAATGTCTAGGAAGGCTATTTCGGGCTGTATTGTATGACGGGCTGTATGGAATTGAGGTAACTTAAAAAGACAGAAAATATATCTCTTGGTAGTATCGCAAATTTGTCATCTACGTACCTATTGTAAAAGCGTGGACATACCGGTGCTGTGACTACGCTGTAATCAATTATGCGCAAATACCGCAAAAAGTTATTTAATTCAAATATGTAATGTGCGCGGAAGTGTAAGAACTAAATACATTTAAAACTTGTTTATAAATGAAAAGTCGAATAAAGCTACAGTCAGCAACAAACTGACTCAATTATAACAGGAAATTTGTTAAAATTACTATTAAATTAATACAATTAAATATTGTCTGTTTTATTATGTCTACCACCAGTTTGGAAATTGCAAAGGAGAACAAACAAATTAAAGAAATCAGAAATTTTGCAGAAATCGTAGATATTATGAAATGAGTAATAAAATGCAAAATATAATAAACAATTTTATTGTATAAAAGTTCCTGTTACAAATATTTCAAGGTTAAAGTGATCTACAAGTCAAAACGTCAAGATTAAATATAAGAAACAATAATTTTAATATCTTTTGTGTGGAATCGAACCAACACATTAAGAACGAAATTCACAAAAATAAAAAAGTTATGATCAAAAAACATTGGCTCTAAAACAAAAAGCGCACTCTTTTTGAAAGTTTTCATTCTTATGGAATTTCAAAATGTACTAAACATTATTGCATTTTATTTTTATTTTTTTTAGTATAACGCTCCGCTCCAATATATGGTGCTAGCGAAGCTTTATGCTTAGCGACTGCATTGACCTAGTTAAATCTTCGCTCTGCCTAGTACTTGTCGAGATCGAAAACTTCGAGAGCTATCAACTAGAAATACAAAAACACTTTAATGATCTTTAGAGCGTTAATGTTGTGAACGATCAAAATATCACGACAGTGGATATTGCACGTGTGGTTTGAGAGTTTTGAGTTTGTGTTTTGAGATTTTAAAACACGCCGTTTCATACTAAGGAATTTTTCAACTATTCAATTTAACCATATAATAGAGACAGAAAATAAGGCAACGGAACTCAGCGGAAACTTATCGTTAATACTCAGCGGATGCTTATCCCCAACAAAGGCTCCAAAATGAGACTTTTCTATTGGCAGAGTCAATTGACGAAGCTGAAAACCGACTTGTGCAAACGACGACCTAATGCAGCTGGTGTGCACAGTCTGGGCTCCAGAATGCCGCATCCTGATAACAAGTGCGCATTTTCGGCGAGACCGCGATAGTTTCTGCCAGCATTCCCGTGACATTGCTATACCGAGCGACTTTTTGTAAAATGATGATGAGTGGTTCGTTGAATTAATGACGCCAAATGTAAGATATAGGATGTTGTGGAGTTCTAAGTGGGTAGCTTTTATCGTCGAACGCAGGGGAGAGAGAGAAGGTTCCGTGCTGCCAGTGGTGCTCGTATGCTGCGTGTGGGGGACCGACGGACGATCTGGTCAAAGATTGCAGGCAGCGCAGGACCGATCTTTATTGAGATCCTTTAGGAAAACTTATGATCTTTATGCTTATGGAGTATTAAGGGTCTAGTTAGGTTGCTATGAGGATGAAGACGGCAAAGCAATATAAGAGGGTAAGTTTTTTATTACTTATCAATAAGAAACAGGTTAAGAAGCTAAAGCACTTGTGCTTTGGAAAATAGAAAAAGGACGGTAACGCAACATCTAACTTAAAGTCAATATAGAAATGTTCGTTTTCTACATTAAAAGAAAAGCACAAACATGATAAGCAAGGAGCAGTGAAAATGGGAGCTTAAAGAAACATAGCTGGAGCTAATATAGCTCTCATAAAGAAATATAGCTGGAGTGAATTTGATGGATTCATCATATCAGCCGTACGACGCCCACTGCTGGACATAGGCCTCCCCCAAGGATCTCCACAACGATCGGTCCTGTGCTGCCCGCATCCAGCGTTTTCCCGCGACCTTAACCAGATCGTCGGTCCACCTCGTAGCGGGCCTACCCACTGAGCGTCGTCCGGCACGTGGTCGCCATTCGAGAACCTTTCCGCCCCAACGGCCATCGGTTCTCCTTGCTATGTGTCCTGCCCATTGCCATTTCAGCTTCGCAATTATTTGAGCTATGTCGGCGGTTTTTGTTCTCCTACGGATCTCCTCATTTCTGATTCGATCGCGTAGGGAAACACCAAGCATAGCTCTCTCCATTGCCCGCTGGGCGACCTTGAGCCGTCTTACAAGACCCATAGTGAACGACCACGTTTCACTTTTTCGTATTTTGGACGCGAAAATGTATCGCAGCTTCCCGAACGCTGCCCACCCGAGTTGGATTCGACGAGAGATCTCTTTCTCGAAGTTGGACTTACCTATCTGTATTGTATGTCCTAGGTAAACATAGTGGTCAACAACTTCGAGTGTAACGTTCCCAACATTTACTGGAGCGGGTGTAACAATGGACGTTGGACATAATTTTCGTCTCGTCCATGTTCATCTTAAGACCCACTCGTTGGGATGCGTTACAAATTATAATTAGTTACGTTACAAATTTGATGGATTAAATAAGGAATAATGTGAAAAGAGAGTGGTGTGGTGTGGAAGAAGATATAACGACAAAGATAGAAAACGGGATGCTTGGATGATTTTGACATGTAGAGAGGATGGACGAAAGAAGATTAACAAGACAAATATATAAGGCAAATGTGTACGGGCAAGTTGGTAACGGCAGACCAAGGCGAACTTTCAGGGATCAAATAGTGGATATCTTGCAAAAAGGCCAGGTCAAAAGTACTCTTAACCGACGAGTGTGTATCAAAATACTGATAAGAGTTGAAGAAGCAAGAGATGTATGTCAGGATCGTGGTTAATTGAAATCTTTGATTTCTGCCTATCCGTGCGGGTGCCTGTGACTTTATGTTTGTATGTCACATACATTGTTTAGTAGCTGAAGCACTTCTCTTATGGAAGTCAGCAAATAGAGCAAATATAGATAACTTCGTTTTCTACATTACGAACTTCAGAGTAGCGTCATCATAAAAACCGGTGTGCCACTCATCCGATCATAGAGGTCACAATTAATAGTCTGTGCAGATATCTATAATATCTAAGCTGTGGTTTTAGTGTGCCACGGTTGCGTAATCAGCCAATTACGTATTAAGTTGGATTCATGAAATTATTATAAGACGTCAGTGATGAGATGTCATTAGCCTTAAATGGCGAGTACTGATCGCAAGATGTTACATATATATACTCATTAAATAAGGCTTGTTACAGAAATATTAGAAAGTCTGTTATTTGCCGGTCAGGTTCAGGTCAAAAAAATGAAAGCTTTATTATTAAGGTTAAGTAATGATTAAAAACTTTGTAGGTAAAGTACAAAATGGTTTAATCTAATAAAATGGAGTTTGGAATTGTTATATATATATATATATATATATATATGTATATTAATATAGAGGGAGAAATGGATGAAGATCAAATTTATTTTTACCTGCTCCCAGTGAAAATTTCACATCTTCATGATACCCTTGTTGCAGTGAAATTGGCTCTCTTAGAACAATTTCTTCGCTTGCTATATAATCAGCCATGTAAAATGTCTGTGTGAAAACTAATTCCTCTGGCAATTCAAAAACGCCGTCACTTTGAATTCGTATTGTAGCGGTTCTCGTACGGGGAGGATCATCGGTTAGATCAACGTCCTGAAATATTTTTACTCTATAAAGTTACGGACGAAAAAATAAACTCTAGGCTAGTACTGGTTAACCACAAAAACTTTTGTACTTACCGTAGCACTTATCGTAAATTCGATGGGCTCTGGAATATTTCTAATAAACGTAGTTGTTGTCAAAGATGCTTTGAATTCTTTAGGTGTTGTAGATGATTCCTCATCGTATGCTATTTCAAAATATGTGCTGTCAAAAATTTCAAAAATGATTTCTTGAGTTGTAAGGTCTATATCTCTTACTGTTAGAGGAAGAACGTTGGTGATTTCAAATCCTGGTGGCAGTGGTGGTATAACTGTGAATTCAAATACGTCATCCGGTCGAAATATAGGATCATTATTGTTTGTATCTTCTACCTCCACGCGAAAGCTCTAGAAAAACATGAAATGAATTAGTACAAATGTAGAAATGTAAATATTTTACAACAATTAAATTTTTTTAAGGTACCAAATAAACTGACATGCCTAGATTAAGAAAAAAAAATTATGCCATTTTGTTTACTTTCTTGTATTTGAAAGTGATATATTAATTATAAAAGGAGATTGGCAAACTGAATTTTTAACGTAATAAAAGCATATGCAAGTTTTTGATTATTATATTAAGTAATTTTTCAAAGTAAAAATTATCCGATAATTGTTGGATATATAAAACATTTTCTTAAACAATTCTAAACGAATCACTTGTAGAAATAAAATAAGCCATTGTTAAGTTCCCGTTGTCATTTAAATAAAAAAACCTTTTAATGGATATTTGCGCATACTTTATATTCAATCTTGACGTAATCGGAGGATGACTAAGGTATTACCGTCATACATAATACACACCTTCACAATATTTTAATTCGGCACATTCCTAACTGTTAAAATTAATACAAAGTGAATTAGCTTTTAACAAATAACACGAAATGAACTGAGATCTTAATTGCGCTTACTATTACTTGCAGTTTTGGTGAGATTTGTTTAGGTTTAAATGTCCTGTAAGTAAATATTTTTATATTTACAAAAAAACTATTGTCAAACAAAGTTTTAAAATTTAAAAAAATCAAAATTAAGTAAACGTAACAATTTATTGATCTATCCATGAATTGTGTGACAAACACACTATACCAAGGCATATAATGCACGACTTGTACACTTCGACAAGTTTCAGCTCGGAAACGGTGAGTTTTATGAAAAATAGTTTTAAACAAAAGTTGTAGCTAATTTTGTGACAAACAACTTTCTGATGAACATTAATGCAAAAAAATTGTTATTTCATAATGAAAATAGCAAAAAACCACTTTTTTGAAACATTAGCGCCACCTAACTTTTTCATTTCAAGTCGGATGACGTTACTTCAATAAAAGAAAATGTAGTCCTCAGTGTCCTCTTTAATTAAAAAAAGCAATTACACTTGCTGAGATAAATGCATTTCAATTTTTTTTTGGATTTTCTCAAAAACAGCAGGAGGGAGTACTTCGGAAATCTGACATTAAGTTAATTATTTGCTCCCCTAACGATTGGTATCGTCAAATCCCGGTTTGTCATTTTTCAGAGAGTTCGAATTTTTTGCTTACATATTGACTGTAATAATACATTTTAAAATTTTATTACAAAAAGGAAAAAATGCAATGTAAGCCGCGAAAAAAATTTGTGACGTTTATGGACCTAATCTAGTGTCAGTAAGAGTAGCACAAAATTGGTTTAAGCGTTTTCAATCCGAAAATTTTGATCTTAAAGATACACCTCGCTCTGGTCGCCCTGTTATGGTTAAAATGGACGCTATTTTTGAAAAAGTGGAGCAAGATCGGCATATCGGCAGTTACGACATAGCTGAAGAACTGGTAATTGACCACCAAACATTTGAAAAAAGCTGAGTACACAAAAAAGCTCGATATTTGGGTGCCACACGACCTCACTGAAAGATGAACGAATGAATGAACCGTGTACTCATTTGAGATTCTTTATTGAGACATAATGAAACCGAGCCCTTTTTGAAGAGATTGATAATTGGTGATGAAAAGTGGATCACGTATGACAAGAAAGTGTGAAAAAGGTCGGTCAGGCTTCACAGACTGTGGCAAAACCTGGTTTAACTTGCAAAAAGGTCATGCTGTGTCTATGGTGAGATTGGAAAAAATATTCATTATAAACTTTTACCACTGGGCAGAACCATTGATTCGGATCTCTACTGCCAACAACTGACGAGCCGACGATTGAGCAAGAAGTTGGGAGAAAACGGCCGGAATTGATTAATAGAAAGGGTGGGGTTTTTTATCACAATAGCGCTAGACCACATACATTTCTAGCCACTCAGTAAAAATTAAGAGAGTTTGACTGCACCTTCAGATTTCCACCTGTTTTGATCTCTTCAGAATTATTTAGGCAGTGTCAGGTTAACAACAAGAGAATCCTGCCAAAACTATTTGTTGCGTTCTTTTGATCAGAAGTCCCATAATTTCTACAGCAACGGGATCATGTCTCTACATACAAGACGGCAGAAAGTCAACGAACAAAATGGCACATAGACATATACTGTAATTTAAAATAAATTAACTCTGAAAAAAGTCTCGAATTTTCCTATAAAATGCGAAGAAACTTTTTCCTCAACCTAATATAATTAAAAATTTTAGCTTAAGTTTTGTTTATATTTTCTACTAGCTTTCCGCCCGCGGCTTCGCCCGCGTGGAATTCGGTTATATTGCGGTATAAAGCACAACTATAAGAAAACTTCTCATTCCCACGGAAAAATCTAAGAAGCGCGATGTAACGCTGGATACAATTAGTTGTTAAACCAAAACTATATTATGTTTTCCCTTGTGGAGCAAAAACATGCAGATTTTTTGCACTGGAAACCCGGGAACACGCTACATAGAGCTGACCATGCGAAAAACAATGTTTTTCCAAGTGTACTCCAGCAACCCTTAGAGTTTGGCCTTGTGCTTTATTTATGGCAAATGAAACCCTTAGAGGAAATTGTAGTCTTTTAAATTGAATTCATATTCGTTTGCAACATATAAATAGATGTATAAAAAAACAGTTTAGACGATAAAACAAATTGTACGTCATCCCTCGGGAATTCCTCATTTTCGGGGATCCATTATCTTATCATTTAGCTTAAAAATTTACATGTTCATATTCGTTTGCAACATATAAGTAGATGTAAAAAAACAGTTTAGACGATAAAACAAATTGTGCGTCATCCCTCGGGAATTCCTCATTTTCGGGGATTCATTATCGTATCATTTAGCTTCTAAATTTTCATGTTTATATTCGTTTGCAATATTTTACCTTGTTTTAAACGACACACAGCGCCATCTGCAATCCATCAAGCAAACAATATTTTTGTTTTCCCTCGGGAATATCAATTTTTCCAGGATAAAAAGTACCCTATTATTTAATCCGGACTTTTATCTTTACGTCTGCAAAATTTCAAAGCAATCGGTTCAGTAGTTACGGCGTGAAAGCGGAACAAACAAACAAACAAACAAACTCACTTTCCGATTTATAATATTAGTAAGGATAAGGATTATTTGCATTCCTCTTCATATCTACTTACTACTACTCATCTATAACATTAGATTGGGTGAAATGTAATCATTATTTTTATTGAATTTATTCTTATTGTTTATGGTGGTTAAATTATTGGACTAATCAATGAGTAAATTATATTTAGTTAATGTAATTTAAATATGTTTTTCTTTTTGATCTTCACTTATAAAGTCAAATTTAAATTAAAAACACACACTTTGATATTATAATTTATTATGTTATGTCGGGCTAGAGAAGTCGTTGACACTGAAAAAGAAAACCAAGAACCTCTAGCAAGCCCTAAAAAAACGATTATATTAGTGTAAATGAAACATATCAAACTTATAACATCGATCATACCTCACCCAATCAATTCCACCAATCTTACAGTTTATCGTCTTCCAGATCATCTTCATGTAGTTCATAATCAAACTGTTCAGACTGTAATAAACCTGATACTGTTCTTCAAAAACACCATCATGGACTTTTCACAAAATAAAATATAAATCCTTAGGAGGGAACAAAGAAGTGGCATAGGCCTCAGTGATGATTATCTGACAATAGTTTTTGGTTAGTTACCAGATAAACCAACAAAAAATAGGAATATAATCCTTAAATAACAGACTTTTAATTATTCTGATTCGGACTGTAATTATTATACAAAATTATCGCAAAGGCCGTCAATGTTCACGAAATGACAACAAAATAAATTAAAACTGCTGGGAAATATCGGTAAATCATAAATATCGACGTCTGAAAAACTCATTTCGTAGTTTTTGCTCGTTATATAAGGGTATACCGAAAAATACAAATTTAAATGTGTAGAAAATATTGACACTGACAGTTGATACATGATAATTAGAAACTTGGAATTTAGGTTGTTTATCATTCCAAAGGGCTTATATTTGAACATGTATGATGGATATGACTCCAAAGTATAAATATATTAATTGCCAATATCCTAAGCATCCAAACAAAGCCTTTTATTTTACTATAAATAATAACAGAGTTAGATTTTTTTTTTCAAATACACTGGCTATTTTCGAAAAAATTAAAGGTATAATTAAATAAAATTGATGAGGGTTTTGCAATTAATAATTTAGGAGGGACACACAACAACCATAAAACTATAAAACCAGAATTACTATAAGATTTATAAAAGATATATTGACGAAAACCCAACAATAGAATCACCCTATCTCAGGGCTTACACTTCACGATATTACATTGGGAATGATATTTTGTGTTAAAGTGGAAGCCCACTGATGATTTAGGAGTTGTATAACTGTATTGTGTCCGAGGGGCGATACTTCCGCATTTAATTATACATTAAAATGTACACTGTTACTTTTGGATTGAAGTAGATGCGAAAAAGGTCGCAAATGAAATATGATCATGTGTATTTAAATATAGTGTGTGCAGAATATTCAACACCAAAAGATATAATATTTTACTTCGATTACTGTTATGGACAGCATAAAAAAAATAATGAAAAAAAAAATTAAATATAAGCAGTATAACTCAAATTTCTGATTAGAGGACACACGGAAAATGAGGTTGACAGTGCCTATAGTCTGATAGAACGTGAAATTAAGAAAAACTTGAAGTCAGCCTATTTATAGTAAAGAACACAAAAGTAAACCTGGCATAAATGTAACTCAGCTAACATTAAAGTCTTTTATAGACTTCAAGTCCCTACAAGAGGAATGTGAACACAATTATAGTATTGACAAAAAAGTAAACGGTGTCAATTAAATGAGATTAAAGTTTTGAAACTTTTGAAATCAGAACCCTCTACTTTTTATTAGAGGACCTCATACAGTGACACTTTTTTTGAGGAAGCTGATGTTAACAATGAAAGGGAGAAAATGACCTCCTTTTCAAACATTTCACTAAATAAAGCGTATAAACAAAAACGAGAACTAAGTATTAAAAAAAAGGCTTGAAAGAGTTAATTACAAAAAGGTTGATTTCTTCCTTTTATACTAATTTATTTATTATTTTTTTAATTATAACGAGATAAAGGAGACAACTGATTGTTGGCTAGTAAAAATAATTAACAATAATAATTATTAAAAACTTTGCTAAATTATAGTTCAAATGACAAAACTGTTAAATGCGCGACATTTTAGAATTTACAAACGCAAAACGATGAAACTATTTGTTACGAAGGCTGTCATTAAGTATGGCTAACCGAACGAACAGTCACTAAGTATGGCTAACCGAACGAACAGTCACTAAGTATGGCTAACCGAACGAACAATGTTCACGTTCTCATATTAATTATTTCTGTGCATTTAAATATTCGTTTGATTTTTTTTTTGTTAGAAATTCTGATACCATGTATAAAAATACGTACAAATTCATTTCGATGCTTTTCTTTCCAATAACTCAAATTTACGTTTGTTTGAAAAATGGATGGAAAAATTATAACAGTCGTCGTCGAAGGATAACAAATCCGATGCAGAGTGGGAAAAAGACCTGGCCATGGAGCATGTTTATTTTCATCTCTGCCTTATTTGCTTTGTCACATAATTTCAATAGCTACTTAATTTCGAGCCAATATAGCAAGTCACGTGACTAGCAATTGGCAAAGATTTAAGTGTTTTACAATGGGCCGATCTGGGACCGCTTATGGTACTTGTTGCACAACCTGCGAACTTAAAACAGCTGGAGAAATATTTCCATTTCAATTCAACCTGTTTCGAGAGGGCAGACTTATTACAAAACTTGGGGCAAGGGATCAAAAGAATGCGTTTTAATAGACACTTCAATGAAAGACATTTTGTGGGCGATTTTTTCATATAGGCACACATTTAAATTTTCACGCGAACGAAGTCGAAGGGTAACAGCTAGTTAACATATAAGCTTGATATGGAAATCAATGTACCTTTTTCGATGTCTGAATATTACACACTATAATTTTTGTACAAGAAGATCAAAATAACTAACGTAACTCGTCCCGCTTGCGCCAAAAATTCCGAGACGCCTATTTATTATTTATGTTGGCCGAGGCGACATAAATTCTTCTTTTTCCCTTATAAAAAAGTTTTTCATTCATAAGTCGCTTGCCCGGAAGAATACAGTATTAAGTCAAAATTTGGCACTAACTGACTTTAATGATACAGTGCGAATAAAAAAAGTACGTTCTACCTTTTGAATAAGGTAACTTTCGTAATTGGCTTATTCAGGGGCAAACGAAAAAGGGGGCATGATCGACCTTGTTTAAAAGGTAGAACGTACTTTTTTTTATTCGTACTGTGTCATTAAGTCAGTTAGTGCCAAATTTTGACTTAATACTGTATTCTTCCGGGCAAGTGTATTTTGTTTTTGAGGTTAGAAGTTGAAGTCGAGATTTTATTACCAACTCTTAGATAAAGACTATGACTGTTTTTGACACTACATTAGAACAATGAAACAGTGACGCAAAAATCTACATGCGACACAAAAATTACATAGACGTTTGCCAATCTCCTTGAGTTAGTTAAACTCGCTGATTTTTAGACCAGTGTCAATAACTACACCTTTAACAGAAATATGGAACAACTGAAATATAAAGCCCAGTTAAAATAAATAAACCTGCAAATAATTTATTGAATATCCTTAAACTTTACAGCAATCATGTAAAAACTCAACAATTAAGCAAGTAAGTAATTTTAAATTTGTTATGCACTTTTGTTAACTAATTATAGCTAAATGATTAAGTTATCTGGAACATTCCAAATTGATAAAGTCACATATCTACGCTCAAGATACGCATCTAAGCGTTATTTATAATAACATAGATTACAGTTCTTAATATATATTTATTATTGATGGTGACAGTATCTCTATTAAACACCCACCAAAGAACTAGAGGAGCCTCCGGAACAGCTAAATGTCACAAACACAGTCATTTCATTGGTAGTTTCATACTCTTCATACAGTATAAAGTCTTCGTTTGTTTCAATTACAAACGTGGAGTTCGTTAGATGAACGTTCATATACGGGCCATTATTTAAGTTACTTCCGAAGACGACATTTGTTATAGCTGTAAATGATAAAATTAGTTATCCCAGCACTTCAAAATATATCTAAGCGTTCTAATACATATTTCACTGCTTCTAGTTAAAGTACACAAACTTTACTTTCATAATATTGATGACATTGGTTTTCTTTATAAGAGATAATGACGTAATTCAATAAAATTTGTTTATTAAATACTTTGTTTATGGGTGTTAATTACTTTATTAAGTTAGACATGACAGTTATGACAACTTTGTTATTAATATCTTTAATTCATATTTTTATGTTTTATGTAGTCTTCGTTTTAACCTCATTTGTTGCCAGAATATCAGCCTTTCTACTACAATTTGCATCGCTGTTGTAGTAAAGAGTAATTATAAGCTCAATTTATTAAATTTTCCTTAGTATATTAATTCAACAGTGACAAAATGAAATGGTTTGTTAATTTTAAAATCGATATATGAAACTCATCACATTAAAGACTTGTATAAAAATGTGTTTATTCGAAGACAAAGTTCAACATAATGCCTACCAAGGTTTTTTTAACATTTATGTTGCTGTTTAGGATGTCTAGGATGTTTATCATATAAGGGTTGATAAAAATATTTTTGAAGAACTAAATATCTTCTTTGGTTTGACATACTAAAATACTGTCCCTCCTAGCATCTGTTGTATTTTCAATGTTAAGGCTGATTCTTTTAATATAATTCTTTATTTCTACCCGAAGTTTAATAGCACTTATCACAACTTTCTTAGATAAACGATAACTTGGTTAGAAGAATTTAAATTTGAATTTATTAGTATAATATGATATCTTAGAAACAAAAATAAAAATATCTGGGATTTTCTAAAAAATCGCCCTTTATTTAATTGTTCCACGGTACATCGCTGATAGTTATTTTTTGCAAATGAAAACCAGATTTCAAGTAATGCCTTTTCTCAATAGAGTACTACTTTTGTTATATCTATTCGTATTTCATCAATATTCGAACTACAATAAATATATCTCTCTTTACCCAAAATATTTGTAGTCTGCCTTTCGAAGAACGTTCCTTCATGTGTGTCTAATATAGTAACGTGTTGAAGTATGATCCAACTAGATACACCATCCATTTGACAGCCTGCAAGTTTTTACACGTATGACTTATCAAGGATTATAACAAAATGGACGAATAAAATAAAACCTTCTAACGAGTTTCCAAAAATCTGAATTTTCAAAGCATTTTGATTTTTTAAACTACTGTTTTAAGTAGAATTTGTTTACAGATTGAAGAAATATTCTTTTTTATTACTGTGTTTTAAAATTTAAGAATCTACTTACCATAACTGAGAGCGAATAAGGCGCAAAAGACAAACACAGTGAGAAATTTCTTAGTCCCCATTTTGTTAATTATTTAAATTCAATCCAATAATCACAATCAAGAAACATATTTGCCGGTCAATCTAAATTTATTGATTTAATTTATTTTATCTAACTATAGTATAACTAAACTAATATTCACAAAATTTACACTTGATTTACCAATAAATTCACTATTGGCACTGGAAAATGTAACAAAAATTTTGAACACAAAGTCACCAGAAAAGTACTTTTGAAGTATCCAATTGTAAAATGACATGTTCAGACTAAGCAAGTCAACAAGCAGATTATCATATCTATTGATAACTGCAAAGGGAAATACAATGATCAATGTGCCCTTATCAAACGTATTATAAAGATAAGCAATAAATTAGCCATATGTAAAATATGGGCGATAATAGGGAATATCAGGTTATATTACTTCTACAGCAGGGTGGTTCGCTCTTACTTCTTTTACATGGAGAGGACGTGAAGAAGCAGCCGTGCTCTAATTGACTTCCCGTTCACTTGGGGTGGACGAAAAAGTACATCTGGGGGGATGCCCGTCCCATATCCGGATATACGCCCTGGTAAGGAGGTTTCCAAGACGGAAGTCGAGATTAATAGTGGAGAGTGCCAAGACACTGATCCATTAGCACTTGATGATTTGGAGGGGTATGTTCCTGAGTACATCCTGTCCGCAATGGTAGAAGGAGTCCTATATATCCTCGCCGTCAGCCCACGACCGGTCGTGGCTTTAAAGGCTAAATATATAGGACTGTGTAAAAGTGGATATAAATGGATTTTTTTCTATTAAATATTTTTCAGTGATTGCTTTCGAGATGCTATTTGTAGCAAGGAGGCAGCTTTCTTATGCATGATGGCGTGAAAACTATCTACATATGCATATGTAGGCATAACTACAACGTCGTGGCAGTCAAGTAATATTAAGTGGTAACAGGACTTAATTTAAAAAATGGTCACTATTCTGTCCACCGGACCAGTTATCCAAATTGATTTTAATATAAAATTTACTGTGAGAAATTAATGGCCAATACAGTGCGACCTCATTATAACAAAACGAAAGGGAATTAGGGAATGTTCGTTATACCAAGTATGTATGGTTTCTTGCTACCATAAAGATTTCTTGAAATTATCTCGAATGATTTTTTACTTAAATTTATTATGTGAATCATAACATAAAATTTTATTTTTATTAAATATATAAGAAACCTAAAAAACTTATGGGAAATTTGATTTGTACCATGCCCATAGAACAAGTTAAGTAATACAACGACGTAATGCTATCAGTCTTCTGGGCACATTACCTACGAGCGAATATTTACAAGATATTTTTATTTACTTAATTTGAATATACCTAGAGTATTATTTTTAAGTAAGTTTATGATTGTGTAATGCATTAGAAATATATATGTAAAGTATCATAATATTCCTGAAGCCAAATCGAATGTATTATTACAAAGTTATCCTGTGAGATTAAAAGGAACTGCTAAACAGGTCTATGAAAACTAATCATTTTTAAAGTAAGAGGCGTGAAAATTAAATGCTTGCATTTGGTAAGAAAAAAAATGGTATTAATAATTCTACTTCTACTGCTAATTAAAAATTTGCATGAAAATTTCGCTTTTTTTGAAGAAGTTCTTTATGAAGTAAGATGGAGTTCGATCCCCCTGCCCGAGTTTCTTTCGCAGTTCTTCTCGGCAGGGCCTCCTAATTTCCGAACTGGTAGCAGACTCAATAGTATACAATGTTATCGTAGTGAGAATTTAATAACTAAATAAAATGTAAAAATAAAACAATTTGATTTATATAAAATAATTTTACCAATTAGGAACGGGCCCGATTTAAATTAAAAAAAAAATACACGACAACCATTATCTTAGTCGTCCTGTGATCAACGCTCCTGTAAAGAAGTCGAAACGTCAGGATTAAATATAAAATAAAATATTCGCAAAATCCATAAAAAAGTGTTTTATTCTAATGTGTAATGTGCGCGGAAGTGTAAGAACTGAATATATTGTCACCAATTCTCAATTTTGACTACTTCATTGAGAGCAATCAACAAGCTTAAAAACTAGGCGTTCTGGTAAAGGTGAGAAGGTACTTCACACCGGAACAGTTGCTCATCCTTTACCAAGCGCAAGTTCGATCGTGCATGGAGTACTGTTTTCATCTTTGGAACGGTTTCGCCCAATACCAGCTCCAGATGCTTGAGTCTATTTCATAAAAAGAGTAGCTTAAGCATATACGATAGTTTGATAGTTAGATATCTGTTTTTTATAGGATACATTTCAGAGAGTATGCAGCAAAATTGCACAACCTTGTTCCGCCGTCCCCTTTTTTTCATCGGACAACCAGATTTACAAATAGGCGCCACCATTTTATGGTTCATATACCAAAGAGCCGCAGTACGCGTTTTGGTTACAATTTTGTGATACGTACAGCTAAGGAGTCTGTATTTGTTGACAAATACAATTTAGGGGACTTAAAGTCACGAGTGAATAGGTATCTTATAGGCAAGCGCGTCACATCTTAGATCGTATCATCGCTAATCATCAGGCGAGATAGTGGTCAAGCACGTGAACATTTATTATTTATTCTTAATAGGGTATTTAGTTTAAAAAATAAATGGTCACGTGCTTATGCATTTTAGTAAATTGTATCCGTAAAGTTTCTTATTTTCGGCTTTTTTTAATATAGTGCTTAAGTGAATGCAATGATAATATTATTTTGAATATTCTGTGTTTTTGAAGTAAGGGGCATAAAGTTGCTTATAAACAATATAAACTGCGAGTTCCTCAAGTAAAGGCGGTAACTGGCTAAAGTTTCCTGGGTAAACGCGGTAAAGACTTTCTGTAACAAACACTACTCGTATGTGGGAGCAACGTCGACGGTAGTACAGGAAACTTATAAATACGCCAATTAAATGTCTAAACTAAGCAAACCTTTAACCATACCGTTTTGAGCATTTGTGTCCGAGTCATAAGTATATATATATGATATAGGAAAATATTTCTATTTTAATAGAATAACAATTGTTTTTCTTGACCCATCTATTAACATCAGTCCCTTGTTTTGGAGGACTATTGGACTATTGTGCCATTTAATTACAAAAAGATGAAGCTTTATGCGCTTATAAGATAGCATCACTACTATAATACCCTAATCTAGTGAGTTAAAACAATGTGCACATTCCAATTTTTGTACGTCTCACTGAGTTTAGCATAATTCCAAGATTTACTCAAATATTCGTATAAAAGTAATCGTACAAGAAAGTAAACAAAAAAATTGTCAAATTACAAAGCTACGTAAGTACAATAGGTGAGGTTTATTCCTAAAAGAAATCTCTTCCAACCCTCCTGTGATATTTGTGGTGAAATAATTTTATTTGTAATGTGTGCGTGTAGTAGGTGTCGTATTAAAAATGAAATACTGAACAGAGTCATTATAAGATACTTCCATAAAAGAACAGAAAGCCGAGAAAGGTTGAACTTTATGTGCCTACTTTATTAAAAAAAATGTATTATCTGCCTGTGTCGTGGTTCACTAATATTTAAACATATCATAAATTGTACATGTTTTTACTTATACGTAAAATGCATCAGAGTAATAAATAAACAATTATAATTGTGGAATTTTGACTTAAAAATCGGTTCAATCGTTTTATAAAACACTAAAATGGATCTTAGCGATTTATTGAATTTAATAATTAGAATCAGTTTGCCGCCGGTACTTTGTTAGTTTCATTGCAATAATTAATTAATCCTATTCTGTTAAAATAGCCATATATTGTTAGTAAGATCGCCTTAAGATTACTAAAACAAAGTAATTTTTTATTTACAGGTAAGTAACAGAAAGGAAACATGACTGAATTTAAGAAGAAATTCTTCTATCAAACGCAGACAAGCGATTGCTCATATGCCTTTAATGCAACAAAGTTTTGAACACTAACCATCGAAGCTTTGAAGATCATCTAAGAAAATTGAGTGAAAAAATCCTCGTAGATGTTTATAAAATATTTTTCAAATAATCATTTTTAGTTTGGTTTGTAGCTGTATAGTAAAAAGTTTAGTTTATTATCTCCAGCACTCCATATTTCCACTACTAGGGTACAGTTATGCAATCCTTTTTATTGTCAGCAGAGGATCCGGCGCACGGCGGCCGGCGTCACGGCTAATATACATTTCGTATTCAGTCGCTTATCAACTGTAACATTAATTGTACTTCGAAAGCCGTTCTTATTTTAAGTTACGCATGAAAGGTCAGCCCTGAAGTCCATATTATGGTGATGTGGTATTCTCTGTATAACTGCCTAGTTTGTCAATCGCGCTGGTGTATACGGATACACCAGCGCTTTAGCGAACGATCACAAATTTATTAATATAGCCATTAAAAAATAATATAGACATTATTATAATAATATAGATATAGACATTATGAATTGTACTGCATTACTTTCATAAGCATGAATACAGCTTAGCAAACATTTTGTTACCTATATGAAATAAATAAGTTATAAGTACGGTATGGTATTCATTTTTGCATTTGTTATTATTCGAACAGGGGTGATCGGTTGATGGGCAATTGGTATTTAAAAGGTAATAAAATTAAAGACGTGAATAAACTTACAATGTGTACTCCATGGCATGACAAAAAAAAGAGTATAATACTGATGTCACTAGAGAACATCGGTTTTTAAAGCAAGTAAAATTTCAAGAGTTGTTTATAAAAATTATACTTAAAATTACATTTTTGTACCTACTGAAATTTAGACAGGTCAATGATAATTGTTAATTAGTATAAAATAGTAGTTTTTTTGCATTGTGTTAAAGAAAAGGACTACATTTAAAGGATTAAAGAGGATCCTCGGAAAAATAGGAGTGATAAAAAGTTTCAGAAAGCACGGTCTACAAATTGATCTTAGGATTCAAAATTACGAGTCCTTCTTACCTACAAGCGAGTACCTATTGATATGATTTCATATTAAAAAAACTATTCCTATAACAAAAACTCTTATATCTCATATAATTTTAATACAGAAGAAAATATGCTATATATTCATCTCAGATGGAAACCGAATTTACGTCTTTAATTACTACCTGACTTTTTTTTATAAAAATATCAAAATAATATAGTAAATATTTTTGTAAATTATGCAGAAAGAAAATATAATATTAACCGTTTGATATTTTATGCAATCTCTGTAGTATTGTTTTTAATATAAATGATTTTTTGCCAGATTATAAAATTTTCTCATAGATATGATATTATTTCTTATAGATATTATATTATATTGTTTTTTGATTAGATACCGATCTGATAACGGGTTAATTATGATTATTTGGAAAAGAAATTGTTGATTCTTTATCTAATAAATCAAATTTTGTTTAGTTGGGCGGAAGCGACGTTTTCTTCGAAGTCAAACTGTACCAGATTAGACTCCGTGCCCCGTCTGTTTCTGTGATAAATAGGAGCATTGAAACCTGAGTCATGAGTAAATATTGCGTATTTATGTATCATAAACGTGTATCTTTTCATTATCCTTTTATTCATAACACAAGCTTTTCAGGGCCTACTTTGGGCTAACGATAGTCCCAAATTAAGAAACTTATTTTTTTTTTTCTAAAGTTCTAAAAATGAGAACTCGATAGCCGATCACAAGTAGTTTCGACATTCCATCGTGCGCTCTGTTTGTTAAAGTGTGTCCGCGTCGCGCTATTCGATCTGTGAGTCACATACGTGAACGGCCGCAAGTTTGTGCAGGCGCGGGCACAGTGTACTGCGTAATGTAGAGTCAAAGAAGCTTATGAGGTTGATTGGTAACATGAGTCATCTAAACAGTACATTAGAAAAAGAGATGCAGAACAAAGCAGTAATGCGTGTCGATGAGTCACTTATCGAATCGGAATCACCTCCTAACCACAAAACAAATCGCAAGAAGAGATTTAACTCGAACGAAGTAGCTGCACTTTGTGAGGATATGACTACGTTGCCAAGCCAACATTTGATGTTGATGAAAGATTGTTTCGCGAACTTTGGTTCGATCAACTCGCGAAATTGACAGCAAAAACTGAAGAAGTTGTTAGTTCCATTCAGTTCCTAAGTGATAAGTATGATAAATTATTTAAGAAGACGGAACAAATGTAGCAGCGTTTGAGTTTGCTTGAGGGGAAAAATAATTCTAATCTATCTATGGTTCAGAGGATTGCTAATATGGAACATAAATTGGATATGATGGAGCAACAAGTCCAACAATGCAATGTAAAAAACTTATTAAATATCTTGGAGGAAATCGGCATAGTAATTTAACACCTGATTGATAGAAATGATATAGTGACCATTAACAGAGTTGTTTATGCAGATCCAAAAAGCACTTGACCAAAAAATATAATTGTAAAGTTTTCCAGTTGAGCTAGGAGTGATAATTTTATAGCAGCAGTTAAACTTCTTAGCGGACATAAGTCCAATCAATTGAAGATTACTAGCATCCCGCAAATTATGTACTGAATGAACATTTCACAATAAAAAACAAGCAATTGTTCCGGGGAACTCGCGAAGCAGCTAAGAAGAACGAAATTTAGTTTGTTTGGATTAAATATGCCAATCGTATGCCAATTCGTGCCAATGACACATGGCCCGTTATAGCAATACGTTTTGTGCTGATTTACAAAAGTTTGATAGCGTTAAGAGCAAATGACATTTTTTACTTTAATTTCCTGTGGTATATTATTGTGTTAGTTGAAACAGTAGTAAGGACTGCATCCATTGTTTGTGTAACGATTGTCTCTGTCTTGAGTATTACTCTGTAAATTTAACCACTTGTTCGTGTTTTCAAACTGCCTGCGTTAACAAATCATTAGTTTCCCTGGTCAGTATTCAATTGAATTAAACAATCAATCAATTTATAATATTATTTTTATCAATTACATTATCTACAAAGAGTATCTATGTATATTCTAAAACCCAAAAATCACTTCAGGTAAGTCATTGTATAATGATTTTCTCATACGTAACTCATACAATTATAGTACTTTTTAAACAAGATGATGTGATTACGTATACTAGTAATTTTTGGTTTCTTTTAACAATTACCTATATTGTTTGCTCACTAGTTATTTAGTGCTCCTAAATTAACAGAGTAGTGTTCGTTTTACTTGCCGTTATAATATATACAAGCTGTTATATAGTATTCGAGATAAAAACAAAAATATTAATTGGTGAGTTTTATATACTGCCGTGCTAATGCATTCGGGATTCTTTCTGTGCTTATTTTCATATCTATCGCGCGGGTAAGTGTCAACTTTATAATAATATTTATTTCTTTGGTTGATTTATCGGAATGAAACTTTGAGTTTTACGTATTAGGATTGTTACCGTGTGCTTATTATATCGCTGTATGGTTATAAGTTTGTTCTTACGAAAATACTATAAATATATGTATTCTCTGTACCTGGCTAGTTCCATCTATTAGTAATAATGAAATGATCGACGCGCTTTATCAGGTTTGCTGCTGTGACTGAGATCGTCTTATTACTGGGCGATCGGACGATGGTGGAGTTTTGATAGCTGTACGCTGTGATATAAAGACATCGTGTTTTTCTCTAATCGTTTCAAAATCATACAGTGACACTGGTCATGCGTCTATATCGCCTATTATTATATTGCACTTAAAATAAAGTCCAATAATAGTGGCAAGTGGTCGTTTCATACACATATTAAAGGAAAAGAAAAAATATTGGGTTAAATGGGTTTAAATATAATAAAAAAATGGATCATAAAAATTTCTCAGTACTTCGATAATTCGATAATTTAATATTTTAAACCATGAATGCTATTTCAAATATATTTATTCTATTAAAGAAAGTTTGCGTAAGAATGTGAGGGGTTTTTGGGTTTTTCTTAATAGTCCTAAACAGTCATCTAGTATTCCTAACACCGTTAGTTATGAAGATCGAGTGTCTAACAATCCGGAGGAGGTCTTTGAACGGAGTCAGCCAAATAATTTTGATATTAAAGACCTTCCATTTAATTTCCGCACCTCTGGATGTTTATCTGATTTAAATGTCACTACTGATCGTGTTGCAAAGGAGCTGAGAGCTCGCTTTTACTACGAGAAATAACCCTATTACTCATATTTTTATAATTTTATATTCTTTTTTCATTTTTTCCAAGCTATCTTAGCCGAGTCGATTTTTTTCCAGTATATTTCTATTAAAATAATTTATCCTAATACACATAGTTATAATTTATGCACCACCTTACTAAAGCACGTATGGGCAAAGATTAAGGCATACTGATTGACTCGAAGTTGTATTTTGATACTTACATAGAACAAATTACTAATAAGGCCTTTCAAATGTACGGTTTTGTGGCACGAACATGCAAACCATTTAAGAGATTTGGAAGTTATTTTTTGCTTTAGACTTAGAATAAGTGATTTATGTCTCTTATTAGATCACAGCTGGAATACAGTTCTGTGATCTGGAATCCCTATGCTAAATGCAGTGATCGCATTGAACAGGTTCAATGAAAATTTATTCGATTAATAAATTACACATGTTTTCGCTTAATACGATCTTGTAAAAATTTTTTACACAAATATTCCCTTTTATCTGTTGAAAAAAAAAAGGTTACTTGCTGATCAAACAATTTTATACAATATTTGCCATAATAAATACGATCGTATTGATTTACTTAGTCAGATATATTTTAAAGTACCCAATAGAGTTTCCTGTAGAATTAATACCAAAACATATTCATTTATAATTGCGTTACATGCGATATTGATAGCAGTCTAAATACATAAAATAACTCTAGGTCAGGTATGGGCAACCTTTGACATGTTGTGGGCCAAACTTTAGTGTGCAAATACGTTCGCGGGCCGCGTTTAAATGTAGTGCATTTTAAAGTAGTGTTCATAATTTTTAGCGATAGATATCAGACATGAAATAATACGAAGATGTTATTTTAATACAATTTATTAAGATAAAAACGAAATGAAAAAATAGGTAACAAACTTATAATTAAATCGTTAAATTTGGAATTATTACAAACTACGATAGCTAAATATAGCGACACCGAAATCAATGAGACACTTGGGCTTGAATTTGGGAAACTAACCCATCGATGTTTGGATTAATTCCACTGATACAGACGTAACGAATTTTGCAAATTATCGTCAGTCAGCCTTGTACGATGTTTGGATTTATTTATTTTCATCAATGAAAAGAACCGTTCGCATCTATAAGTACAACCAAAGGCACAAATCAATCTTGTTGCACAAATAAAATAAGTCTTCTTCGAGGTAATTTTTATAAAAATCAAACAACTCCACGTCTTCTAATTTAGATTTAAGGTGTGAGTTTTCTTGAATCTCGATCAACTCAATTTGCAAGTGTATTGGAGCATTTCGTACATTACTTTTTGTTGGAGTAGCAAATAAATTGAAACAGTCTTCCATGTTTTTGAAATCACTAAATCTGTTCGAAAATTGCTCCGACAGTAACTTGAGTTCTTCAGCATATTGAGCATAGGCAATATTTTCATGCGTAGAGAATGTGGTGAAATGGTAACTAATACCAGACAGCATATGTGCCTCCCACAAGCGATTCTGTTCTGAAACGCTTTTAAATGGCTGTACAATACAATTGCAATGCAATATACTTTTGTTGCGCCGCCAGTGAGGCGGCAAACATCAAAGGCTTTGATGTTTGCTGCCACACTCTTTGATGATCTGATCGCCGCCACCTGGCTTGCTGGCTCACTTGATTCCGTGAGTATGAGTAGGTAAGTAGTGTAATATTTTTTTATTGGGTTATTCAAAATGTCTCGCGGGTCGGACCAAATCTTAGAATGTGCCGGGTGTTGCCCACATATGATCTAGAGTAATGTTATCAAATGAAAACTATATATCCTAATTCTTTGAATTTATATTGTATTACAACTCAACAATTTATATTTACACTAAAATTAATATAATTATCTTAGGCACAGTAATTCATCGTATAACCCGCGAGGTAGTAAAATAGTAGAAATCGTGCTATCTAAATAATCCGAACGACTGCTAGCTCCAAGCGTCAAGCCAAGAAGACCGTCTGACTCAGTGCGAGGCATTATATAGCCGTGACGTGGATCGATCGAACACGTTAGATCAAAGACAATTATGAGAAAATATTTTACTAAAAAGTGTTCATAATTAAATCAATCAATAAATTCATTATGTAAAGCCATCAATAATCATTTTAAATATTTAGTTACACAATTAATACAATCTGAATAATTTTTAATACTAACACGGCCATACTGACAGTACTTATTCCCCGAAGTACTTTCTTGGATTATATAAGAAAACACTGGTCTAATCAGATATCGTTTCATTAATATCTATTTATTGTTCTTTTTTTTCTAGCTTCATCATTTTAATGGAGAACAAGTTATTATTTCTAAACTTTATAAAACTCTATGCCTAGACATGTCCAGTTCCATCACTTCCTGATAGTGAAAACCAAACTGCCACCAAGCACATGGTTACCCAGCAAATCATAATACCATCAGTTTCATAACATTAAATGAAGACCAAAGTGATGAGTGGTTTCATTAAGTCTACCGACATTCCTGGACGTGTACAAGTTCCATCTCTTGCTGATAGTGAGGACCAATCTGACACCAAGCATAGCGGTACTAAGCATCTGATTCTTAGTAATTGTTTTTATGTATTTATGATACGATTCTGTTACATTATTATACAATTAATCATTTTCATTATTACTATTTTCAAGTGCATTTTCTACAGAACCGTTTTGATCAATCCATTCTCCAGGCCATTTTCAGAACTTTTCCCTTGCAATAACTACATTATTGCAAGTCAGTAAATTTCCAAGACACCTTAAAGAAAAACAATCATTTTCGAAAACATTTAGAATCTGGTAAGGACCCCTAAATTTTTCTTTTAGTTTGTCGTGTCTTCTATGGTTTTGATTAACGTAAACTGTATCCCCGACGTTAAATTATTTCGCGTATCAAATAGCTTCTTAAATAGATCAGCAGTCTTTTGAAGGTTCTCCTGAGCAACAAGTCAATCATTATGCATATCCGTAACCTCATTTAATCGAGTCTGTATACATAGTAACTTTGCAGTACGACCTGTTAGGAATCGATGCTTGGACTGTTGTATTTAAAGTTTGTTGAACTTTCCAAATCCTGCTCGGCCAGTCTGATGAATTAAAAGTTGTAGTACTTAATAAGTTAATTACCTTATTAACATATCGTTCGACTTGCCCGTTGCCTCTAGGCGTTCCGGTAGCTACTATGTGATGCGTTATATGTCATTCGCGAAATAGGGTTTGCTTTTTTTGTGAAGTGAAATTGGTTCCACGATCAGAAAGCACTAGCGAAGGTGTACCAAATAATAGAGTCGCGAACTGTGTTGACTAATTCATTACCAGTCATAGTTTTAAAGGTTTTAACATACAAAACTTGCTGAATCCATCTATTATTAAAAGATGTATTTAAAACCATCGGTGGATTGACTAAATGGGTCTGTGCAATCTAAATGCACGGTGTGAAATGGTACCGTACTTTTTGTACCGGGTGTAACAATCCCTTCTTTGGAACGTGGTGTGATTTTTGTTTTATACAGACCAGACAATGGGATAAATACTTCTTTATGAATCTTATCATACTAGGAAACCAAAAATAATCAGATATCATTTTATGAAATTTATCAAAGCCTACATAAGACAGTTTTCATCGTGAAATTTTTTTAAAATCAACTCCAAGTAAATAGACAAAAAAATGTTTTAAAGCTTTGTATATAGAAAGGGTTTCAATTTCGTAGGAGTGGTACCTAGTTTCCGGTGGTGAAGTTCTTTTACTAAAATATCCCACAACCCTTGTGACACCATTTAGCTTTTGCAACAATATTGCACCATAACCAAGAGCACTCGCTTCAGTGTGAAGTTTTTTTGGTGGTTTCGGACCAAATACTGTTAATAAAGGTTTTGAAACGGGATGTTTTATGACAGAATTGCGAGACTCTTCTTGGTTTGAGCCCGATTCCCCTTTTTGGTCAGATGTAGTTAATTCAGTGATAGCGGCAGTACGGAAACCAAAATCAGGAATAAAAGTAAAGTAGCTTGCTAACCCCATAAATTATCTGATTTGTTTGACGTGCAAGGAATTATAGAGTTGATTAATGCGGATTTTTTTGTCACTTTGTTTTATTCCTTTTTCCGAAACAATGTGACCCAAATATTCAATACTGGTCTCAAAAACCTTACATTTTTTTATATTTTTCTTAAATCCGGCAACACTTAAAACGTTGAGAGTTTGTTTTAGATACTCAAGGCCTTCAGGATAATAGAGAAAGGTATTAATAAATTGTCCATATAAAGCAATTAAAAATTGAGATGTTGAAGTGCTTTACTAATTGCTCTTTGGAAAACTGATGGACCGTTACATATTCCAAAGGGCATTTTCAAAAATTCGTAATGACCATTAGGGGTCACAAAAGCTGTGTATTTAGTAGATTCTGGAGTATTTCTGGAGTAATAATAATAGGTATAAAATCCATTTTTCATGTATTGACATGAAAAATGGATTATCCATTGGGATATGAATTATTTAGCATTTTCTAGTCGATCTAACTGGTCCTGTATTAGTGGGAGGGGGTACTGTTTATTTAATGCCCTAAAATCAACACATAAATCGATCATTTTCGTCTAGTTTTTAACTAATAAAACTAAACAAGCAAAATCAGAGTCACTCTCGTAAATAATACCACATTTTATCAAGTCATTAATAATTAACTTCACCCTTTCTCTTTAAATAGGAGCTAATCGATAGGGCCTATAATTGATTACCTTATTTTCTTTAACTCTCCAGATTTTACTGTACCGAGTCTATTAGAACATGGCATAATTAGGGGACATTGTTCAAAAATTGACATTGTCTGTTTCTACAAATCAGGTCTTAAGCATTTTATTGACTCTCACATATCAGACAATTCATCTCCTGTTAAATTATCGACAAGGGTTTTTTTCGAAGTGGACCGCAATTGGAACGTTAGACACTATTGTTACGTCAACCCTGTATTGTATTACATTAGTACGAATTAAACAGCCATATTGAAAATCAG
Source organism: Calamotropha paludella (assembly GCA_927399485.1). Taxonomy (NCBI): domain Eukaryota; kingdom Metazoa; phylum Arthropoda; class Insecta; order Lepidoptera; family Crambidae; genus Calamotropha; species Calamotropha paludella. Next base: position 16,361,544 of record OV656810.1, on the reverse strand, counting down.
AATCTCTGTCTTTTAGAGCTATATATAGCTCTAACTCAAGTCAAATTTCTTCAAACCTAACAGGAACTAATATTTTCGAAAAGACATGTAATTTGCCCTTACCTATTACATCGATATATAAGGAACATGGTGAAAAGTGACATTCAAGACACTTTGCTAAACATTCCTTTATATTATAAGGTTACAATTCGCACCAGTGGCTAATATGCAATTTTCTTTTTGTCCATGAATAAATATTTCAGTAGTTTTTACTCACAATTTATTGAGTTTACTTGTGAAGGACTTAGATGAATAAACTGATTTTGGCCACTAAATACTCTTATATATTTTATTATCTACTCTCATTTTGATAATTCATTTAATCCATAAAATTATATTATTTCTTCTTTTCCTTTTGATTACACATGCTTATAACGAACTATCTTACGAACAAGATATCATGTAAGATGTGTAAGATACGTCCCCAGATGTTTTTGTGTCCCCAGATGTGGTAAAAACAAAACTAAATATTTTTGAATTTTTATATTAAAAGTTAATTTCATGTAAATATTTTTAGATAACGGTGTTGACTGTTCAATTACTAAAAGAATCGATCGATGTTACTTTATGTATGTAATCTCTTTGAACAGTTGTTTGTTGGACTAAATAAATAAAAAAAAGTAATACAATTATTATAATTTTATGTATTATTAAATGATATCTTATAAGATAAATTACTATAATAGAGAAATACAAGAAAAATTCGACTCGGCTCACAAGTGAATTCTCAGGCGGGAAACTAACCCGCAACCTTTGGAAATCCAGTCCCTAGTTCCCGCATGAGAATGCACTTGTGAACTGAGTCAAATTTTTCTAGTATTTTTCTATTCTAATAATTTATAAAAAAAGTTAGTTTTTTATTGAAATATTAACTTATATGCCGTGTGTACACACACGGCAGGCAGAGTGTAATATAATATAAAATTATAATGATAAAAGAGGTAATAATGGTCATACATATCCCGCAGACCATAAATTGAGCAGCAGCGTTTTTTTAATGGTGGTATTTTACTGTGATCTTCAACCCGCCTGCCAAGCGTGAAGATAATGAAATAAACAAGAAAGTTCTTTAATTATTTATTCTTTTAAAGCCAGTTAAAACGATTTCATAACAAGAAAATACATTAGTTCTTTCTTTTAATGCCAGGTATCAACCGTGGTGACATCATGATTTTGCTCCATACTGTCTTGAGGCTTTCTGTTTACAGATACATTGAGCGCTAACAATTGCTGGATGGGCAACCTCGGTGACAGGTTCACCATACTGGCCCACTGTCCGGCGCACAGTTCAGGAAACTTAAGTTTTCTAAGGAAATGACCTTCGAGAAACCAAGGAGATGTGCAAGTGGGGGAATAGTCCCATATCTTCATCTCGTTCAGACGCACCCACCTACAACAATGTTGACAGTTAATGACAATATTAAAAGTAATTTTATCTGTTACAGATGTAATTAATAATAAATTGATAATTTATTTTCTGGGCTATGCGTTTTGTTTTTTATTGCAATGTAAGATTTTAATGGTTGAGATGGAGCGTTGTAAAGGCTTCTCGAGTACCTACTAGTCCCGCCGACACCTTACGATTATCAAGTAAGTAAGGTAAGTTACCATCGAATCAGATTAGCAATTTTATTGAAGGCAAGTATATGTATATGTGTGTATACCAGTGTCCGTAACAGTTTACGGCTACAAGTCCCTATAAACCAGGTCCAGACTACGACTACTACTTTTCTTGCTGGAACCACTCACGCCAGATTCTTCAGAACTATCCGTACTTACATTAACTTGCGACTTAATCACATTATTTTTTTCAGTATCTCTCGGAGCAGAACTGTTGATCATATTTGACGAAAAATAAAATCGTAACCTACAGATTCGGGATCAGGTTACGACAACACAGCCCTGCAGTGGCTCAAAGTTGTCTCACTCGGTATTACATCAACATTCTGTTAATTAGGCTTCTCTACGGGAATCAACATGTCCATCAAATGTCCATTAAAATGCATTCTTTTGATTATTTGAATTGGCGCCCAAAATTTTGTAATAAGTCTGCCCTCTAGAAACAGTTGAAAAATAGAAATATTACTCTAGTCCGCAGGTTGTGCAATAAGTACCATTAGGGATTCCAGATAGACCCATTGTAAAACACATAAATATTTGTCAATTGCTAGTCACGTGGCTTGCTATATTGGCTTGAACTTGAGCAGCTATTGAAATATTGTCATAAAGCAAATATGACACAGACGAAAATAAACATGCTCCATCGCCAGGTCTTTCTCCCACCCTGCATTGGATTTGTAATCCTTTTACGATGACTGGTATAATTTTTCCGTCCATTTATCAAACAAACCTAAATTTAACTAACTAAAAATAACTAAGTCATTGAAATGAAACTGAAATAAAGAAAACTGTCAAAATGAAATAGTAGGTATTTTATATTTATTTGGTGTCAGAATTTCTAACAAAATAATCAAACGAATATTTAAATGCACAGAAATAAATAATCTGATAAAGTGAACATAGATCAAGCAGCATAAAGCGTAGAAAAATTCATATAATTGATACGTACGACTACAACGACCCTCAGTCCTTTTCCAGTCCTATTTAAAAAGAGTGATCATGATAGATATAATAGGTTTATGTATTAGGTATATAATACGATAGGTTTTGTATGGGGGTTTTCGAAAATTCAATCTATAGTTTTACAGAAAACGATGGATGGACGATTTGGCGAGAGGATTGTGTAAGTGCCAACTTTGTCAATATGGCGACTGGGCTTTGGATGATATCTGCATTTGAGCAACTAAGGGATAGCAGTACAGCTAGCGCGGAAATATATATTTTCAGAAAGCTCCTGCTTCCATCCTCAGTCGAGGGGGAGACTAGAAAAGGTGTCCCGTGCTTGACCCACCCTCATATTGAAATAATAACCACTACTGCTTCTGCATTAACAAACTCGTGCTCAGAAAGGAGCAAGGAATCTCAAAATCAAAAAACTATTTATGTCTCAAACTATAACATCCGGCGAAGAATCGAGGGCATCCTACTTGACCTTGAGGGCAACATTTGTTTGGGGTATAGGAACGCAATAGTTGTTCGTGAATACAGATATTACGTCGTTGATATAGGCTGCCCTAAGCGAGACACAACTAGATTTAATGACTTATTCTCATAAGAACATACGTTCGCTGAAAATGAGATTAGGTATAAAAATACTTACAATTATAATAATAATTTAGCGCACTTTTAATTTAACGTTAACATAGACACAAACAGAAAACACAATAAAACTTAATCATTACAGATTCAATAAATTAAAAAACTTAAAACAGAAACTATTTGCACAAACACACTCTTAAACGCAATACGAGCAACACGACAAATAGAAAATATCTATCTACCCGCATATTCGACACAATAATCATCGCGCAATGTTGGGACGAAAAACTAAAACCTATAGAGTAGACAATTGGAAATTTAGTTTGTTATTTCTTCCATTTATTAATTACTATTATTTATATTACTTAATTTTTTATTTGAATTTAGTATAAGTAGATTTCTTATTATTAAGTATTTTTCCCGTTTGCTTTGCCAATAGTATAAGTGTTAAGATGGAAAAGTTAACTAAAGTTGTATTTTTTTTAATTTTATTTAAATCCTACTTAATTATTAACTAAATTAATATTTTACTCTTTATTCATCGGTTATGTATATTTAACTGTTTGTTGAATTTGTATAGATTTTTAGATTTTTTAATCTCGGGTAAATTATTATAAAACTGCACCCCCTCATACGTTAAGCTCTTTTTCGCGGACTATACAGTTCTAGGTACAGAAGAAATAGAAGAATGAGATGTAATTTTACAACCGAATTGTATACCATTATGCGCAGACTATTTGGAATACAATTAGATGTCAGTCGTAGTGGTCTCAAGACACTTCGCAATTTGTTTATTATATGATTAATATGCTAACATAGGAATGTTAGCTTGCCATCCAACCACGGTATCGGTAAATTCCTGCATTGTTTATAGTTAATGGGGTGTGATTTTATATTTTTCTTAATTTGGTGGCAAATATCATATAGAAGTTTTGGTAACATTTATTGTCAGTAGATTATGCTGAAACCACATAGTAATATCTAGGTCTTTAATAATGTTATCAAGAGTGTGGCCGAAATAAAACAGACAAGCATCATCGACGTACATTGTAAAATGACCCGTTAGGCCTATATTACTAATATCGTTCACATAAATAAGGAAGAGCAATGGACTTATTATCGAACCTCGAGGTATTCCGTAGTTAAGGTTTTAGTAGCCACTTTTAAAGTCACCTATTTTCACAATTTGGCGTCTATTATAAAGATATGATTCGGGTATTTTAAGAGCTGATCCTGATATACCTATATTATGTAACTTTCGAATTAATTTTGAGTGACTTATAATATGGAAAGCTTTTTTAAATCAATAAAAATACCCATAGCTATTAGTTTCTATCAATACGAGATTTTATTTTAGTAATTAAATCGGCTGCGGCTGACAGTGTGTTAGATTTTGACCGAAAGTCAAAAAGTTTTGTTGGTCAATAAGGAAACCCTTTTCTGTAAGGTAAGCAATTCGTCTTTTATAGATAATGCGTTCAAACACCTTGGATAGAATTGAAAACACCGAAATAGGTCTGTAGTTACTAGGGTCAGTTTTGGTACCAGATTTGTAGATAGAACTAACTTTTGAACTTTTAATGTGTCGGGAAAAGTACCTTCCAATAAACATTTGTTGAAACAGTTACATAAGCTCCTGCCTATAACTTATAACTATACTATAACTTCTTTCAATAATTTTATTGCTTTTATACTTATACCATTTATTCCGGTATTTGAGTTGCTATCGATAATTTTCATAATCTCTTTTATAGTACAGGGCACAAATTTAGGTAAAGTTATACATCTAGATTTATAATCATTTTTGTACATCGGAGAGTGTGTAGTGCTTACGTGCTATTTTTGGAGTATCTGATTAGATAACTTGCTGCCTTTAAAGGGAAAAAAAAATGTTTAAATATTTCATCAATATTGGTTTCCATCGGTGGTGGAGATTGAGTTTTAATAATTTAGGTATTGTGCAGCTATCATTTATTTTTTTGTTTGTTAAGGTATTAGGCGGTAAGTAAACTAGCTGACGAAAGGGAATTGATAGATCACAGTAGTAGGTTTTCCATTTATTTGAAAAATAAATGAGTAAGCGCTTGACTTCTATCTCGCCTGATGGAAAGCGATAATGCGAGCGAGAATGTGATGCGCTTGCCTAGAAGATACCTATTAACCAGTGGAAGGTTAACTCTGCCAATAACCTCGGCAGTATAGTGTCGGATTTGTCTGTAAATCTTTTTGGAATTAACCATAAAGAAGCTTTTCTACGCAGCGGCTTTGATGCGAGAATAGGACTTGACTTCGAGGCTTGGGTCTGAGTTTTGGAAAGGTAGTGTTGATAATATGAATAGTGTCCAAGAACTAGTACTTTGACTACGTTCCATGTTTTAAAAAGCAATTTCTGATATTTTGTTTAGGCTAAAAATACACCACAGAACAGAACACAATATACGAAATATAATGCACCTCAGGTCCATGCACTGGAAAATTAAGTTAACGCCTCATTGTCACGATTTGTCATTGTCACGTTCCGCCTAAGCCAAGCGTGCAAGCGAAACCGCGGAACAAGTGATAGAGAGGTACGATCGGTTTAAGCGTTCGGCTTGCGACGCATCTATCTTTCTTCCACTCCATCGGCTGATGCGTTTGAGTAGGAAAGAGCGTGCAGCAGCCTACACGTGAAGTGTTTTGTCAACTGTTTATAAAGTGAAGTGAAAAGTTAATATGGTTTATTGATTATTACAACAACAATTACGACAAAAAAGGTAATTAATTCCTGCATTTTATGAATTTGATTAGCGATATAATCTCATATATTTTATTATTCTTTAATTATTAAAAAAGTAGCATCGGTCGGCGAGTGCAGGGTGCATAATAGGTTATGTTACAATTTTGAGTAAAAAATTATTATGACTCGTATAAACAATCGTATGAAAAGCCAAATGACGTTGTCACGGAAAAGTATCGTCCGTAAACCGACTTTACAAACAAGCACTTATTTTGTTGAGTATTTTTACAAAAATGCACTACTGAATTTCTGACAATCGACAATTTTAACTAGTCTTCATGATTGATATGTTTCTTTGGTTATTTTATCGCTGACTATACGTGGTATGTGGTGGCGTTCTGAGGAGATATTCTGTGGGTTATTAAAATCTATCCAGTGATTTGAGCCCGATGGGATTACCGGTGTTTTTGACCTCTTTTGTGTACTCTTTCATTCGGCATGCTATTCTGGAGTGGATCTGGAGTAGATCTTATACGTTAGTTGTGGTAGTTCATATAAATATCATTCATGGGGTAGTGAAGCCAGTAAAAAAAGAAGTTATTACACACAACAACACAAGAATGAAAAAGGCAGTTGGTAAGTATCGACAATCTATCTGAAAAGTTGCTTTGATATGGGGCGAAGCGTTATACAGTGCCTTATTGATAATGTTCTATGACTTCCAAATATCCCGGATCTGCTGCCTAAATCAAAACAAAGATAAAATTACTATGAATGTAACTCATATAATCTTTGCGCATATCTTTCTCAAACGCCTCATGAAAATTAATCAAAATTATCTAGCAGAAAGCGCAACTTGGCGACCGTCCAGACTGAGGCGCTTCCAAAGTCATCTTTTGATTCGCCAACTACAAGAGAAGAGCAACCAGCAGCAATCTGTCTTGACTGAGAGCATGCACCAATTTATCAATCGCTCCTATCAGTGGGATAATGTATGCCAACAATATTTGTTTTGCGGCGTAATCCCCGAAAAGTCTGCAAATGCTTTTATCAGGTTTTAGTCAGTCATGTAAGCGATTTGGTGTTATGATCATGCTCGGTGAGGACTAACTTAAGCAGGTAGACAAATTTCTGATATTTCGTCAGCACAGTGACATTCAAGTGTAACTTTGACGACGATATTAGAATTGGGGTGATAGCAGCAACCTTCCGAAGTATTTGCATTAAGGTTTCATTTTCGTATGATATAGGTCTTCACTAACGTCATGGTTTACACGACATTCGGTGTGACAAATCTCCTGTAATTATCTAAAACTCAGTGCTTGCATCGCAAGCATCATCTCATCCATCGAAAATGCGAGACATTATCAGCGTCTCTTTGTTGGTCATGCGGTGTGCGAATATCAGCAGCATTAAGACCTTCCTAATGAGAATGAGACGATAGTGATGTGATGGTGCAGGTATGTTTCGCACATGCCGGAAGGAAAAATTGTTAAAGACCATCTTTTATTTTGAGTTGCAGAAGAATAATATTGCAGATAACAAAGTGTAATCCTTTAAAATACGAAGTCGGCCAGCTGCCGTTATCTGTGTGATGGACCGATATGAACTCTGAAAGTACTTAACCGATTTTGATGTTTTTTGTTTAATTTTACTGAATTTGTTTCAAGTTAGGAAACAGAATAGGTTTTATTTTAATTTATTACCAAAAAAAAATTGCAAATTATAATAATTGAGTCACAGCGATGCGTGGCCGGGTCAGCTACTTAAACTATGTTCACTTAAATAATGTTGCAGGACATCTGACTTGTAATAAATGTGGCCGTACACTCTCTGCAAAATATGGCTTGATCGCTACAAAAAACATGCGAGCGATGAACCTAGTAGCTAGGACACATCGCTGTGGCAGAAAACGACCAAGAGAAATTATTTACTGCCTGATATTGACTATATTTTTTGCAAAACTATAAAAATCGCATTTGTGATCGAATAAAGTTAGTAAAGCTGTATTATTTGACATAAAAACGAACATATATCTTAAGTGATGATGACCCTTTCGTCATTTGTTTATACAGGATCTACCAGCAGTTTAGACCCCAAACAAGTTTTTGATGTTTTTTGGTGAACATATAAGTGCAAATTAACGTCATATCCATCCTAAGTTACATCATGTTATCGTCAACGTTTCCTATTTAATGATCATACGAAATTGTGTGTCTAGTGGAAATTTCATATTGCGTATATTCTATGTGTTTGCTGCCATGTAATAAAACTTGTTTCGAACTTTGGAGTAGCTTAGAGAACAAAATACCAAGTATTTTGAAAACAAAATTAATCAATCCTTCTGATTTATTATGAGATATATTTTTAATTACTTTTAACGATATTTTAGAGGTCAAAGTAAATTTGGGATATTGAGAAATATAAATCTATTTTTAATTTAAATTCGTTTTGATGAAATAGATTATTATTACTCTCTAGAGCTTAACCGTGGTTGGAAGATTTATTGTTGACGGTAAATGAAATATAGAACCGAACTTTATAATCAAATTAAGTTTAAAATACTGAAGTTGGAGTTTAAAATCCGAATTAAGTTAGTTAGTAGTTAATCTTGACGAGTAAAAAATAATTTTTAATTTAAAAATCGTTTTATTTTACTACACATTAGCATTATCATCTCTTATGGCTCATTTATATTATAAATTGACAGTATTAGTTGATAAATGAGATAAGAGCATATATTATTTAATTTTTTGAGCTATTTTACGCTTTGCTTTTGGAAGTAATAACAATCAGTTGAGGGATCTTATTTTCCAATTATTCCATAGATCCGAACTAATTAGAGTTCGGCTATTAAGACAAAATTCCTCAAGGACACATTACAAAATATAACATACTAAAGACACAATGCATGCTTTTTATTATTCCCGCATGAATTGTTGTTCTAGTTCATTTCAATATATTTTTTCTAATTTTATCACATAATACTATATATTTATTTATATGAATCATGGTATAACTTTACTACTTATGCTTGAAATTACTTGATTTACATAACTAAATAATAACTAAAAAATACACAAAGAAATAATTATCAAAACTTCAAAATGGTTTAAAAGCGCTTTTGCTAGACTAACAGAAAAGACCGAAGCCTATCTGATAAATCCTTCTGAACAATATTATTCATCTTCTTAATGCCAATATCTATTAAGAGAATTACAAAATAATAATTTCGAAAACCACACTAAGTCTTTAACAGAAGCCGGCAGTAGTATTACACCATGAAGAATAACTTTTGTCATGGCGAACACGCTACCTACGCCCATGCAGATATGTAACTGCGAAACCAGTCAACTACAGTAGGAGATATGTTAAGATAGTGCAGCAAGGCGAGGAGTATGTCGAAATTTGAGTACCGTTAAGAGGTCATTATCCATTCCAAGGCAAATGTCATCGGTAACTTTTACCAACGTTTCAACTGTACTATTGTTTGAGATTGTATTGGAAAAGGAACTGACTTATTTGATTGTGGATAAGGCGTTCAAGGACTTTCGATAAAAAGGGAAGGATGGATATGGGACGAAATTCCCTAAGCGTCTTAGGATTGCGAACCTTAGGTAAGGGAATAACTTGCGCATCTTTCCAAGTGGAAGGAAAAACTCCACTAGTAATAGAGCGATTGAAGAGGAAAGTGAGAATAGGAAGGATGATGTCAAGGATGGGTACTAACATTTTGCGACTTATACCGTCGACACCCACCGCATTCGAGGTGATTGACAGCACACTCTTCTTAACATCATATTCTCATTATTGAGCAAAAATAAAGAAAGTTTTATCTGCGGTAGAAATGCGGTAGAAATGGTACTCCCGCCCTCCGACAAAACTCAGCAAAGCTGCTGGGCGACGGATTTTGGCAGGAAGGCGGTAGCAAGCCCTTGCGGAGCCTAGCAGTGCCGCTGGAATCATCAGCCGTCACCACGGGCCCATTCCAACCAAACCAACACTGCTAGGTATTATTAAAGGAAGAAAAAAATCGCGACTTCCCTAAGGGGCTCGAACCTGCAAACTTTTGCTATCCGAGCGGCTGTTCTTCCAATAGAATCTTACACCAAAACTCGTGTGATTTCATTCATACTCCAACTAGTATAGAAATGTTTTTAAATATGCTCCAGCTTTTAATTTTGAATTTAAAGTATTATAGGATAATCGTTATGAAACACATCTTACTATTTAATTATGCAAAATAATAGCTTATATAACATAATGTATTTATTAAAACTTTATGTCCAATGCATCTTTAATTAACGATATATTTTTATGACATAAATACTCCTAAAGCAAGTAGTTCTTTATCTTTTATATTTCCTCTCTAAACTTGTTTTTATATAATTTGAATTATCGTCAATGCTATTATAAACAATATAACAATATATATGATTTACATAGCAATTGAATGATTTTCAGGATAAAACGTTGAAAAATGGTTAGGTTCATATTTATTTCCTTAACTTATAACCTTATTCATTTCCCAGGTACGATCTCAAACAAAAATATTCCCTAAGATGGTAAAAATATGTCTTTCTGTCTCTTTAAGAGATTTTCATATATCATATTATGTGAATATTTACAAGTTTGTCGTTTTAAGTTAGAACATTACATTTGTTTTTAAACTTTTATTACATATTTAGTTGACGAGAAAATTTTAAGTGGATACTTACGCAGATATGTATAAAGCATGACAGTCGCAGTGCCAAGGATTGCCAGATAATTTAACTATAGCCAGTTTTGGCATATAGTCCAATGTTCTTGACGGCAATGAGGGAAACATATTACCATCCATGTATCTGTGAGAATAAAAGAGAATTAGTAAAACCAGAATTTAAAAAAAAGTTAGCACTAGGTTTGTCCAGAGTATTTTCGTTAAAGCGTATCTTCGGAAAGATGATAGAACATTGTTATATTGAATTGAATACCTTAGAAGTCATTTTTGGATATTCTCAAACCGTCCGATTTACTTGATTAGCTACAATCCCACAGAAATTCTGACCATTTGACCAGCCAGGTGAAAGTTGAAAGTGGGGATGTTTTGTAAGTTATAAAGATTAGTCATTTAAAATTTGAAATCGGTTTGTTTTGACATCTACCCGACGAATGTTACAGTGTCTACAAGATTCGCTTTGCTATTATGATATATTAAAAAAAAGTTTTTACTAGCGGGTCATTTTTAATATATTGTTACTTTTATTACACCTACATTAACATAAGCTACGTATGTAATCACATTCATGAAGCATTTATTAAATTTCTTACATTCACACGAATCATCCTAGCCACAAAATACTTGTAAATAATATACATTAAAGTATAAAAATACCCATGGTTCAGGTTCAAATGCCCGTATTCATTACTCTGCCCCTTCTGGGATTCAAATCTAGAATCGTTTTTTTTCGAAGGAAGGGTAACTAATATTTAGTTTATGATGGGTTATATTATATATTATTGAATAATTCTCGTTCTCATGTTTATTTTGTCTGTCTTTCTATATTTTGTGTGATAAATATTTATTGATTAAATTGCGTTAACAAATAGGTATATATTAATAACATATTATATTGTTATAGCCAAAAAAAGGTTTACGGTAAAACACAAATATATTTATCTACCGCGCTCACAATACAGTATAAATATGTTCATAATAAAATATAAGGAAAGCACGTACTCGAATTGTGTAGGTGTAGGAACCACGTGGGCTTAGTGACTTTAATAACATTGACTCGTTCTACTCACTACATTGAACATGTCCTGCTTTGATGATATAACACGGCGAAAAATTGTTCTGGTTGTATTTAAAAATTTACTGATAGGTCAATACGATAAATATAAATCAATCAAATTATAAATACAAACTTACAATGTTGTTAAATTTTTTAAAGTAGAAAATGTCTTAAAATGTACTTCATATAATTTATTATCTGAAAGCAGGAGCGATGTGAGATTATCTAATCCTTCAAATGTTGTCATATTCAGGAAACGTAATTTGTTCTTCGACAAATCTAATTTCTCCAGGCTGTAACATCTTGAGAATGTGAGGTCTGGTATTTCCGTCAAATAGTTTTCTTGTAGATTCAAATTATGCAACATTTTTAGATTTTGAAATTCAACTCCGGTCAGCTGGAATATATGGGCATTTTATTGCAAAATTAAAATAAAATTAATTAAAATAAAACAATAAAATTAAAAATAAATAATATATATGTATATATATATATATATATATATATATATATATATATATAATATATATATTAGCCAATATCACATACATTGCTCTGAACCCACGCTAAAGTACTTGTGATATGGAAATCAGAAACTACTGTACTGTGGCGGTACTACAACTGTCAGACCCAAACCAATATAGAAAGCTCGTTTTCTACATGGATCCGGCCGGCTCTGAGTGGCGTGCCATGAAAATCGGGTTGTAAGCCACACGACCACGGAGGCCGTCGTATTACATTATACATGGAGGTAATATATATTCATCGATTTACATATATCTATATATATATATGTAAGTATGTATATATATATATATATATATATATATATATATATAGACACATACAAATAATATATAAACAATAATACGATTTGCACACAAATGGTTGTACTTATGACTTAAACATAATATGCCATTTCTGTAAGTTTAATACTTAGTAAAGTAAAGACTTATTTTGAAGAAGAATTAATTAAATTATTAAAAAAAAAACAAAGAAATATTCCCCATTGAAAACATTTTCTTAGTTATTATGACTAGTGGATCGAAATTATCTTGGTTTAATTGGTATCCATAAGTTAATTAAGAAATTTTAAAAGATTTAGAACAATGTGGTGCAGTTTTGTGCACATTGTGCTAAAGTGGTACAAACTTGACTTTATGAATACTATTCGATTAAACATATATACCTACTACCAAATACTTGAAAAGATTTTTGGAAATGTATTTAAAAGTAAAATTATATATATAAAAATATAACCAAATTAGTGACTATACAAATTATTAATTCGATCCGACAAATTGATCCTAGGCTTAAATGTTTACCCATACTTACACTGATTAAATTATTGTTTGATAGATCTAAGTAATTCAAACAGCTTAAACTGTGAAATAAGCGGCTCGGGATATTCTCCAATTTGTTTTTATCCAGTAGTAAGGTTTCCAGAAAAATTAGACTTTCAAATGCGTTTTCAGTTATATTACTTATTCGGTTATCAGACAACTTGAGGATTTGGAGTGACTTTATTACAAAGGTTCTGTTCTCAACCCTTTGAATCTTATTTTTGGATAGATCTAAAATTGTCAGCGATTCCAGACCTAAAAAACTGTCTGCAGGAATATACATTATTTGATTATTCGATAAATCTATTGTCTCCAAAAGTGAATTGTTAGCAAATACTCTTTCCGGGAGTGTATATAAATAATTGTTGGAGAGATCAACATGGAAAAGATTTTTCGTTGAACGGAATGCCTCACTGTCTATTTCTTCCAAATAGTTTCCTTGAAGCCGCCTGAAAAGGTATTTCATTTTAGGGGCCGAAATTGCGTAAGAGTTTCAAAATATATTTTTTTTAATTATTAGCACTTTATTAACTTCGCCTTTGACGATTACAGATCTTGTTATCGAAAATGAGATTTATTTGAAAAGATAATACTTCCACTAACAGAATTCTGAGGTTGACCAAAGAATCAAATAATCCCGATGGCAAATATTCTACGTGGTTATCGAACATATCGAGTTCTGCTAGCGAGCGCATGCCTTTAAACGTCGTTTTGTGCAGCGTTCGCAATTTGTTAGATCCCAGGTCCCTGTAATATTGGGAAATTGTATGTTTAAAATCTTACTTAAGTTAATGAAATGTCACTGAATATGTTATAATTTTAGAAAAAAGGCAAATAAGTGCAAAGAATATATATATTTAAAAAAATATAAATAGTAGTACGTACATTAATATTATGTTATATCGCATACTTAAGCATATAATGGATGGCTCACTTAAGAATACACGAATTGAATTGTGAATGAACATTATTTATAAACACAAGAAATCTGTGTTAAATTCATATGAAAGCTATGTTTAGCTAGTTAAGCTAGAAGATGGCGAAAGAATGATGTTAAGCGTAATGATTAAGACTGTGGTGGATATATCAGTAAAGTATGTTAAACACGGGTCAATGAAAGTGTAAAATGGTGTGTGTAGCTGGGCAGATATTGCGTGAAGATATGAAAATAATTAAAGTGGTTGATGTTATCATATAATATCTTTTTTATGTGGTTTTGCACAGAAACAGAAATAAATATTAGGTAATGAATGAAACGCTATTTATTAGAAATATTTTACGTTAAATGTTAGTAGATTGATTCATTTATCTCACATCACAAGTAGGTCGGCTGGAACAACCAAGTGCGACGTGAGGCTAGATAAACCAGATCTCCAACAATTTAATGAACGACGGGCGGCATCACATTGACATATGCTTTTAGAACATTGACGCCATCTTGATTGTCCAAAACTAATAGTCCATGCTGCAAAACAAATGCCGTAATTAATTTCATATTTTATAGTCAATGCTTATATGATTAATTTTATCTTTTTAATTTCAAGATTTTTTCAATACAAACATTAACAGAGATATTTGTGACAATTTGGATTTAAAAATACGATTATTTTATAACCTTTAATCTTGGCATTGAGTAAGGTAGAATGTCATATTTTTTATTAAGGAAAAAACTAGTCTAGGTTAAAATAATTTAATGCGTTTTTTACAAAAAAAAGAAAAAGAAAAGAAAGTTATAATTTTTAAACAGCGTACTGCTATTTGCTTAATTTTATTTTTTGTTATTTAAGCATTCGGGTGCTAGATTTTTAATACAAAAACACATATAACTAGTAATTATATTATTATTCAGGTTTTCTGTTTTATTACTATTACAGGTTTTGTAATTCGAAATTCCTGTCTATATACTAACAAAAGTATAAACGTTGGTATGTATATTGAAATTAGTTATTAATTAACTTTCAAGAAATAATCATAAAAATACCCTTGATTTTATATTCTACGTCCACTAACGACTCAGATATATCGATAGGTCGTCAGATGTCGAGTGACGAATCATTATATAGACGAAATATTAAAAATGATTAAGGAGCGCTTCCTTGTTTTTTATCCAAAGGTCGTCGTAGGCAAATTAATCTGCAAAGCTTCATCAGTATGATCAACATCAGTATTATAAAGAAGTAAATGATCTTAGCTTATTACACATTATACCTGTTTTCCATACTTCTTCTGATGGAATTACAAATCTACCAAAATAGTCAGACTGCAACTATATTTAATAACGCCACCAGCTCAATCGCCTCCATTGCGTTCGGAATTAGCCGGCGTGCTTTATATCTTTTTAAATTTGCTTTAAATCCTTAAAGCCTACTTCGCAAGTACTTCCGAACTGTACGATGGAGAGTAATTTACTACCCAAATAGTCTGAGCAACTTAACCGAGTGGTGTACTCAGTAATTTATTGCCGTAAATCGTAATTACTTTTGTTCATATTTTTTCGGATGAGTAACGTTTTCATCATTTGTCATTGCTTTATTTTTGAATTTATAGTTTACTTGCATTGGGTTCTCTGCCTGCATATGACAATAAGATGTATTTTTATAACACTAACTCGCTTATCTCAACCAAAATACGTCCACTGCTAAACAAAAGCCTACCTTAAAGACGGTGGGGGTTTTGCTATAATCTCCATCTGGTTAGTGAGTTTTAACTCGTAGCAAAATACTTCAATTCAGAAAACTTTCCTGCCCACTTTGTAGGCTAAGGGAGGTGAATGATGATCACCTATGCCATTCATTACTTACCTTTTACGACACCCTTAAATGTGAAGCACCAATAGCACCAATTGACATTCTACTCTGCCGAATACCGCACGGCCAGTTTTCACACGGCAAATTTTCTAGTAGCGTTGAAAAGCACTAATCTAATTGTCATCATTATTTAAAATATTACTTTAATATTTTTTACCAATAATGCCAAATAATATTCTTACTAGGTTGTTCTATTGCTCGAAGTCTTCTGTCTAGTTGTCTCCAATGTATATCAGCGCCGCAGGAGCCACGATTTATATGTTCCTCTTTTTTTGTACCGCGAGTTAACATTTCAAAGACTTCACACGCACTCAGACTGCACTGTGCTGTAGCTGTCAGCAACACTGCAAAAACATGTAATTAGTATATAGTAATCGTTAAATTTAAATTTGATGATGTAATCGTTATTAAAAATACACCTTTTTATAACAGTCTGATTGAAAGACCTGCTCAATTAGATGTTCGTAATACGAGCTTTGATTAGTTTGGGACCAAAGTTGTGTGGAGTAAACGTTACCCACTGCAAATTTATTTAAGTGTTATCCTGTGAATATAGCTACTGGAAACGAGTGGAAACCTTCGAACTTAATGGGATAGTATGAAAATAAATGCGTTTCGCATCCGATAAAAAGAGATTTATTTTCAATTGGTGGACATAAAAGTTTTTTTATTGGTAAAATAGTATATTATTTTAGTTTTTGGTTCAACGAAAAAACCTACCATTTTTAAAGCTGAGAATTAACTTAGATCTTGAAAGTTGTATGCAAGCAAAATAACTTCAAAGTTGTAAGAAGCAAAAATAATTACAACGCCTTATTTTTATGACACACTTTTAATATTTTATTATTGTGCGTATATTCAACAATTATTTTGTTTCAATGTAAAATTTTAAAAGTAACATTTAAAAGTAATGTGAGGTAAAATGTGCAACTATTGAATATTTGCAATTTACAACAACATTTAGGGACGAAATTGGAGATATCCTGAAAAAGGTCAGGTCAAATACACCATCGATTAAGGGTTTAATAGCACCCTTAATCGATGAGCTTGCGTGAAAGGTCTGATGTAGAACTTGTAAGACGTAGAAAGTTGAAATCTGTGATCTTCGCTTACCCCTACGAGGAAAAGGCGTGATTAAACGCCCAGCGTAAATCACCCAGTATCCAAACTCTTCTCGCTTAATTTTTGTACCTGTGATTACAAAAGTTAAGCTCTGGCATGCATTACCATTGTTAGTATAAGTAAATTTGTTTTGGGCCCGCGTGTTAGGTTACGGCCCATTTATTAATGCTGTTTATGGATAAGAAAGATCTGAGATATCAAAACAGGAATTCATTGTTATTTTGTTGCGTGACTGAACGTAATCACCGTTACCAGAACGTGCTACCACTGGATTGGACAAATGGTATATTCAATAACTTTTTCACTTTCATCATTTATATGAAAAGGAAATTTTAATTATATTTGTATCCATGCACAAAGGTATGTATGTGCCAAGCAGGAATAATTTATTTATTTTGCGAAATTGGAATGTTTAGTCGCTATTTCTATGTATCAGTCTAATATTTTGACTGCGCATGGCGATTTCAATTAGTTCTGAAATGGCACATATGATACTATTTTGTGTCAAATTGTTAACTTTCATTTATATTTTTTTTATAAGTTTTAATAATTTAAGAAAAACCGATATGTAAAAAATAAAAATATTTGTGTTTTAATCGGATGTAGATATATCTTAATATATATAAATCTCGTGTCACAATGTTTGTCCTCAATGGACTCCTAAACTACTTAACCGATTTTGATCAAACTTCGTAACTATCTATTATTTGATCTAACTTAAAAGATAGGATAGGTTTTATTTCAATTTATAGCACAGCAACGCGTGGCTGGGTCAGCTAGTAATATTATATATTTACATCCGATCAAATAAGACATAAAATGGGAAACCGAAACCTCAGGATATGCATCGTGTACATTAAACTAAGATATCACAAAATAAATTATGGGATACGACTTTTTTACGTACGAGTATATCATTATAATCAGATGCCTCGAATATTTTTAAATCGAAAGTATGTTTCTCCAAAAGGATATCGACGAAATGTAATAGCATAGACAAACAAATTTCCTGCATTATAATTTTTCTTTTATTTTTTTTACATTGTTTGCAATTATCCGTATTAAATGGACAGGCTTTGGTTTGAAAAGAAAAGTTAAATGATTTGTAACTACTATACAATTTGTCTGTCATATAAATATATTGCTACGCAATTATAATTTAAGTTCTTTCATGATTTATTGATTCGTGTTAATTTTATGTTAATACGTATATTTACATTTTAGGTATATCACAATCTGTAAAATAGCGCAATAATAGCGTTTCGATCAATATTGAACAAAATAGATTCTCGATTCTTTAGTTCACTTAGCGGTATCGATTCTACAGAAGCTGAAGTGAGAGACTTCTTTTGGGCTTAGGATTTTTTTTCGTATATAATAGTTTTTATTTCACTTCGATGATATATGTGTTTACAATGTTAGCAAACATATTAGTTGGGTCAAAAACAATACCTCGCTTTAGTTCACTGAAACTTGTGACGTCATCGAATCGACAACTCTTTCCATTACCCGCGCCCGCTCTCCAACTGCCCGTACACTACATTTTTACTTGTATTGCTTGCGAGCACGAGCTGGTTTTAATCTTTGATTTATTTATTTTTAATTCACTATTATACTAGTTCCTATTATTACTATTATGGAGCAGGGATCTAAGCTATGTCAATGCGATAATTTGCCGCAAATACTCTCATCAGGATAGCAACTTATTTTGCCTCGAAAAATAGTAAATTTTGTAAATGATGTAATAATTTGGTATTATTATTTTTAAAATTACTGTTTTTATTAAATAAACAGTAAAAAAAAATCTAAATGTGAATATTTAGTTCGATAGCTAGTTCTTTGACTCTGAATTTAAACCTTCTAGCCGATACTTAGTTGCACAAATACAAATGCAACTGTATTTTACAGACAAAAAAAAACATTTTTACTATTGCCCGTCCTGACTTTGAGACTTAAACAGATTAAAATAATAATTGTCGATTATGACGAAAGGTATTACAAGATCTATTTTAAAAGTGCGGAGTATTTTGGCACAATGCTATTTATCCCTGGTGTTTAAGGTTTTCGCAAAATATACTACGGTATCTAATAATAAGTTATTATTAATTTTCTTAGATTTTTTTTATAAAAGTACTTGAAAAAATATTCAACTTTAATTTTTAAAACACACTTTAAATAAAATACATTTAAAATTTAATTGATAATTTTGTTTGAAAAATATAAATTAAATATCGTTCGCTTTAGGGCGCCTTCAAATTAGAGGCGAGAGGAAGCGCTGTAGTGGCGCTTCCAAAAAGTAGCGCTGCAGGGGCGCGACTGTGGCGCAGCAGACGTGCGTCAGTAATGCTTTGGAATTTTTTAGTGATGTTCGTCAGTTACGCGATGGATTCCGACGAAGAAGCACTCTTGTTGTTAATTTTGTTAAAAAGGAAAAAGAAGATACTGCCTTTTGTTTATATAGGAGACGAAGCATTCGCAATTAGTAATTTTATTCAAAGACTTCATTCATTTAGTAATCATTTAAGTCGACAACAAAAAATATACAATTATCGACTGTCAAGAGCGCGGCGGTACATATTGAATGTACGTTTGGTATCATGGCAAATTAATTTAGAATATTGCATCGACCAATCGATGTCAATATTATATTCGGGGGAAATATAGTTCGAGCTATTTGTGTTTTACATAATTATATAATTAAAACAAAAATAATTCATGAAACCAGTAACACTTCAACATTATCAAGATACCACGCTGGTAACATTTCGAATAACCAAGTAAAAATTAGTTCTTTAGATTTACGAAACAAGTTAGCTAATTATTTTAGTAGCCCAGATGGCGAATTATCATATCAAGATAGAATGATATAAATAACTTACCTGCTTGATTTGCTTCCGCTGTAGATTAAATTTTGAAATTTTCAATAAATTTGCTGCACAAAAATTCCCATGCATTTTTCTTATGTATGCGATTACAATAACTTTCAGAACTACTATCCCATATTGCAGGGTGATTTTTAACATCCTCAATAAACACTTCAATGTCAAGATTCAAGTTCAATATTAATTTAAATAATATTTAAAAGCTGTCACTACCTTATGCAAAAATGACGTATGCGTGTCACGGTAGTGGCGCTGCAATTGCGCTTCTAGAAATTGTATGAAAACTAGTAGAGGCACGGCTAGCGCGCCACTGTGGCGCCACTGTAGCGCTTCCTCTCGCCTCTAATTTGAAGGCGCCCTTACGTTTTTTTACTTTTGTTAACTTTGCTTTTCCTACGAACTCGATTTCTTAGAAAGACATACATAGGACTAGTATACCTAATTATTAATACTTATAGTATTATAGTATTTATTGATATATTATGACTATATAAAATATAAGTGGAGATAATTTATACTCCCATACAATACATTTTTATTTATCACTATTTTATAAATATCATATGATAACCAAGTAGCCATGATATAATGCAGGTACAGAATGGAATTTCTATAAATTTTATAAAAAACAAATGAATAATACTCACCTAGGTAATCTGATACTATCTACACTCATAAATAAAAGGGCGTAGGTACTTATTATTTTTTACTTGCAATAATTACACTATATGACGATTTGATTAATATAATTTAAGTACCTTCGTAAAACGAAACAATAACTATATTCAGAGCATATTAAATATACATCGTTTTCTTTACGATTATAACCTCAAAATCAAATACATTTAATATAACACTACGGTCCCTACGCATGTCCGTATATCAACAAATGCTTGTTTAGAATGTATGAATGATTCCAAACACAACTAGAATTTTCTCAATGGTGTCCGTTCTGGGCCATTCAATGTTCTTTAAAGCTCTCGTTTTACAATACAAAATGAGTGCTTGAGTGCACGCTGCACGCTTACTTGCTTGTATGTAGGTTGAAATAAAAAACCCTGAACATACTAAAACTACTGGTAGTAGGTTAGGTTAAAATTTATAACGTGCGCAGCGGAGCTATGTAGGTAATGCTCATGTAGCATACTTGGTACACGCTTGTTTTTTTGCTTGTCTGCATGATTGCTTGCATACTGTACGAGTATGTTTATAGAAAAAAAAAATAATTGATCATCCTTCTTGTAATAAGTGTTGCTAATGCTAATAATTGGTGAGTGCGCGAGTGCCTCTCTGAGTAGGCGCGTTATTTTTTGTTCCGTGGTTTTTAATCTTAAAATAGTGTCAGATGTTGTTAATTACGCAAGTGCTTTATATTAATATAAACTGTGTTCCACTGGCTTCAGAATAGTGTCAACATCTTAACTGGATTTTCACCCATTTGTGAGTTACGAGGAGAAACAATTTAAATATTTTCAAAACCGCCGTTGCTACATTAGATCGCGATCGCTCGCTTCCTTGACGCGCTAAGTGCGTTGACCTCCGGCTGTCCCGAGCGGCCAGTACACGCTGAGTACCTAACTGCCTAACTAAAACAGCTTTTAAAACATAATATTACCTTTTCAATATTGTCCGCTTCTAGTGCAAATGGCGTAATGAAATGCAATGCATGTTAAACTGGTTATTTTTGCAAGAATTACCAGGAATTGTAACTTATTGTTTGTTAATATTTTGGTTTAACTAATTATTTAAATATATTGATTAACAATGGCTGCCACAAATAAATGCTATGGCTGTCTCCGTGAGATTACTGGCAGACAATTTTTGACTTGTTAGAAGTGTGCCCAATGTTATGACCTTGACTGCGCTAACGTTGCTATGAAGTTATATTTTTTGATGGAACACAAAGATCGGTGGATATGTCATTCTTATCACAGTAAATTTCCAAAAAAAGATAATTCGAATCCGCGGTTCGTACATTGACTGCGGTTCGAACAGCGATATTAATTTGAACACTGTACCTTGCGCAGAGTTATCAGTACAGGAAGATATTAATAGTTTGGACGATGCTTTTGTAACAAAAAGACGCAAAATTGGCAGACCCACCTCGGATTCCAGTAAAGATAATTTTGAGGATGTACGTATTGAATTTACGAGCTCCAAGCCAGGATGTTGTTCTATTTCATATAAGATGACAGAAGAGATTCGCTCCATACGAGAGCAGATTGTGATACTCAATGAACGGCTGAATAACCTTGTCTCCTCTGTTGAAATCATACATGTTAAGCAAGATCTTTGCAATGATAAGCTTATGGAAATAGATGAGCGTCTGCAAGTAAGTGAACATATAAATACAGATACCAAAATATGCACTTGCACATATCACAAGAATGCTGTAACCGATATAATGGCACAACCAACTTTACATTACAGTCCGATGTTCCTATTCTATCTGAAAAGCCAAAAGAACAAACAAAACCAAAACTTAAGAAATTGAAGACTCCAGTAGCAAAGAAACCTGAACTTAGTTTATCAACACTATCCGCCCCGATTTCGATGCCTGTTGGTCTACCAAAAACCAAGTCTCTTGCTACAGATGACAATCAAAATAAGATTTCTTGTTATACTGAGAAGAACACATCGGAATCATGTACCGCTAATGAACAGGCTGATTTATATGTTAATGAGATAGAAACCTCTAACAGTAATAAATGGACAGAAGTACAGACTAAACGACGATATAATCAATTATCACTGCGTTGTACAGCGGGACCCGAAGTTACGTTTTTAAAAGCTATGAAGCCATGGAAATGCATCCATTTATGGAATATGGAGTCGGAAGCTGAAGATGTACTCCTTTATCTACAAAACCTCTGCCCAGGTAAAAAATGCACCATAGAAGAACTTAAAGCTCGTGGTGATTATAAATCGTATAAAATCACAGTGCCAGAAGAAATTTATGAAAAATGTGTCTCATCTGTAACATGGCCAATTGATGCGCGGGTCAAACCGTGGATGTCATTTCGCGGGCCAAAGAAGAACCTTCGAAGAGTACACATTAATTAATTCATCATCCAAAAATAAATCTTCTAGAAAGCAAAGAAACATTAATTTTGACATTTTTTATCAGAATGTACGTGGGTTAAAGACAAAACTTAAAGTTTGGAAAACTAATATGATTTTAATGGAACACGACATTATAGGAATTACCGTAACATTTTTAGACGAATCTATCCTGGATACTGAAGTCGTATGTGGTGGCTGGACTATTCAGCGACGTGATCGCAGTACACTAGGAGGTGGTGTTCTACTTGCGGCGCGTGCTGGTATTACTTTACAGCGCTGTAAAGATCTTGAGACGGAACATGGTGAAGATCTGTGGACCTCGTTCTTTTTACACGGTGAAACCGTATTTATTTGTGTAGTGTACATAAGTCCAACGTCTAAAGTATGTATATTTTAACTGGTTCTGTTAAGTAGAAAATATTATACATAATTTAAAAGGCCACGTCATGATTTTAGGTGACATCAATTTAAATAGTGCCTCTGTCAATGTAAATAATTATTACTACTATTTTCTCTCATATTGTGGTCTGAGAGAGATGAATGAAATCTTCAATAGCCATGTAAGTAAACTAGATGTTGTTTTGGTTCAGGAATGTGCTAATACAACTAAGGTTGACATATCTCATATAAAAGGTATTGTTCCTGCAGACACATATCATCCTCCTCTAGATATCTCCTCTAAACTCTCATTACGTAAATATTGTTCTTCTAAACTCGAACCTACTAATATTTGTCGTTCCAAAGATTGGAATTTTACCAAGGCTGACTATTCCCAAATTGCTGAGCTTCTTTCCAAAACAGATTGGAGTCCTGTCATAAATGCCAAGGATGTTGCTTCTGCCATGAACAACTTTTATGAAATTATATATAAAATATTCGATTTCGCTGTACCTAGAAAAGTAAGGTCGAATAATTTTAGTAACCGTTATCCAGTATGGTTTGACCGTGATATCATACGTGATATCAAACGCAAAACACAACTACACCGAGCCTGGAGACGAGAAAATATAGAAAACTTAAGAAAATCTTTTTCTGATATTATAGCTAGTCTTAAAAAACGCATTGATGTAGCATATCAATCCTATATTCAACGAATTGAGAAGAACTTAAAGATCAAGCCAAAACAATTTTGGAAGGACGTTTCTAGTCTTCGGTGTAGAGGTGGATTTGAACCTGATGTATCGCGTAATGGTATGTCTTACAGTGGCGTAAAAGCGGCTGAAGCTTTTGCAGAGTTTTTCTCTAGCGTCTTTCAATGTAGTAGTCCTATATTAAATAGTAAAAATATTAAGTCAACGAAAAATTCTACAAGCCAGATAGATAGTGCTTACATAGACATTGCTGGTATCAAAGACCGTGATGTTAGTCATGCCATTAATAAAATGAAAGTGGATGGTTCACCTGGACCTGACGGTGTTCCACCGTTACTTCTAAAAATGTTCATAACTGAACTTGTCAAGCCTCTGTACCATATTATAAATACTGCTATTCAATCCGGTGAGTATCCAGCTCAATGGAAAATATCACGCGTGACGCCTATTCTAAAATATGACGGCAATTTAGCCATTGAAAACCATCGTCCTATAGCAGTTCTACCAGCTCCAGCTAAATTATTTGAACGCATTGTGCATGACAAAATCTATATGCAAGTCAACACCTACCTCTGCAATGAGCAGCATGGCTTCAGAAAAGCAAAATCAGTTGAAACCAATCTTCTTACTACCGTGGAATACATTTCAAATGGTATGGATAATGGCCATGAAGTCGATGTAGTATATTTTGATTTCCAGAAGGCGTTTGATAAGGTTGATAACGATATTCTCTTAGGTAAACTGAAAGACATTGGATTTGCTCCGCGTTTACTAAATTTATTTACAGATTATCTTCGTGATCGTCAACAGTATGTAAAATACGGCTTTTTTGAGTCCAAAACTTATCACACGCGTTCTGGAGTAAGCCAGGGTTCTATATTTGGTCCTCTTTTGTTTTTGATCATGATCAACGACCTCATGAAGGTGGTTAAAAATGCGAAATGCATTATGTATGCAGACGACCTAAAGTTAGCCTTAGAAATTAAGAACGATGTTGATTGTCAATTACTTCAACATGATATCGACTCCGTGTATGAATGGACTAAAAGAAATATGATGCTTTTTAATAATAAAAAGTGTTGTGTTTTGACCTTTGGAAGAAAGCGTGTTAAAACATGTCATCAATATGTACTCGGTGATGACAATCTTACGCGCGTGGAATTAACCAAGGACCTGGGTATAATATTTGATTCCAAACTAACATTTCATAATCACATAATATCCATAGTAAAAGAAAGTTTCAGACGCCTAGGCTTCGTTCTACGAAATTCTCGAGATTTTAGAAGTCCTCAATTAATTAAGCTTCTTTATTACGCACTTGTATGTAATAAAATCGAAGCTTGTAGCTCTGTCTGGCATTCCCATGAAAGTACTTATACTCTTTTGCTCGAGAAAGTACAGAAGGCATTCCTCAGGTATTTATACAAGCGCTATCACACGTATTATCCTCATTTATATCTGACCTTATTTCTTCTAGGTACTCTTGGCTTTAATTCCCTTAGGACGCGTAGAGCAGCAAACCAAATATTAACCGGTTTGAAGGTTTTACGTGGCAGTTTTGACAACCTTGAGCTACACAACCAGTTATGTAGACTATATGTTCCTGAACGGTATACACGACGACGCGCTGGGCGGCCCCGGCACTGGTTCGTGATGCCGCGCACCCGCACAGCGGCGCATGCGCAGTCTCCTCTTTGCCGCATACTGACAGAAATTAATTCTTTCCTTGCTGACCAACCCGAGTGTTTGTGGATGATTGGCAGGTTATTTTAAAACGTTGTCTTTCCTATTGTGAAGACTTTGAACCAGAGTCAACCTGTTTATGACTGCTTTTATATATTTGCTTATTTTATTTTATAATACCTTTTGTTTTTTACTATTGTTAATTACTGTAAGTGGTGTTGCCGTTGTAGTTAATTAAATAAATAAATAAATAAAAAATACCTTATACCATCAAGACTTATACCACCAGCCCCCCTGTATCCTTAAAAACACACAACAAAACATAGACAATTATTACATTTTCCTGTACCTATTTTAGAAGTGATATTAAACCTCTTTTATATTTTTTTCTCTATGATTTTTCTTATTTATGCGTAGTTGTCTTAAATGGAAAATTACTTAATAAATATTATTATTCATTTGTTTCGAAGCCGATAAATTATATTATTTCTTTGATTGGAAACTATTGAATACATTGACGATGATATTTGTTTTATAATAATGAATAGTGACATCGTTCTATTGCATGATAATATTATAAAAAGATGTGTATGTATACACATTTGCCAGAACTAAGGCAGTGCTGAAATTATGAAAAACTAAGCGTAAGCGTAAAAAATGAGACAGGAAAAAATATAATTTCATGAAGAACTAAAATGAAGTCTAAGGGAGTCCGATCTACCTTTAACAATTTTTTTGACGTGATAACGTCTTATATGTATATCGGCGAACGCCGGCTGCACGCACGAAAAAGCATGACTCTAGTTAGTTAGTTAGTTTGACGGGGCATTTTCCGCACTTAGCCTCTTGATTGGGCCATTGGACGTGATTGAGTTTTCTTTTACTCCAGCCATCCTAGTCCATCCCAGAAGGCGAGTAGTCTTTTCAGTGGCGACGGGTTTCAGCAGGATGGTGGTCGCGAGCCAGGCGGCCTCTTGCGGAGCTTACCACCGCCGCTGGGATCATCAGCCGTCACCACGGGCCGAGTTGGTCCGTGATGCCGTTGCCTGGGGTGGACCGCTAGGAAGTAGATCCCAACCACCCCAAATATTCAGTTTATCCTTCCTAGTTATATTAAATTTTGTATCATTTCGAGAATATATAGATTAATATGCCGCCGACCATATTTAACAGAAAATATTTATCATCAGGTCGGCAAGTTTATTTAAAGGGTAATATATAAGGGTCAATGTCTAAATAAATAGATAACAATCCCATATATAACTTAACTTTATACCCTTTCAAGTGTTATTATGTTCTTGTATCTTTATTGCAATTCAACACCGCTTAGTATCAAGTACTATTAATTTCCTAAACTTAAGTTTTTCATTTCTCTTGTCCAATTAGGTTTTGTTGTAAAAACAATAAATTATGAGTTTTGAAACTTATTTCATAAAGAAAGATGATTCTTATTATCTAAGGGACCCTTTTAAGTCACTAAGCAAACATAAAGCGTCTAAATAACAAAAGAACGTTTCATTTTCAAAACTTTGGCCATGGATAGAAGCGTGTTTTAATAATACTGTAAAATTTCATTTTAATCTGTACAGTATTTATGAGTGATAGAGTTCTCATAAACTTTCGCCACTATAATATTAGTAGGAAGAGTATAAAATTATAATATTACTGTTCACAAATATGTTTTTTTTAATAAAAAAGGCAAATCCTATTTATTTTCCAAGCGATCCGTAACCATATCGAATTGCCACACCAGTGTGGCTATAGTTCGTTTTATAAATCCGTTGATCCAGCATACCCTTAACTCAATAGTTCAACACACCCTTGTCGACAGAAAAAAGTAAATGATATCAACATAAAATGTATTTTTTGTACCATAATTAAGTTTTTTTAAGCATTATTTTTTGTTTATTAAATGATACCATAGCGACACTGGTGTGGCTATTCAGTTTGACTACGAATGGGTCGGTGTTTTTTCATGTATCGTTCATTATGTTTTTTATTCTCTTCGACTATAACAATATCAGTAATAATTCATTAAATCACAAAATAAATCACTTAATAGTCACATGATTCTCAAACTGCAACCGCGCACGCGGTTAATTATACGAGTATGTGTATTGTACATGATCACGTTTTGTGTTGGAACCTCCTTTGTGTTTATTTTATTTGACTTGTTTTGCGATGTTTTTTGTTTTCTAATGTCAAATAAATTGTGAAAAGGAAAAGTCGTTTGATATTTTTTGAGGTCAGTTTTTTAGATAATTTTCAGTTTATTTGTAAATAATTAGTAGCGTTTCGTTTATTGTGGCGGCCGTGATGGAAGATTTGATAAAAAAACGAACCGCAGCGCGGCGATTTTTTACAATTGCTGAAAACGATCTCACGACGGCTTTTGATAAGAAGGATTTGGACATTCATTCATTCATTATATAAATATTATATAATGAATGAATGAAGAGAGAGCTGAATGATTGTTTGATATCGAAGTACGTATAAAAGATTTGTTGTTCCAAGTTGAGGATGACGATGAAAAAATTTTTTCCTGCTTGGAAGCAACTGAAGGGTACAGACGTCGATATTTAAAGGTACGTTCACAATACACAGAATTTGTTGACTCTCAGCAGCAGATATCAGAAGCTAAGGCACTCAAAGACAACGCTGACAGACAGAATTGTAACGATTATAAAAGTTTCAAGTTACCTAAATTAAAACTTCATAAATTTGATGGTCAACTGGATTTCTTTCTGGGGCCAGTTCAGACGAATACACGTGGATTCTCGCATTGACGATTTTGATAAGTTTAGATATTTAATACAAGCTACGGAGTCATATTCAAAGGCAAAGCAGTTCGTTGAAAGTTTACCGCCTAATGGGGAGAACTACTCACGTGTATTTAGCGAATTGAAAGAGAGGTTTGCAAGGGATGATTTGTTAGTAGAGACATATAGAAGAAGCATCTTACAGCTAATAATATATAAGCGAAATGAGACTCCGCTAAGCGATCTCTATGATAAATTATCCTCATACCTTCATGCGTTAGATTCACTCGGTTGTCGGTAGTAATGACAACAATGCAGCTATGTTACTGCTCATGGTAGAGTCTGCTATACCAATAGATATTTTGAAGGCTTGGGAGCGCAGTCGTAATAAGAGCGAAAGGCCGAATCTTAAGAATTTACTAGATTATATTAAAGCGGAAATTGAGAGTGAAGGAAGAATTCTGATCGCTAGAGAAGGATTTAGTCAAGAGCCTGGTTCGTCAAAGGAGCCCACAGCTTCATGTCTTAAGAAAAAGGATGAGCACAGTATGAAAGTTGCAAGTTTATTTTGTGAAAAAGCTAACACGTCTACTGAATGCTCAGAACTCAGGAATTTGACTTTAGATGAAAAACGTCAGTTATTGAAGAGCAAGAAGGTCTGTTTCATTTGTTTGCGAGTTGGTCATGGAGCGAAAACTTGCCGTTTTTTTCCGAAATGTCTTCTGTGCTCTCATCGGCATTTTAAAGCTATGTGTCCTCGGCTCGATGAGATGAAGACGAAGGATGAGAAAAAGGACCCTGAGCCTAATGTTAACGCCATGGTTTGCTTACGTAAATTTAAGACAACATTTTTACAGACTGTTTTAGTTAAAATTGTATATAATGGTAAGAATGTAGTTACTAGACCCTTATTTGACAGTGGCGCTCGGAGGTCTTATATACGGCAAAATATTGAAGCTCAGTTGGGAATGACAGCTTGCGATACAGAGACTATTTCACATTGTTTATTCGGTGGCCTCCGAACTAAAATGAACTCTCATAATATTTATGATTTTAAGGTTGAGAGCTTAGATGGTCAATTTACTATAAGTGTCAGGGCACTCAGTCAGAATAATATATGTGGTCATCTGCCGCGATTATTAGATAGTTCGTTAATTGATATAGTTAGGTGCTTAGGTATAGACATTAACGATTCTCGAGCAGATGTGAAAGAGATTGGGTTACTTATAGGTGCTGATTTTTCTGGTTTATTTTTAACCGGTCATATTGTACATATTGAAGATAGTCTTGTTGCAATTAATACAAAGTTAGGTTGGACGCTACAAGGTCAGCATAGTACTACTAATAACTTAAATGTGATTTCATGTGTTTTAGATTTCTCCGTAACAGATTTGTGGGATCTTAAGTTGATTGGCATAAAAGATTCAAGCGTTACAAAGTCTAAAGAAATGTCTGATATAGAAACTCTGCAGGTTTTTAGGAATACCGTAAGCAGAGATGCGCAAGGGCGTTACGAGGTACATTTACCGTGGAAGGTGGGTTTCCCGGAGCGTTTAGCGGTAGATAATAAGGAACTTGCAGTTAAGAGATTGGTTACTACTACAAAAAAGTTAAGGAGCTCAGGTAACATTTTTCGTTACGATTAGGTTTTTGAGGACTGACTAAATGAGGGAATCATTGAGAAGGTTGATGATGAGGGCAGTGGTGATGGTTTGGTTTTTTATTTAGAAAAGATTGAGTGAGGGTTTATTGTTCTTAGCGCGTCCTGGTGGGGAGGGTTCTGGGAACGGCTCATAAAATGTTTAAAAGATTTGCTCCGCAGAATGTTAGGTAGAGCAGCTTTAACGTACGTTGAGCTAGAGACAATTCTGTGTGATTGCGAAGCAACTTTTAATAATAGACCTCTTACTTACATTGCGGACAGTGACTTTCTTAGTCCGCTTACGCCAATGCTTTTTATGCATGATCTTCCATCAAATGCTCTCCATGATTTTAATAAAATTGACTAAAATTAACTTAAATATGCGTCTAAATGACTTGCAGAATTTAAGAAGCAGTTTACGAGAGCGTTTTAGGAACGAATATTTAGGTTTATTAGTGCAGCGAAAGACAAGTACTTCTAGAGATATATTAAAGCCGGGTGATAACGTATTAATGAAAATGAGGGGAAACATAAATTTTGGCCTATAGGTATAATAATTAAGATGATATAGGGTGTTGATAAAGTGTCGAGGGCTGCAATAGTGAGAACACGGAATGGTAATATGAATCGGCCTAAACAGTATGTTACTAGAGCTGGCCGAGCTGTTAAGGCACCTGAGCGTCTTAATTTGTCATAGGCTTATATTATCTTTTTTTTATTTACATTTTAATTTGTTGTAATTCAATTAATTGAAGTTTCGTTTTTTCTTTGTGTCCGGAGGATGTTGGAACCTCCTTTGTGTTTATTTTATTTGACTTGTTTTTCGATGTTTTTTTGTTTTCTAATGTCAAATAAATTGTGAAAAGGAAAAAGTCGTTTGATATTTTTTGAGTTCAGTTTTTTAGATATTTTTTAGTATATTTGCAAATAATTAGTAGTGTTCCGTTTATTTTGCCTCCTGCTTTCCTCGTCACAAAAACTCGATCGTAAATCCTTAACTATCTGTCTAAACAACATGAGTGAAAGGCAAGTTTTTATTTGAAGAAAGAAAGAAGATTATTTGCTTAATGTTATGTAAATTTCAATTGATAAGATTTAAGATCATTAACCTAAATTCCCTGTAATTGATAAAAAAAATAAGTTTTAGTCATATTCTATTAGTGTGTGTATAATGTAAAGGTATGTTATGAATACTTATCTTAATTGGAAGCGATGCAAGATTGTTTTAAATCTTTAAATATATGAATTATGAAATCCAAGTATGGATTATGCCTGGATAAATCGTCGTTATTTTTGATTTTGATCGCTGAGCTGTTGTTGTTCTTAACCTACATTTAGTCAGGCTTATTGACTGACTGCGTAAGTCCTTTTGGATAAACTTTATAATAGGAAGGAAAAACTAAATATTTATAATAAGTGTTTCTACGTTTTTATGATTCTGCACTGGCATAAAAATCGTAATTCGTATTTTTCAGAGGTATGCATACTGAAAATAAGGATTTCTGATAGTTAAATTCGATTGTTGGAATCTGAGTAGGTGTATTTTGTGTGCGTAAATATTATGTTTCCAATTCCTGATGGTTTAAAAAGTTATTTATCTTATATAATCCGCCGAACGGCTGCTTAGTTTGAGTTTGAGGCCAAATAAAAATTGACGCGAATTATCGGTTATTTTAAAGTTAACGTCAAGGTCACGATAGCATTTTTACTTGAATAATAATGTGTGTAAATAGCTACAACTTTTTCGGCTGTAAAAATCTACAAACCATCATCTTACAAATTAAATTAACATTTTTGTATTTTAAAGTAATGTTATAAGTAAGGGCTTCCATAAAGTTCTATTCAATATTATTTCCATCGTCGTTTTAATTAGTAACCAAGATCTTTATCTTTTAAACTCTTGGGAAGTGGGGCGATAAATCTCTCAAGTGTTAGGGTCGAGACCACGCTTGCATTATACCTACTATATAACGAGAAATAATTATTATGTGAATATACTTCACTAAATAATAAGTTTTAATAAGAAACAACAACTACAACACCATTCGTGATGCAGTTTTAATGCGAAATATAATTAAATTCTCTTCGACTGTTTACAACAAAAAATATATAAAAAATAGCTCATGAAAGTTTAATTCAATAGGGAAATGGATGTTTTAAATAAGTTAAAATACTTTTTTAATCTCCTGTTTTTTCTTTTTTTTTATAAAATTGGACATTTGGTCCTTAACCATTTCTGTAGGATCGTAGTCCTAAGGCACAGATCACCAAGCCCGGTGGAAGATCTTCCATTTGGCCTTCACTATGTTTTCCTTGCATATCTATGTTTAAGCTGTATAATTGGTAAGGTTGAAAGCTGAAGCTCAGTTCGTTAAATAAAAGACTATCAAGTCAACATGTAAAGCTACACTAACGCGTCCTCCCTTTGGAATATTTTACGTGCTTATACGTGTTTATTTGCATATTTTAATTTCATTCTCACGTGTCGGCTTCTATTTATTATATTTTTGTTATCATGATTACTGCTTCTAAAAAGGATTCAAAACGTTAAGATTAAATAATGATATAAATAAAATTTCACTATCGCATAATATTTTAACTAGTTGCAAAATCATTTGTCTGCACCCGTATAACTCTGGAGGCAACCGTATCCTTTTGGTTGAAGTGTCCGCTTTGAATTAAGTATGGACTTGTTTCTAAACAATAACTATCTTTAAATTGTCATTTTAGAAGCCTCGAGTCATTATTTAATGCTATTGACAGACTGACATCCGAATGCGTTTGAAATAAATTGTATTCGCGTCAAGTTTTACAAGTTTGACAGTAGTTTTATAGTACGCACTCTTGCTTGTCTTCGCTGAGTGTTAGATGAACTACAGTTATCAATTTACTTTATCTTAATTTAATAATATAGTTTACTTGATAACAAACACTGTTAAGACAAAATCATTAAAATCTACTCAATATTTAATACTAGCGGCCCGTCCAGGCTTCGCACGGGTGGACAAAATTCTTTAAATTTTTCTAGCATTAAATATAGCCTATGTTACTCAGCGTGTATGTAGCTTTCATATGGTGAATTTTTTTTGAAATCGGTGAAGTAGTTTTTGAGTTTATTCATTGCAAACAAACAAAAATATAAAAATACAATCTTTCCTCTTTATAATATAAGTGTAGATTGAAGTTCTGATAAAAACTTATAAAAGTAGAGTCCATTATTGTTTATATAAATAGCTCAGAATAATATATATTTATTTAAATTTATTATAATCCAAATAGTATTATTAAGATCTTGGAGTTTATTTCTTATATATTTGTGGGTTTCATTTGAATGTCATACAGCTATATGCCTCAAGTACACACATTTTCCTAGCTATCTTTACCACACCATTAAAAATTTTATGATTTTATTTTTCTATATTGTTGTTTTCTAAATGGTAACCGAAAGACTATTGTTCCGAATAAAATCACGGATTGATTCTTGTTCGAAAGTTATAAAGTCTGGTTAACAGTCACGGTTTATAAGTGGTCAAAAAAATTCAAGGTCAATTTCTCGAGTAACCCTTTTTAAAAATTGGAAATATCATTTGATACTATACCGAGTTCTGAAGTATTCATAAAAGTTTAATGTAATTATACGTTTATTTCCCACACGCCCCAGTCTTTGCAGCTGAAAATACGAAACGATTTATTAAACGCTGGTTTAACAAGTGTTCATTGACGTGCAAGAAAAGAAATATTAAAATAACATTGAACCTCAAGAAAAATATAAAATGTGTACGCAATATCGCCTCATTAAAATAATGAGGGTTTCAATAAAGCGGAAAGCTCAGAAAGCAGAAAAATAATGTTAAATGTTAAAAAATATATTTTTAGAAGAACGTGAGTCTTATAAGCGCAAAATATTTGCGGTAAATGAAGTTATACGAGTTTAACTAGGCTAATTATTATCTATTTTATATTTCATACTCCCTTTGCGTGTCATAAATGTCTACATATACTAAACAAAAGGTAGATATGTATTCTATGAAGGAAAACGTTTTGCATTTGTCTCGAGTTCCATAAAACAGAAAGTCTCACTGCACAGTAATAAATTATATTTCATAATGTTTCCTCAGGTTGTCATATGCTTTATTGCAATTTTAACTCTCAAACAATCACACACTATCCTCATTACACATGGATAAGTGCACAAAATATATGCGGTATCATGACAATCATGCGGCATTTAATTGCAAAAAAGTTTTTATTTTAGGCATCTGTTATAGTTTAAGCAGAGATAACTGCTATTTAGTTGGTTTCATCTTTATATGTTATCCGAATTTACAAATATTTTATTGATCTGATTCCAAACATAGCAATATAGTTTTGTTTATAGTTACATGAATAAAAGTGCTTTCAGTGTCGAAATATTATTAATTTGTGACAACGGCTTGTTTACTGCATTTAGAAACTAAGAAAATATATAAAAATAATTAGGTACATTACCGAAAACATTGAGAATCAACACTATAAATAGTTTTTCCAAGGATAGCATACTGGAACCACTGAAACTACTGCAAGGGCTACAAAATCATCAGCCAGTATGTTATGCTCACTGAATGCTCCAATATTTTAATTCTGTTAGACAACCAAATTCGGGAGTGAAGAATTATTTTATTGCGATGAGTAAATATACTGTTATTACTCAAGTATTAAAAATGTAATGTCTTATTTTTATATCAAATTATTTTTCTGCCTGATTGACTTCATAAGAATTTGTGGCGAAATTACGTTCCAAGCAATCAAGTGTAAGAAGTAGTATGTTACATTTGTTAACGTATTTTTTCAAATCGGAAGAGAACAGAATTGAATATAAATATGTTAAATGTAAAATAAATATAATTATGTTGAACAGTTTTGTTCTGATATATGTCAGAAATATTACCTTTGATGAACTGAAAAGTGGAAGTTTTAGATGAATATAAATAAAAAAAAATAAAGATTTTATAATTTCTGTAAAATTTCTTAATTTTATTCCTTAAATCACCTATGTACAAAGAACAACAGAACACATTTCAGCGTTAACTTGAGCTAATTCTTGAATCATTATATTTATCCACCGCTGAATAGACAAGACTAATAAAAGTTCGTTTTAGTGTATTGAGTTTATTAAATTACTTAAAAGTTTCTTATGAAAATTAAGGGATTGTTCTTTTACATCTCATAATTGAAGTGTGTGAATTGCAACTCGGGGATTCACCTCTCTTGCACAGGCGGTTACTAATTTACAAGTCTAAATTCACTTAGCTCAGTGCACTGACAACAACTAGAAGTGTGATGTATTTCACAGTATGTCAGTGGAATACACTTCGTGTATTATAATACGATATGTAATTATTTCATAGTTTTGCAGTATTACTAACAATAACTTTATTGCGTAATACTTTTGAGCCGTTATAGAACACAAAAATGTAATAAAATTAATTTTATATTGAGAAAAGGAAATTCGATGAAATAAATATAAAGTTCAGTAAATGGCTTGTTAATGCTTAATCTTATCCACGTTTATATCTAAGTACGCATTTAGTGGGTTAGTTAAATTGATTACGTCCGTTGTCCAGGCACACAAGGGACAGTATACAGCGAACGCATACTGCAAAAATAGTATAAACTTGATAAGTTGATGCGAGTGTATAAGCTACCTCAGGAATTTCTTATAAAACTCAATTGGTTGATTTGGTTGAGATCACGATTATACTTATAGGAAAAGAAACAAGTACTCTCTATAAAAATATCGCTATGGTTAGTTGCTTTATCAATTCTAATTTTTTATTGTTTACTTGCAATAATATTCCAGAAATATTGGTGTCCATATATTAGTAGTTGGTTATCGATTACCAAGACAAAAACAATGTTATCGATAAGCTATCGGCGTTACTGAAGTTCGATAGTAATACTTATAATTTATAGTTTTATTTTGGTAACAATACAATAACTTAAACATTGTATTGTTACAAGTAATTTTTTATTTTCAAAGATCTTAACTGCGGTGTTAAGATATTAAAGGGTTTTCAATAATGATTAAATTATAGAAAACCCTTTAATATCTTAGGCTATTATGGTAACTAGGAGTAGATTACTAAGTAGGTTGGATTAAACCATTCATCTACGATTGCATCTCTATAGAATTTACTGACATAGTGAGAAATTTAGGATTGATAATGGAATGCAATATGACTTGGTCATCAAATATTGTCGATGTTATCAAACGTATGCACCTCCTTTAAACATTTTAAATATTTTTCCCATTTTATGACCAAAATAAAGCTGGCGCAATCGCTATTTCTCTCTATTCCCGATTATGTTGATATAATTATTTTATTTGGATGTGATTCAATAACAGTTTAATAAACCTGAGCGATAACAAACCTTGACCACTCGTTTTATTTATGGCCAGTAACCTAAATTTTACAGTAACCTAAACTTTACTTACACGTCTATATCTTCGTAAATAGCTAAAATGAGTTTCTATTCGGCAGCGCCGTGACATACATACATTTCACCTATTATGCAGAAAAAAAGTGTCAGGGGTATTTGTGGGATTGGAACAATGGCAACATGCAGACTTATTTAAAAAAAAATTAACCGCGTTTTATATTTTAGAAGTTGGAACATTTATTAGACGCCATCAAACACTATTTCACATAAAAGACAAACGAAATCCCCGTTTACGCGTGAAAGATGCAACTCTGCTAAAAATGCTTCTAACCACAGTGTATTTTGCGAAAAGAATCGTGTTGGTATGACAATACGTATTTCTAATAAAATACCCATTGAAATTAGAGAATCATCTACGAATAAAATTGTACCACAATTGCTAAAATGGCTTATAATAAAATCCCCTTATAATCTGAGAGAATATTTTTGTATAATTTAAAATAATTTGAAATTACGACATTATTTATTACACATTAAAATTGTTAGTTTTATTTCAATTTTTATTTCAAAAGAATTATTGGTTATCCTAAATGATGTAATTTTGCACACCAAATTATGGCCAAACATGTTGGTTTTTATCATGTACATCTTTAATGCAAATAAATCATCATTTACATCTTTAATGCAAACAAATCTCTTGATTCTTGATTCGTACCCGGCTAATAAAAAGCCTTAATAACCCTTATTCTTCCACCTATCTTTATTCTCGGTTTTGTTATCTTCATTCATCATTACTTTTCCTAATCACTAAAGTGCTGGATATCCGCAGTAGTAATAGTAACTTCTTATTCAATTCGAAGGAATTCAGTACGAGGTGCGCACTTCTGGAACTGAAACAAACTTCCAAAAGTGTTGCAAAAAGCCCATTCATTTTGTTATTTGATATCAAAGTTCAAAACCACTTTCTGAATTTATCACAATAATTTAATCAAATTATGTTTATAATTTGTATATGGTTTCTGTCATATTTATATAATAGATAGGTATGTGTATTTTAGTTACTAGGATATAATAGTAACTATTTGTTTATTTATGTCTAGCATTTTTGTATGAAAATCTTTTTTAGTTCATTGCAGGTTTGTTCTTTGTGACACACAATTATTCTTAATTCACTGGAAGAAATCTCTAGATATAAATCCACCTTTGCATACAATTTTACCTGTGTTTGATACCTAGGTAAAAAAAATGTGCAATAAAATATTTTTTTTCCAAACGACTGGCAAAGACTTGTATAAATCTATAACTAGTCTAGAATATTTTCACATTTTGAAATACTGATCACTCAAATAACTATAAACATGCATTACAAACTTAAAGTCTACGACGATTTTTTTATACTAAAAAGAAATAAACGCTACATTTCGCGCCAATTGCAATGTTCCGTTCCGTATTTACACGTTGAGCAAGCATAAATTGGTGTTGTATGGACTAGTTTTACTGTTGCTACGTGTTCCAGCATGTTTAAGCTTGTTTGAATAAAAGGTAATTTTAAAATAGTAAGGCTGAAAAAGAATGAGTGGAGAAAATATTTCAGACCAATTATATATTTATACATGTCTTTCCAGGCCGTCTGGAAAATTAAAACAAAAGAATATTGTAACCGTGATATTAAAAGTCATGCCTATGGCTTATTCGTTTTTTTCATAAATGATATTATAGCTCCTGATAACATTTACATCTATGTAGATGTTCCATTTTATTGCATTTACGATTGCGTGTTCACATCTGGATTAACGACAGTTCGTCTCTGTTGCCAACGAGCAATTTAATTGCTTGTGCCGTGTAGACGACAGGAGCTCTACAAAGTATTGTTTGTGCATCCGTTTATAGCATAAGTTCGTATCGTTTTTATCGGCTTTTACAATTATTACATTATCTATGTGGTGTATCTGAGTGGTGGACATATAATTAGAAACACTTCCCACGGATATTTACATTAGTTTTTACTGTAACCCTTCTTTGTAAATTATATTTAATGACTAAAAATCTATTTAAAAACAATCAAGATCCAACTGAATAATTACAGCGTAAATATTAAGGCGTAAAAACAACTGATTGATTTTTAAGGTATCAGCAATAATTAATAACTCGTTAGAATCAGTAGAAAAATACAGTAAAAATTTAGTAGTATAATGTAATTGGTATTATATTTTAATGGTTTACACGCTGCTAAATTTAAGAATATTTACCCGACTGCGCCAGAAAGAGGATTATGTTTTTCGAGAGTATGTAGGTATGTTTGTATAATTGTTTGGCACGCTGTGCAGCCTGAAGGGTTCGGTGGATTTTAGCTTAAGAGGTGTCGTTAGATTCGTATTCATTGTGAAAGTGACACCGGGTATACATTTGGAATCGGAACACAACATAAGCTGGATGTACCTCCACGCGGTGAAGGTGGTGACAGTTTAACTGGTTAAACTCCCATAATAATGCCTCCCATAATGCCTTCGGGCTTTTGTTGTTGTCATTGTGTGTTATTACCTTTTGATATTCACCTCCTCTTTGGCACGTTAACCTACCCGGTAACGTAGAGAAGCAGGCATATAGCATATCTATTTATATTAACAAATAATTTATAAGTAATTATTACACCATCTAGTAAATTTTGGGCTTGACCATCTTGCACTTGATCAATTAAAAATGGTTCTATCCCGGAAAACCAAAAATAACAGAACTAAGACTGCTACATTGAAAAAGAAATATCCTAATAAACGCGAGAAACTTTAAAAAAACTTTTAAATAAAAAAGGCAATTTATAAAACTAAAATACCCGACTGCTTTTCTGTTTAACTTGAAAGAGAAAAAATCCTAAAATAAAAAAAACGGTAATTTAAAAAGCTAAAAAGCCCGACTAGGTTTCTGTGTAATTTGGAAATGAAAAAACCCTAAATCAAAAAAGTCGTCATACCCGATTGCACTTAGCTTAAGAATCGCCAAAGTTGCTAAGGCGATTGTATTTTGAACAATATTTTTTATTTTTATAAGCGATGCTTATAAGCGTCAAATCCATATAAAAAATGTCAATTTAGAACTTACGTAATAGTCTTTAGGCGCTTTAATAATGGAGGCTTAGTGAATTGAGAGCACATACCTATATTACATTGCAGATTACTCCAATCTACTGACTAGACGGCTGACTTTCTAAAATGGGTCCCAACTGCTACAATTTTTCTTGTATTTAAAAATATTGTTTATTAAAAATACAATGAGTTCCTGTTCTATAATTTACATGATATAGATTTGACCATTTTTTGTTATTTAGGTAAAATTAATCTGGTTGCAAATAAAATAAAAAGATTATGTTGTGATTATAAAATCTTGTACCTGATCACTAAAATAAAATTATATCTTAGTATAAATACAAATATTGTATATATATAGTAAACAAATGTGACGAAAAATAGCGTCGAAAGCAATAAATCGAACGTTTTAGGAACGATTTCACACTCCTTATTTCAGCAAATTTAAATTTTGCACAAAAGACCTCTCCCTTTGAAAGTCTAACTTTTGTGTTACCTCTCAACACGTGCTTTCAAAGGTTGGATGTGAGCTTGCGTAGCAAATCTTGTATGAGTTTATTATTACCACGTTTTTCTTAACTTCACTTGTCTGTCTGTTGGTTTGTCTGTTGGTTTGTCGTCAAAATTTGAGATCCTTATTTCGACCTCTTCCTCTTATCCGATTTGGCTGAAATTTTGTATACAGGCTTGTTTCACCTAACAATTTCATATTTAATTTTACATCAGTCTTACATCATCATCAGTTTTACATCCTAAAACCACTTAATTAGGTTTTAATTAAATTAACCTCCACGTGGTGTGTCTGGATATTTGATATATATTACATGTATATATTGAAGAACTAAGTAGGCACAATTCAGATAATTTAAAACTAAAAAGAGTTAAATAAATACTTTATAAAAAAAAAACTTTTTAAAAAACCACGTTTTACTACGGGTTATAGATGTACAAAAAAGGAGAAAATAAATTTTTACAAATGGACTAAAAAGATAAAAATAAATTTTTGGTAATAATGAAAATTTACTAACTAAACCAATGCAATAGTAATGCTGTGGATGGCATTGAATAGTTTTTCAAGTATAATGCACACCACGTTTTAATTTTTTGGAAATTTTTCAAATTCTGCGTATGAATGTTCAGAACAATACATAATATTCAACAAATTTTAGAATATTTGTATCGTAAATTTTCATTATTACCAAAAATTTATTTTTATCTTTTTAGTCCATTTGTAAAAATTTATTTTCTCCTTTTTAGTACATCTATAACCCGTAGTAAAACGTGTTTTTTTTAAGTTTTTTTTTATAAAGTATTTATTACTTCCTATTTTGCTTATACCTATATTTTAAATAGATTTTTTTTTGATCAATAATTCTAAGTAACAAATTCAAAATTATCAAACAAATAAAACAAAAATAGCCCACTTAGATGTGATCTCCCACTCACTGTCTGGTGTTATGCTTTCTCTGATAACTATTTCCGATTTACGTCTAACCCGAATGTAACAGTGTGGTACAGTTACAGTGAAAAGAAATTCTTCAATAATTTCGAGGATAGAGCCGTAGTTATAAGTAACAACGTGACAACCATTTAATTTAGTTAGGTTAATACGGCACTTACCTTATCCCAAACTAAATATTATAATTTTTATATTCTAAAAAGCCGTTAAGTAGTTAGGTGCGGAGATTAGCGCGTAATAGACAGAACAAACAAACAGACAAAAAAATGCTAAATAACTTTAAGGACTGAGGTGGACATTGTTAAATGAGCTAAGATAAAGATCATGTAAGTAATCAGGGATTCAGCAATTCTTCTTCAAGAATTAAAGCGAAATTCCATTGCTCCTAATAGTAATGTTCTATCTCATAAATTAATAAATCATCGCTGACTCACAATTCTGATAGGGATACCACACACGGTATACTGGAGGAAATATTATTTCCCCAACCGATCCGTAGTCACACTAAATTGTCACACCAGTGTGACTATCCACCAGGTTTTTTAAATATTTAGATTTCATGAAATACCAAGAAAAACGATGTGAAACATTGCGAATTTTTCTTTGATGCGATCAAACTGATAAGATGCAGATGCTCCTCTTCATTAAAACTAATGACCGATCGAACAGTGTTCCATATTGTTTGGAGCTTTGAACATTTTTTTTGATTAAAAGTTTTTGTGAATTGTTTTTAGCCTTTCGTGCAGTAGCAGTGCATTAATTTGTATAACGTTTATTAAAAACTTTGAGCACTGCATCGCTGCAGAGTTTTTCTTCTATTTTTTGATAATCGTAATCATTTACTATGTGTTCTAATAGACCTAGGGTTATTAGTTACCATAAACAAATAAAAAATTGGCAGTTAATGAATCCTCATTAAATACAGATAATTTTTTCATGACACCAAAAGTTTTTGTACAAAATTTACCACTCCGCAATCATTTTGCCAATTTCTTTATAATTTTCATTTCACCAAAAACTTTTCTCTGGGTTTAAATATTTAAAATTCAACTCAACCCTTGGCCAGATTTATAAATTTAAGATGATTTAATTTCCAGAAATAGATATGTCGTATCCGGTCATGAGAACGGACACTAAACGAAACGCAAGCGCGCCCTCTAGCCGGCGAACATAAGAAACTACGATTTCCCGCGCTTCGACAGAGTCGTGATGTTGTCAACGTGCGAACTCCGATTCACTTTCGGTCGAGTCGTCATCAAGTGTAGACGTCGTCACGGAACTGTACTACGTTTCGCTCAGTGCCTTATTATAACAAGTTTGTTACATGCTACGTGGTTCTTAATACTATGTCCAAAAATAACAACATCTCAGTGCACGATTTCTAACTGTGCCCATATGATATCGGAAGGTTTGGACCAAAATCCTGATATTCACCCCGACAGATATATTTCCAATAGAAAATTTAAATATAAAGTTTTGAAAGATAGGAAGTAGTGGTGCCACTGAACGAGTTATTGTCAGGAAATGGCAAAAAAAACAAAAGACAAATTAATTATGTATATAAAATTATCAGAAATAACAATTCCAAAAATGATGGACGACTGTTTGGTGCAACGGTAGCGATCCTGCCTTTCGCACGGACGGTCCTGGGTTCGAATCCCGGAAGGGGCAGATGTTTGTGTGATGAATACGAGCATTTGTACCTGAGTCATGGGTGTTTGTATATATTTCTATAATTATTACTTATTTATGTATGATATATTTATGTCTATCCGTTACCCTAGTATCCATAACACAAGCCTTAAAAGTGCTTACTTTGGGCTAGGTTAATAGGTGTGAATGTAGGAAATATTTATTTATTAATTTTATTTATTTATTTAATTTGCACCTGTCTCTTTGTTTGTAGCAGTTCGTGACAGTTCTATGACATAAACTCTAGCAAAGTTATTCATCGATAGAAACATAGAACAGCCCCCGGTTGTATTGAATTCAAGATCAACTTGAATAATTTATAATTATATATAATATATATTAATAATTATATATATAATTATTATTGATTATTAACAAATATATTATACTGCTTGCCTTAAAAAATATATATATATTTTTTTATTAAATATTAGTAGTGTGAATTGTGTCAAACAATTTGTGAGTCTACAAGAAATATGTTTCTCAGCGGTTCAGCCAGTGAGAGGAATCAGAAAGATAAACAGTAATGATAATAGAAATAGTTCTCCCTCGTGGGCCCATTAATGAGATATAATAATGAGTCCACTAGAAAACAGATTTTTTTTACTGCGCTCACAAACCAGCCTTGACGAGCGCAGTTGTGCTGTGCTGCCCATTTTGTGGTCTAAAAGAGTTGTGTGTAGGGTTTCTCAATTCTCGACCTTTATTATTTCTCGGAGCACGAGAATTCTCGACCACTATTTCCCGGGAATTCCCGGGTTGTCGAGAAATATGGAAATTTTGAAAAATATGTGTGATTTAACTATAAAACTACGCTTTTTGTGCAATATTCAACA
Organism: Calamotropha paludella; assembly: GCA_927399485.1. NCBI lineage: Eukaryota > Metazoa > Arthropoda > Insecta > Lepidoptera > Crambidae > Calamotropha > Calamotropha paludella. Next base: position 16,317,977 of record OV656810.1, on the reverse strand, counting down.
ACATTTATCAATCAACAACATTTATTTTTAGTTTATTGAGACTTAAACTTAAGTAAGTACCTATATAAAACTTTAATTAAACGAAATAAACTCTAGCGAGATCTTTTGTCATTATTTCTACAAACAATTTTAGGACTCAATAGTCTTCTTCTTTGGAAAAAACAAATAAAATTTCTTCTAAAAACAATGTCGTCGTGTCACCACAATAAAATTTAGTACCTTACATACTAAATAATTTACTTTAGTATCTGTCTGTACTACACACTTTTCAATTATGTAACATGAAACGACAGTTTCAATTAGGTACAAAAAAAATAACAATCAGACTAGCTTCATAATTACGAATAACAATAAGGTACAGGTAATTTAGTTTAGTCCAACTTTTCAACATTTGTTATAAATGCAGCTTTTTCGTTACGTAAGTAAACATAAGAACGTAATAAATAATTAATAATCTTAGACTAATAACAATCACAATTTAAAACGGAAACTGCTTCAAAAGCTAGGCCACTATGTCTTGTTATTATTAAGGAAATAAGCCTTTAAAAATACGAGGGCATTTATAGTATCATCTGACAATCGGTTTCGTATTTTCGTCACAAAGTTTCCAGACAAGAAGAAAACCCGTTCATTTTCTGTGACGTAGGCTTTACTGACATAACAGCTTTCTACAAGTTTTCCAGATTTGGTGATCTAAAATTTTTGACTTTCGTGTGTTCAAAAATTATTGACTGAATTTCTCGATTTCTCGACCACTTTTTTCTCGTCTCGAGTAAGGCACAATTTCCCGGGAATTCTCGGTTCGAGAACTCTCGAAGCGAAACTCTAGTTGTGTGGCAATTAGTTAACAGTATAATTAGTTTATTAGTTTTCGACATTCGTAAATATCGAGTGTTGATGTTATCAATTCTGCAGGCCATTACACGGTATATAACTTCAACAATCTTGTTAGCACATTTTAGAAAAAAATTACTCATGTATAAGCGCCCTCTGTTGACATATTTGCGATTGCGTTTTGAACATCTCGTTTTTCCCATATAGCTTTTCTGTTATTTTGATGTCTATCTGCAAGGACTGTATTTTGTAAATTGGGCTGTTGCTCTTTCATATTACCAAATAAATAAATAGATAGATAGACAGATATATTATATATTTGCATAAAGACACACACATACAGACACACATGAAAACAGCAAAATAAATTAAAAACTATAAATACAGCTGGTTGTGCGGGCGATTCAAAATTAATGGACTGTATTTTGGTATGAGAAAATTTATATCGACAACAAATGTTAGCGTAAGCCTAAGGCTGGTTTTTAGCTTTTGCCCGTAGAAAGGTAGAAAGGTATCGAAACCAGCTGTGCTCTTCATTATTACATATTACAAATAAAAAACAATTAAAAAATATAAATATATGTCTTAATAATAAGTGTAAGAATAACAATATAAAAAAAAAATGAAATGTATGAATATAAAATAAATCAAATAAATACTAAATATTCTCATTAAAATTGAATAATGGCATGAGTATATATAGCAATATAATTTAAAAATAAATATATGTATAGTTAATAAACGGTTGTGCATCAGTAGTAATAGTAGTACCTAACTATTCGATACGATTGAGAGACAATAACTAAACGCATGACAACTATTATGTTTCCCACTACTGGGAAGAGAGAGAAACCACCAAAGCGAACAAGAGAGCCTATACCGATACTTTGTTTTTTCCCATAACTAAATATTACTGTTATGTAGTTTTTATGCGAAAGAGTAACGAAAATCCTAGCAAACTTTCGACATCATAATTTTAGTATAAAGAGTATCAGTTAAAAGATAGACACAAAATAATATCATTCTCCTGACTTTATTAAAAAATACATAACCTTTTATACCGATACTTTCTACTCATTAATCACTTTATTTTAGATATGCTAAAAGTAAATAAGGAAAGCAATACACCTTCACTTCACTTATTTTTACATGTTTTTGACATTTTTATGATTTTTGTGGCCATAAGAATAGTAAATCCAAAATATCACAAAATATATTTATTATAAAATCACATTATTTTTAAATCATGCCGATCATACGACTGCGCCACGTCCCGCTGAAATCGTTACTTTTTTTTTAAAGGGAATGGTGAATTTCCTTCCCCGTGCCAGATAAAAATAATTAAATGTACCTTTTATTCACATTTGATCAATTTGTGTATAAATTTTAGTGTAATTTTGAGTGTCACGAAATCTCTACAAAAAGTATTTAAATATATCGTACTGCAAAGGCAGTGCTTTTATCGACTTTAGTTCGCAAATACCTATAGAATTTTTTACAACACTTTCTTATTGTCTAACACTGTAGTAGTTACATTATTTTGTGTTATCACTAATAGACTTCTTTTTATATACATGATAGGAATATTCGTAGGATACCCATTTTTAAATGAAATATGTATAACCTATGCCCACTGTAAAAATTAATTCTAAATGTTGGTGAATAAATTACTATCCGATTAGTGCTATAGGAATTTACCTCCTAAATTCAAACTTAAAATATTACTACTTTATAATATTAGTAAAGTGGAGTAGGTGTTAATCAAAATGTCAACTTCCAAACAAATGTGACTAATTACTGTTTTATTTAACACAAGATTCATTGCACATTTTCAAATTATAGGTTTATTACGTTAGTATTAGGTCAAGCAAAAACGGCTACATACAAATATAAAAACAAAATAAATATTATGCACAGAAAAGTAGCATCTGATAAAAAAACCATAACTGATAAATATTGTCCAAATTACAACTTCGAACAATACACACTATTTGGAAGTATATAATATAATATACAAAGAAAAATAATTCATAATACTGTCATTCTGTAGGCTCAATATACATAGAAAGGGGAAAAGGTACGCAAAATAGTTTTCAGATTAGAAAGCTGAATCTAAAATGAGATTTAAGGTTTAGAAAAATTTGGAAAACCTATTTATATTTCAGTTTTAATAGAACAACATAATATGTAATGTATCACATCATCTAGGTTACTGTTACTTTAAATTCATAGACAATTTATACTTTAACTAACTATTGTCCGCTAGTTACTGAATATTTGAAGTAGTACAGTATTGCCAGACAAAATATTTTCACGAATCGTTGTCAAGGGTGGTGTTATGTAGACTTTGCACTCTCTACAGCGGAGCCATTCTGCTCGTGTCGAGCGAGAAGTCGTAACGCTTTCAGGCGCAGTCTCTCTACGCTGAAACTTTCGTCATCGTTTACTCGCCGTACTAAATAAACGCGCGATAGAAATATTGCACAAAAAGTCAATAATGTGGTATGTTAAATGTATTTAAAATGAATGTCGATAAATAGTGTAATAAAATAGGTTAATAGTTTAAATTTGGGAGCTGTTAGTGTGGTACTCAGTGTATTTTGTCATCCCAGCAAATAAACTTTTTGTGTTAAATTTAGCGATGGATGTGTAAATAAGTCAACTATAGAGGTTTCGTTCAAATCATATCGCTTTATGTGAAGTGAAACACGAAAATATTTGTTGAAGTTTACTAAAGTAATTTTCTTCGTGAAGGTTAAAAAATCTGTAAGTGCGCAATGTCAACTTTGGGAGCTGGGAAAACGGTGCTAATCTCAATACAAACAAGCTGTAAGGTACGAGTCGGCGTCTACCTGTGTGTCTTGCCTATTAGCACAGTGAGCTAAGCAAGTGGCAGCTCAAGAACAAAAAAAACTATCTCAAGACAACTTTACTTTCGAGCACCGTAAAACACAATGGATACAAGGTAAGCAGCCAAATTTCCCTATCTAATCACCATACGTAAAATTGTGGATCAAACTTCCATAAGATTTGGATAAGATCAACACGTCCTAGTAACGTGTAAAAACCATGCTCATATTAAGTCAATGTTTGTAATAATATATTACTGTTCATAAAAAATAAAAATCATTTATTTTTACAATAAATACGAATATTATGTGCGGGCACCTCAGAGCATAATTAGTGGAAATCTGTTTCTGGAATCTGACTGCTATTGTTATATTTTGTGTATTGTAAATCAGGGGTTAACGGTATACGTATACGCATGAAATTATTCAGCTAATTTACACATAAAAAGTTCCTTTTTTAATAATAAGTAAAGACAAACCCTCATGCTCATTTTTGAATTATGGGAGCGATCGTGAGGCTAATACCGATATGGTTTAAATCAAAAACATTCTCTTAATACCAATGCCTATTAAATAAAATATGTGCTTGTTATATTTTCGGCTTTATTCATTATAAACCACACGTTATCGTCATAGCCAATAAAAATATTATCTTATTACCCGGAATAAGCTTTGCTTTAAAACTGGACCAAGTTATGCTTTGAAAATTTTATCCCCGTACTAATTCTGTTATTTCAAATCGTATCCAAACTGTTTTGTTTTTAAGAGAACTCAACCTCATTAGTTACAAGGAATTTCAAGTATTATACTAACAAATAATATTATTTTATAGTACCTAAGCATTGCATAGTAAACAAACATATTGTAAACATAAGGTCATGGAAATCAGTAATATTGCTAGGTGCTCCGGTAATTATTCCTTACAAATATTGGCATCCAGCTCGTTCAATTTTAATATTTAAATAGAAATGATTTGAGTCAAAGACGAGGCATTTACGGTCGTCGATTTAATTAATACGACGGACAGCGTGGAACTGTGTCACAATGGGTAACCCCCTTTTTAGTCACATGCTTTGTTGTATAACATTTGAAAAGATTAAGGGGAGAAAAATTTAAAATGGGATGGTCTATCATTTGTACCAATAATTGTATTTATAAATGTTGTATTTAAAGTATAATTCCTTTGCTTTCTGTTGTTTGTTACACAGTTTTAATACCTATTAATGGAATCGGAACTACGATACAATTTAAGGAACATAAATCAGTATAATTTTCAGGCGTATAAAATTGTGGTTAACTTTAGCTCCTGTTTTCTGATAACTATTCTCAGAGTAAAATCAGTTTTCGTCCTTCTTCCAGCTGCGAAAACTGCTCAAAGCCTTTGTTGCTCAAATCTTCGTGTACAGTTGACATTTAGCAAATTGCGGTTCCAAACGATTTTGTTCTAGGAAACACATATAAAAGAGATTGGATAAAAGTTCATACTCATGTAATCTAGTTATAGTAAAAACTAGTTTCTTGATAGAAATATGGTTATAGAAAAGGTTATATTTTGTGTGAAGTATCACAAATGTTTAAAAGCAGACATGATAGACACAGTACAGTTTTTAATAGAGAATTTTAAACAGTGTAACGGTTAACAGAACGGTAAACTTATTATTGGTATTATTTATTATTATTGTTTCTTATCCCATCCTTTATAAAATGCTTATATGTCTTATCTAATTATAAAATGAGAAAAGGTACACATACAGATATTTTGTAACGATTCATAATAAAAACGCTTACTTCAGAATACAAATAATTAATTTCAATTTCAATTGCAAGGAGTATCTGAACGCACCAGTAAAAAATAACAAATTATATCTGTTGACATGATCATCGGTTTTTGAATTTGGTTCGATATATCAATTGACCTTTGTTAATGTGCAATGGTAATATAATTTAACTACAAAATTCCGAATATCATAATTGTCTCTATTTACCAAGCTAAACTAAAAAAGAATCGCATATATCACCCTATGTCACATTTACGATTATTAAGGCCTCTTAAATCGTAGACAAACATGATTCTCGATAAAAATTTCAAACAAACAGACATCCTAGAAAGATAAGATTTCCTTTTTCAAACATTATTTCGGTCGTTGTTCTGATCACGTTTAAGAACATGAAATTTAGTAACACTCCCAAATGGATGAATAGATTGAAATATTGGCAAAAATACAGTTATACTTAGGTTTCGTTCTCGAGATTAACACATAATTATACATAGGTATAGTCTCACCTATAATATTGCGTAATCCCAGCCTAATTATGATAGAACTTCACATACAGGTTTTGTCTAATCATTAATTATAATGCAAAATGTGGCACATTAATGAAACTTAAAACAATTAAAAACATGCGGATCATATATTGGGGTAATTCGGGTAGCTCTATTGATACTCTACCTTTAGAATTCTGCTTGACCCAATTGTTTTGTACACTGTATAAATATATTATTCGTTGGATTGTGTGAATTAATATAATATAGATGGGTCGTTCTTCTTTTTTACCGACAGTGAAACGACGTTTTTCTGTTTTTTTGGTTTTTGAACTATCCATAATTGTGTTTTCTGTGTGGAATTTAAAAGAAATTGCATCTGTGTTGTCATTAGGACCAATTGAAGTTTCCTTTGCAGCAAATATTAATTCTTTTTTAATGTTGGCTTTTAACAAAATTATGTGACAGAGTGGCCCTTTTCTGTGAAGACCACATTTCGGTTTACCACTCTGTCACGGCATTCTACACAAAACAAACGAAAAAATATGTTGGTTTGAGAAAATGAAAAATTACATAATATTGAAAGATAAGAAAAATATGGACGTTTATTCGAACCGAATTAAAAAACCGTAAATGTCAATACTCCAACGAGATGCCATAATAAGACGAAAGACAGACTATTGTCGGTAAAAAAGAATAACAACCCAGATACAATATGTAGAACAATGTGGTATGTGGTACAATCTAGAAGTGATGTAACACTTGAAATAGTACTTCTTTAAATAAAACTTGAATTTTGTCCTGATTGCCGATTTGCAAGGACACTTTCTGAAATATTTAGTTTTTCTGACTAACAATTTATTTTAGTAAATACATGATCATTTCTTACAATATTTTATATTTTTGGTAATTAAGGCACGAATAGCGAAATAAAATCAATAGAGATACTGTATTTTGAAATTGTAAACAGTATTGACGGTGAGCATTTTGCAAAAATAAACGGAAGTGGATTATGGTTGAAGAAATACCTTAGGAATATGATCTGGATTAGAAATTAATTACCCCGATTGAAAACATGAAATGAGTGTAATAGTTTGTAGGAAAGAATTGGCAGTTACGTAGCTAAAGACCAAAGTATTGAGAAGCATTTAATTTTTTTTTGTAAAAAAATGAAATTGCTTACGTCTCTTTTATTCTTAATAGGCACAGTAACAATCACAATTGACAAATTTTAAAACTATGTATAAGATAGATTTAATTGTCCAGTGTACTAGCCCATATCAAATAAAAATTAATCAAAATTACGTTATAATCAATAGGGGAAAATATCCAATTAAAATGCAATATTTTAAAAACGACTTTGTTTTAATATATATTTAAGCAGAGTCGTTTAAATATTAAACGTATTTGACCCTTTATTAGAATAGTAAGGATTTATCATGGTTTGTAGCTTTTTTACTCTCAATACTCTCGTGTCTCTTAACGATGTGTGCGTATTGACTTGAACTCGAAATCGAATTGAAAATCAATAAAATCCAATTGAATTATATTATAGTACCTATGTTTGCATTACATTAACTTGTAAGAAAAGACTATGTCTGCAAACAAAATGGGCATTTGTAACTCACAAGCTACCTTTTAAAATAATACACTGTAATAAAACCAAGACAAATAAAAGTTAACCTTATTTAAATGCATGGTAAGCCTACTTTTAGGGAAATGCAATTTTCATACATTGAGTTACCTGTGAATAATTGCAAAGCTTTTGATAAATATCTACCTGCATCGTTAGAATAAGTATTGTTTTTGGAAATTTAAAATTATTTACTTTTGTTTATAAACAAGTACTGTTTCAAACTGATTTTTAGATGGACAAGGAAGGTTATTAATAAACTCTATGTATATATAAAAACTCCATGGCCCAGTGTTTGACAAAATATTTGCTATTCAGTATTTGATAACATCGGAAACTACTCAACCGATTTTGACGTTAACTTTTTAATTTTTCTGGATTTGACTCGGCTTAGGGCGTAGGGTAATTTTTAGGACGTAGGGTAATTTTTATTTCAATTTATGACATAGTAACGCGTGGCCGGGTCAGTTAGTATCTGATAAATATGATTGCAAAGAGGCTAGTTGTATAAGAGATAGTTTTTCTCTTTTCTAATTATTTTTATTAACATGCCAATTACGTCCTGTTGTTGTGTGTTGAGAAGGCTAAAAGCTTATCTAATCTTAGGTAATCGAGTTGCAGCATTGGCCAATATTTTTTTTAATTTGATTTTAATATGCAGGGTTGTCCTGATAATAACATAACGGTTTAAACTTAGCGGAGTTGTTTTAGTACTACATCAAAAAACAGAATAATATTATTTTCTTTAGGAAATTTCCTTCGTCATCACAATAACTCGAAGCCAGTCCAATAAAAAATGTATCAATTATGGATAATTATTTTGAGATATCCCAAAAAATCTTTTCTTTTTTATGTTTTGAGGTTTATGTATTATATTTACTTTTAATATGTTTTGAATTAGATGTTTAGTTACATTTGCCAATATTTGACTCTATAAATTTAAGAGCAATATTAGGGCAGTAAGTAGCTTCTAGTGTTATTATTGAAAAAAACCTGCAATTTCAAAATTAAACTATTTATGGCGAAAATAATAAAATAGTTAATTAATACTTGTTTTATGTAACTATTGGTTAAGAATATAAGAATGCCATAATATCTTTATTTACTTTTCACCTGAAGCAAACTTTTCCTAAACGAAAATGTAAATATTTATATTCAAAGAGCACGGTCTGTTAAAATAGCTCATCAATTGATTTTGTTTTCGTTACCCACATTTCTGATAAAACCGTTTAATTTATTATTGATTATAAGTAATGAAATATCGCACTAGATTTCGTACGTCAATTCTATAAAAAATTCACATGATGTAAGTTAGATTCGAGTTCGAAGTAAACTTTCGTGCTGATGGTACAACGTATGCTTTCAGTTTGTAAAACTAAGTTCCAAAGCTGAAAATTGTATGACAAAACTTATTTTAAAACTTAGTTATACAGTTAAACCATATCATGTAACATTAGCTAACAGTTTGATTTAAGATTTTAACTGTGACTGGGATTAAAAATGAACATTATATTTCTGATAGAAATGAAACGGAATTATTTCCCAAAATGTCAGTCGTTGTAATATAATTCAAGTAAATTTCACTTTGAAACAGATGTAGTTATACCAAGTTTAATTATACTTTTCCATATGAGCAGCAATCAAAAAAATTCGAGTCGAAAAGGTCGAAGCTTATTATAATTATTCTCTCAGCTTGGATTCCTTATACTACCAGAATTCCGCGGGGACCTGACTCGAACATGTTCACCTTGTGTTTAAGACAGATTTTTACAAATTATTTGTATAGTAAACACCGAGGTGTTAATTAATTATCAAGTCAAAACAAGTTATTGATGTCAGTAGGTAAATATGGCCATATTTGAAAATTTTGCAAATATTTAAAATAATAATAAGAGAACCTTAACGTAAATTAAAATGATGATTAAGTGTGCTGTCTTTTAATGTCTAACTCTACTTATCCATTCAATATATGACAGTATTATAAGAAACTTTTTTATGTGATTAACATCAAAGAAGGGTGAAATTCAAAAGGATTAATATCAATTTTTCGCATCTCATTACAGGATAAAATTTGGTTGAATGATTTTTTTGAATGGGTTCGCTCTTGATCCCATTCAAGCCCGGGGGCCAAGATAGGATCCACGATGGAACGAGCTTACCCAGAAGGTGTCTGTTCACCCTAGTTTTAAAAACGGACGCGTTATAAGTACAGACGCAGGGAGGGAGTTCCACTCCTTTGATAAATCGAATAAAATATTTTTTAAATTAAATTATATAGACGATGACTTTTAAAAAGAAAATAAGTTGACACTGTTAACGTGATAGATTTAATAATATTGACCGAGTGTTGGCTGCACGGTGACCCCCCCATCCCCGTACTAAGTGACTTCAACTCTTTCACTTCATCCAATCCACACAATCAAATCGATGGCGTTATTGCCTACTGTCGCAAGTCTTTCACTGGTGTGTTAATTACTGAACCGTGCATATGTGAAGCCAGCTGCTTACAAATTCAGCTCAATAGGGAGAGGGAGAGAGTTATTCTTGCTATTTACAGACCATGTGCCTTCAAAAGTCCTTCTAATTTCATAGAATCTTTACATTCCGTTGTTAATTCCCTAAAATCATTTAAAAATATAATTCTGATAGGTGATATAAACCTTAATATTCTTAATACAGATGACCAAAGAATTAACGCAGATTCTGAACGTTACTTAAATAGTATGGCCTATAATGGGCTTTTACCTGCTCATACTCTCCCTACTCGGGGCGCAGCTTGCCTTGATCACGTATTTCTGAAATCTACATATCAGTCGCAAACTTTCGTCATTAATGCCTTTGTGACAGATCATGATACGGTTCTCTTATCACTCAAAATAAATAAACCAAAGTCCCCTTTAAAATCATGCACAAAACTAACTATGAACAGCTTGATGAAACTATGAATAAGATGGATTTCTCACCAGTGCTTGAATCTTCTGATGCTAATACCGCTACTGATCTACTAATTAACATGATTCAGACCGCCATGTTGTCACACACTACGAGCTATGTTCCCTCGAGACGAACCAAGACTTTGAAACCATGGATAACTCAGGGTTTATTAAGATCTATTAGAAATCGTGACCTAATGCATAAACGCCTTAGGCTAGATCCTAACAACGATTGTCTCCGAATTACTTTTCGACGTTATCGAAATTTTTGTAATTCGCTCATAAAGCAGATGTTGAGACTTGCTGGAAAGAACAATAAAAAACTGTGGAAAGTCGTTCGAGATGTCACCAATATGAGTAGTAATCGTAATAACGCACATGATCTACTTCTGTGCAAATCCACTCCTAAAGAATCTGTTAATCACGCCAATACTTTCTTTGCTAACATAGGTAAATCTCTCGCTGAACAGGTTTCTACCTCTGTTGACCCTCATAGAGTTCCCAGTGCTTTCGATTATATATCTTCTGACAAATCTCCTTCGAATTCGTTTGTTCTCCTAGAATCTACACTTGACGAAGTTGATAATATAATTCAATCATTAAAGAGCGAATGTGCGGCAGGGTGGGATAATATCTCTTCAATGCTTGTTAAACGTTACAAGAACATACTACTAGCTTCGATTACGCATATCTGCAATTTATCTATTGCCACGGGTACTTTCCCCGCCGCTTTCAAAAAAGCAGTTATTCATCCCATCCATAAGTCTGGACCAAGAAATTGTCCAGATAATTATCGTCCTATATCTATCCTCCCGACGTTATCAAAAATCTTGGAGCGGATTATAAACAATCGCTTGTCGGATTATCTTGAAAAGTCATCGCTTCTATCGCTGGGACAATTTGGCTTTAGAGTTGGTAAGTCGGCAGCTGATGCAGTTCATGAGCTTACAAACCATATAATCAAATCCCTTGATAAAGGCCACAAGTGTCTATCAGTGTTCCTTGATCTTGCAAAGGCCTTCGACACCGTATCTGTGCCGGCTCTAATAGACAAACTTCAACGACTTGGCGTGAGAGCTAAACAACTAGCATTGTTTCAGAGTTACCTCACAGATCGGGTGCAATGTTTAGTGATTGATGGAGTCGTGAGCTGTGATGTTCCTGTGGAACATGGCGTACCACAGGGCAGCATTTTAGGTCCTACACTATTTTTAGTGTATATAAACGAACTATCATCTCTCATAATCCCTCACTGTAAAATCATATCATACGCAGACGACACCGCACTGGTCTTTACTGCGAGCACAATAGCTGGGGCTTTTGGACATGCTCAAAGGGGTCTCGATATGGTACTTGATTGGCTCAGAGTAAATCAACTGTCACTCAATGTCCAAAAAACTCAGTACATACCTATATCCAATTTTGGAGTCACCCCAGAGACTCTCCGGGACTTATATCTTATTGCACATTCTCACACATACAGTTTCCCTAGTTGTTCATGTCCTCATCTTGAGATGACCAAGAAGGTTAAGTACTTGGGGGTCATGATTGATGATAGGCTTTCCTTTCGGCCTCATATTGATTTAACCGCTTCCAGAGTCCGTAAACTCATTCATGTTTTTAGAAACATTCGCCATGTAGCCGATTCCAATCTTGTTAAAAATATTTACATTGCGCTCTGTGAATCAATTTTGTGTTACTGCATCACCTCTTGGGGTGGTGCTTACACAAATTCCTTGATCACGCTTGAGAGAGCTCAGAGAGCTGTGCTCAAAGTTTGTACTTTTAAACCTATGTTATACCACACATACGACCTTTATCAATACTGTGAAGTCCTAACGGTCCGACAATTGTTTATACTCAACACTGTTTTAAAACAACACAAGACCGTAGATCCTAAGTACTGTTTACGTCGAAACCGAATTGTAGTTCCGGTTCCTCAGTGTAAATCTGCTTTGGCACAACGTTTCTTTTATTTTCTGGGTCCTTATTTGTATAATAAAATGCACAGAAAACTCAGTATACTGAAACAAACAAAGTTCAAGTGCAAAAAGGAAATTGTTACATACTTAAATAAATTAAATTATAACGAGACGGAAAATCTTCTGCGTAGTAGTATTTAAAAAAAACATCTCATATTCAACATAACACACACAACAACAACACACATATACACTCACACTCAAACAGGTACCCGCGCATACATAAACACACACAATCACACATAGACACACACACACATATTACTACACCCATCACTAATTTTAGATATTTAAGAACATTTAGGAGGGGAGAGTACTGGTTTTTCTGAGATACAGGCTGCGGCCTAGTTCAGATACCAGTCTCTCCACAATCTTATATTTGTTGATATTACTTCTTGGTAGCAATAAGTTTTATTTGTAAATGGGATTGTGTGGAGAAGAAAAATAAATAATAATAATTATTATTATTATTATTATTTGTTGTAACTTTTCCGATGTTTATTTAAATTATAAAAAAATTGTCAATTAAACAATTTTTGGTTACCTAATTGGCAACATTAAAATGATAATATACTTAAATCGGAATGTATTTTTGAAATCCATTTTTTTACAGTGTAACATATCTTTATACAAAATACTACTGGTTGCTGTTATTTAAATCAGTTGATCTGTATTGTTTTATAGCATTTGTGTTATATACATAACACAGATATACACAATATATACATATAAAAATCATAATCATTAATATTAATTTTATCATTGTTTCCTTTTATTTCCAAATTACTTTTCTTTATAGCAATATTTTGTTTTTCTTTCATTATTTGTTTTTAAATACAAAGTTTATTATGTTTTAATTTTCCTGTATTTTCTTATAATTTGATGTAGAGTCTGGAAAATTACGTTTCTTGTCGTCTTCACGCAATAACTAATATAATAAACAATACATAATTACCAAATATGCCAAGCCAAGGTGGACGAAAAAAATTTGAGCTACCCCATCGAGTAAGAAATCATTGTTTAGAGCTCGTTGAGAAGATACATACTATAATTTCATTTAAATATAGAATAATAAAGGAATCAGAAGCCATCAAAGTTATTTTTACAGAATTTTGTTGTGAATAATTTTGTTGCTTCCCATTGACCTATGAACTTAAAGGTGATGATAATGTTTATTGGTAAAACGAAAATATTGGCATTTGTTAGTAAAATATACAATAGCAATATCACTATAATAACAATTATATTGATAATTATCAATCACATCAATGTGCCAGGTCTGACACGCACTTGTACTGTTTTTTTTTGTGTTTTACTTGTGATTTTGCTCGATTGCCAGCAATGTCAATGAAAAAATAAATCAGATTGTTGTTCAGACTTTATAGTCTATGTCAATACACTTTTCTTTACATTTTACGCTTTGTTTTAATTCTAAATCAATTTTATATACGAACTCGATGTGACTTTTGGTACAGCAAATCCAATGGTGCTGATGCGATTTTAAGAAATTCAGTACCACATAGCTTTTGTGAAAGGGAAGTCGAGGAAGAAAATCCCATTAAATTCTTTTACGAAAATGGAGTGCCTGGCGTATGACATAATTATATATCACAAACAGGACAAAACATTAATTCAGAAGTGGTTGGTATAGGTACTATGATGATATGTAGCCGTACTTATCACAGTGATGACGTAGCAAGTCGTATAATCTTATCTTTGGGTTAATGAAGATAGTTTAATGGTATGCGCCATATAATATTGTCCATTATAGCTATAAGTATATTACAACTGAAATGCTAAACGCCTTAGGGATTTTCGTTTTTTATTGATTAGCTAAGGCACCTAGTTGCATATAAAACTTAAAAGAACTAAATAATTTTAATAAAAGTGGTTAATAAACGAAGTTTTTGTGCTATGAGTACACCGAATAAATAGGACAAAATAAATATTGGCTCCTTAGAGTTTTCTCTTCTTATCTTTACTGACAATTATTTTTTTATTCCTACACTATTGTCTATCTTACATAAAGCTGCGTTGTGTTCCCTTAAGCACTGTTCAAGAACTGGTGATATTTCGTCTTTAGGGTATATACACAATCATGTTTGCCTCAAACAGGCGGTATAAAGAAGAATCCTCCTTCATAAATTTTAAATGTTAAACAAGATCTCTATTTTTAATACTTACTTATAAAATATTATGAATTCAAATTTACCTGTAATCATTTTGTTATTGCAAAATTTTCTACGTATACTTGATATATAGATATTACATTTTTTATAAATAGTATTTATTAATAAATCGGAGTTCAACAAAATTTTATTTAAAAAAAACGTTTGGTAATCTACTGGAAATGACGAATTTGGCCATTTAATGAAACAGGAGTCTTTACTTCTTGCATATTTAGTAGAAATAGTAGGTACTTGTTTCGGGCGCGGATGTGATGATTTTTTATAAACATGATGATAACTCATGCTATCCTTAAAGTAAATGACAAGATAATTGAATATTAAATGCCAACGCGTAACTAAATTGAAGAACATTTGATGATCGACTTATTACTACTATAACTAGCAAGATTCCATTTCATCCGTCCTTCTATTTGTCACAAAGCATAGTTTTAGACTTTCTGAGGGTAGTTTTTTTAGTTTTTTATTTCAATAAGCTCTTTGATAACCAATCAACACATATTATACTTCTACAAAACACGAAAGAATTAAAAAAAATCTGAATAAGAGAAGAAGTCCAGAGATTCTGTGTAAAACACACACACAAAAAACAATTTCAGCCACTGATATATAAGTGGGTGTGCTTTTTATACTGTAATTACTTCGATCAGTACAAAAGAACTAACAAAATTAAGTGAGTCAAAACTGGAAGAATAGCACTTTAATTGTTTCTTATGTTGCAGTTGATAATGAGTAGTGACCACTTTGATTTAGATGATTGTACGTAATTGTGATCTGAAATGTACTGATAACAACTAAAATAGGCAAATATTAGGGGTTAAAGTATGAAATTGCCGATTTGTACTGAAAATCTATATTGTTTATTTTTTAAATTTTTAACAAATTTATTTAATCAAAATAGTTGCCATTATTATCTATACATTGCTGCCATCTAATGGGAAGGTCATTAATGCCTTTGCGATAGAATTCCGACGATCTAGACTGCACAAACTGTGTGAAAGCATTTTGTACTGCCTCCTGGGAAGAAAACTTCTTGTCACGTAGATAATTGTCCAAATCACGAAAAAAATGGTAGTCCGTTGGAGCAAGGTCTGGTGAATACGGAGGATGACGAATGGTTTCTAACTGCAGTTCCTGAAGGGTCAAAATGGTTTCTCGTGCTGTGTGAGGTCTCGCGTTGTCGTGGAGCAATAATGGTGAAGATCGATTCATGAGTCGGGGCTGTTTTACTGCTAGTTTTGTCAACATGGTTCGGAGTTCGGCACAATAGACATCTGCCGTTATTGCTTGACCAGATCGGAGAAAACTATAGTGAATAACACCATGCTGAGACCACCAAACAGTTACCATTACCTTTTTATTGGTAAGTTTTGCTTTAGGACACTGTTGTGGCATTTGACCTGGGGTCAGCCATTGCATTTTTCTTTTCCGGTTATCATAAAGAATCCACTTTTCATCACATGTTACAATTCGATCCAATATTCCTTCATTTCTGTACCGGTTCAACAAGGCAACACAAGTTTCAACACGCGTTTCTTTCTGCAGATCAGTCAAATCATGAGGCACCCATTTTTCGTATTTTTTTATTTTATTGATTTGACGCAAGTGAGTCAATATTGTGGGTAAGGTAACGTTAAACCATGCCGCTAATTCCTGGGTACTTTGACTAGGATCGGCTTCCACTATCTCTCTTAATTCATCGTTATTTACCTGTGTGGGCGGTCTTCCTCGTGGCTCGTTCTTTAAGTCGAAATTTCCATCACGAAAGCGTTTAAACCAAAATCGCACGGTGCGTTCATTAGTAGACCCCTCTCCAAACGCAGCATTGATATTGCGGGCTGTTTCTGCCGCGTTAGTTCCGCGTCGGAACTCGTATTCAAAAATAACTCGAATTTTCGCAGTATCCATCTTTCTTGTCTAAATTGAATAACAAAAACAATTGAAAGTCGATATTCAAATGTTTTACATTTTTTAAAAAAAGAACATCATAGAAACCATTTAAAAAAAGTTTCATTCGAAAACCTCAAACCATGAAGATTCTATGTCAATTCAAAGAACCTATTGCAATAAAACGGCAATTTCATACTTTAACCCCTATTATATTTTCATTTCAAATAAAAAATTATCTTTTGGATATTTATCGTGTCGCTGTAATAGTATTGTTCATAAAATAATAGTATTTCTTAACTCTATAATATGATTTACATAGTTTTGCCATTTTAATCACGAGTAAAAAAAATTTTTTTTTTTTACTTTTTGAAGGTGAAACCGCCCCATTATGTTAAAATTAGTATTTGGCAGTCTCGGCACATCTTTCTACGGTTTTATTGCTAAAGTCTAAAGTTAATACTGTTTCCATTAACTTTATAACTTTTAAGTAATAAGTAATTTTTAGAATAATTTTGCTTTTTCCTACTTCAAAATTCAACTAACACTTATTTTACCCAGTACCCAACAAAGCAAATTCACAATACAAATTCTGCTATAGAAATTAAATAACGGATATACCTCATTCAGGGTGAAAGAAACGTTGACGTTCAAAAAAGTAAGTTCCTTCGTATAGTGGGGTAGATAGAGATGAATCACTGAAGATTGATGTGATTCAGATGAATCAACCCAATGTAAGTTTTGCGATTTTTCACAGAACTCGGGTTACATATTTTTTATTTTTTCTAAAATTAAAAATTTATCGTGGTTTTGAAGAAAGTGTTGGTCTGAAGTGAAAATGTACGTTAGGTGGATGGCAACTTTTACTTTTAAAAATAAAATCTAAGCATTTCATATCAGTTTCTAGGAAGAATGCGCTAGACTGGTTAAAACCTGAGGGCCAAGTGCAATGCGGATGCCGGTCTCCCAACTCGACCCCTGGCCCCCTATTAGTGGAGAGGAGGAGTACCACACCCCTTGACCGACCCCGGCCCACCGGGGGCGGGACCCTTGCGCCCGCGGAATCCCCCGGAAACAACAGTTCCCAGGCCCCCGAAGGCGGCGCAGGCGCTCCGCCACGGCAGAATGGAGGCGGCTGGTTAATGCTGAATGGCATCCTCCCTCTTCACTGAAAAGCCAGCGGTTGTCGGGTTGGGAGACCGGCATCCGTATTGCATTTGGCCCTCAGGCGTGCGGAGTGTTCAGGGAGTCAGGGCTCACTCCGTTGCTCTGTCCCCCACGGAGTATAGGCGACGTCCGCCCGAGGGGCGGAACCACACTGGTCGGGATCACGGCTGCTTTCGAAAGGACATCACGCGACCCCACCGATGTGTTGTGGGACACCGCAGGTTTTAGTGAGTATATCTCCAAGCCTTCATCGGACACCAGGCCGGAAGGGGCTTGGAGGAGAGTCCCACATACCGTCTCATGTGCTCCCGGCATTTCCTGCGCAACAATAAAAAAGGGATCTGCTACTTGGCAGAACACTAATACAATAGTAAATGGATCCCGAATCATGTGGATATTTCATGTCTGTCGGGTTAAGTTTTAAAACCGATGTCATTTTCGTAAACAACAGCTCCAAAAATCTTAAAAACGATACCCATATTGTTTTCAAGACTTTGTTACCCCATTTTAACCCTTGAAGGGTTAGTTTTTAAAACAAAACAGGTATTTGCTTATTTCGTTAAATGATTAACCTTGCGATCTTGGTGCTCTATACAAACTTTGAGCACCCGTTTTCCCCCTTCAGGGTTCAGTTTTGGAAAATCCTTTCTTAGCGCCCGCCTACATCATAAAAGCTATATGTGTGCCAAATTTAAGCTTAAAGATTTAAACTGTGTGTTGATAGATCAGTCAGTTATTAACGGTTGCCTTTGTTATATATACAACAAAAGCTACTAAGTGTACTCAAAAGCAAATGTATTTTTATCCAAGGCTTTGTCTTTGATCGTTTAAGTAATAAATCATCCAGTTCTAAATGGACAAATGCGATGAATGTGTCAAAGTTATAGCCAATGACATTTAGGCCATTTAAACGAGAAAAAATTTGAAATTGGTTTATACTTATTGAAAATAAAATACAATGGAAACTATTTTCCAATTTATGCGTTCACTACTTCTTTTTGAATCTATTTAAATAATGAGGTAATAACAATATTATTTGTGGACAGTTTTTAAATAAAAAGTTACGTTCCGTTAACAGTAAAAAATTTTTAATCCAGATAAAATACCATTTATCCTTATTGCAAATTGTGAATCTCATTTGGTAAATCCTAAACAAATTATTAACAACAATTCATTGACTTAAGGGGATTTTCTCGTAATGATTTATAAGTAAATTTGTAAGTTTCTGAAATAAAAAGTAAAGGTCATGTACGTAACTACAAGCCATTATATTTTTTTAATGTTTCGTTAGTGTTTTAAATCGAATTTTTTTTCCTTCCAAAAAAACTGAAAATGTACTTCAGTGACCATCAGCATGGAATGTTGAGATCAGATCTATAAACACAAACTAAGCTGGAGGATTGTTATAAGACTCTGGATATTGTTTAACACAGAATGCTATTTTCTTATACACTCGGCGTCAAAAAAATCGCACCTCTAAGAAAATCACGTTCAAATGGCATTAACTCTGGATATGCACATGCAGTCGTATTAATTATAATTTTATTTAAAAGGTTACTTAATTAACTTAATAAAAAAACATTATTTTTCATTATCAAATAAAACCTAAAGCAACAAATAAAGGGTCACAAAAATTCTAAGGAAATTTTGCTGCTCGGGAGAGTCGCGAGTTGCGCTAACTTTGTGGGTATAAAGAGGTCAACACGGGTTCAATGTGGGTCATTCGCTATTAAACCGTTGAAGGGGACACACGCACTGATTTTACTGAAGAAAGAACATCTGGAAAATGGACACTACAGCTGATGAGGCCGCTCAAGTGGTTGCACTACTGCAAGCAGGGGTGCGGCAGTGTGATGTCGCCCGGCAACTGAATCTGAGCCGTTTTTCGGTTCGTAGAGTCTACCAGCGCTTTTTAGAGACCGGTGGCTATATCCGGCGACATGGGTCCGGTAGACGTCGCTGCACTTCGGAAAGAGACGACCGGTTCGTTGTGTCGTACTCTTTGAGAAATCGCTTCTCAAACGCTGTTCAGCTGCAACAGGAGCTCCAGGCAGTTCGCAGACGCACCGTGAGTGTATCCACGGTTAGAAGAAGACTGAAGGAGAAGAACATAGCAGCCCGCAGAGCTGCTACAGGTCCAAAATTGACTGCAGCGCACCGACGAGCCCGCTTGCAGTTTGCTCGCGACCACGTCGATTGGACCATTGAGCAGTGGGGAGCTGTTCTCTTCTCAGACGAGACACGAGTGTGTCTTTTCTGCAACGACCGACGAAGAAGAGTATACCGGAGGCAGGGTGAACGTTTCGCTCAAGCCTGCATCCAGGAGACGGTGGAATATGGAGGCGGATCCTGCATGTTCTGGGGCGGTATGTCGGCTGCCGGCAAAACCGACCTGGTCTGCGTCTCCCGGACCGGAGGTGCTCGCGGACAAGGGTCGCTGACTGCGCGCCGCTATATCACAGAGATCCTGGATGTGCATGTGGTCCCTTTTGCCGAATCTTTTGGCGAGGGGTTCACATTAATGCACGACAACGCTCGCGCACACACTGCAGCCATCGTGAACGACTTCCTGCGGAGGTCCCAAATTCCTGTGATGCAGTGGCCAGCGAGAAGTCCTGATCTGAATCCGATAGAGCACCTCTGGGACCATCTTAAACGTAAGGTTCGATCTCGGGATCCGGCTCCTTCGACTCTAGAGGAACTCCAAACCGCGGTGATTGAAGAATGGGGTCTTATCCCTCAAGAAGAGCTCCTGAAGTTGGTGAGGTCTATGAGGGACCGTATGGAAGCCGTCATCAGGGCAAGGGGGGGTAACACTAGATTTTGAGTTAATTTTAAGACACTTTTTGTACATTTTTTTTGTAAATTATCGATTATTAATTAGGACTTAATTAAGATTTTTTATTATTTTTCAAATTTTTATGCTTTTTGTATAATTTTAATTAAAAAAAAGATTGCACTTAATTGTTGTTTGATGCTCCTTTTTGTTACCTTTCTAATGATACCTAACACTATCCTCTATATAAGGTTTAGGAATTTTTGAATAAGATTTTTATAAGGTGCGATTTTTTTGACGCCGAGTTTATAACAAATGTGCGGTTAGCCCCGTCTGAGGTTCTTTCGCCACTTTTTCTCGGAAAGGTCTCCCCATTTCCAATCTGGTGATAAACTCAATAGTTTACAGTAAGTTAAGATAACAACATAAAATGCTTAAAACATATAATTTGAGTATTTATGATTACTATTCGTGTTCATACGAACTATCATTTATAAAGTTACGTTTTCAATTACATGCCTTTAAGTCATTCTTCGCACGATTTCTGTCAGTAACTTAAATTCATAGTAGACAAATAGCTTTGAAGTAGTGTCTAATGGATGTATGATCGATTAGATATACAAAGATTAAAAAAAAATTGATAAAGTTTAATATTTTCTTTTGCTCATTCAATTTTAAATGGAGTCACTCACGTTCCACAGGTCAAATTTGTTCTGCGACTTGTTAGTGATTGAATGACCCGGATCTTTGAAAACGATTGATTGCAAAAATCAGTACTTTTACACGTCTCAAATCAAAATACCGGATCATTCGCTAATCGATTCGACTTAAATACTCGAACAAAATATATTTCACTAAATACACACACCAAAAGTAGATGGGTATCGACGTATTTTACAATATTTACTATATTATTGAAATTATAATTAAAAAATATTCAGATTGATTAAACGGCGAAGTACTCTCTGCTTTTACATTTCTAAAGGCTTTGCGATTTTTGCTTATGTTGGATTTTTCACCATAGTTAATCCTGAAATTAAAATGTAATAAAAAAATAAAAATAAAAGTATTCAGGGTTTTCCTTGCATAAAAAAATCTTTATCTTCCGTAAACGCGTATTACACAATCACACCCATTCGACATACTCAATGTGAGTTCATCCAAATCACATAGCGGAATAGCCGACCACGTGCGTCATAAAAGGCGAAAAAGATTGTCTTTGTGGGATTCAAGAATGATGTCAATGGAATTTAAGCCAGGCTATTGAGTAAGCCATGGCAGGACGTTGATATTATCTGCGACAATTGTGTTTGCAACGAATTGAGATAACGATAATATTGCATATATAAGCAGATATTAAAACTAAATTGGGTCTGCAAAGTAATAATACTCGCATTATCGTTTCAGTGACGTCATGGTTCTAACTATGCACGGTGGTCCCGCGTCCAAGGGAGAGCGGTCAAAACTTCCCAAAATTGTATTTAACCATTCTTTCTCATTGGGAATGAAGTAGATTATTAAAAAAGAATTAAAAGTTATAATGAAATATATACAAGCATCAGAAAACCTTTCAAACAATGTTTAAATAGTATTGTATATTTTCAGCCAACTTCGTACTAAAATCCAATTAATTGTTGTTAATTTAAGAAATTATTAATAACTGAAGCTAAATGTATAATCCTAGTGTACAAAAAACGATTATAACTAATAACTAAACAGAAAATTGTGCGATAACTTGACATTACCAAACAAAGTAAATAATATTATGAGCTTACCAAATAAAGAGTTAAAAATGAACATGCAGCTTGAAACTTCAATAAATCTGTAACTTCCTTAGACAGAAGGCTCTTTTTCTTTCGAGGAAGTTTCCGAAGATCAGTTATAAAGCGATCTGAACTCAGTAATAGTCGGTGAATTTTCTTCCTAAAATGCTCTTCCTCTTCCTTAGATACTGTAGAACTTTTTTTCAAAAAATTGAAAACAAATAGGCCTAGAGTATCTATCTCGTAAAGCAAGGGCGAGGGTTTTGCCACAAAATAATATGGTTTGAAGAATTCGGTTCTGTTTTAGTTGCTAATTGAAGTGTAACATAAGAGGTCACAAATAAACTACTGTCATCTTGTAATGTTAAATCCGAAAAGCTTTGCTTGTACTCATATCTGAATTTCTACTAGTAGATTGACCCGAAGAGATTTACTTCTGACAATTCTGTCAATCGTTTACTTCTTAACCGCGACATAAAATCGGAAAAGCATTTTTTTTTGGGCCGCCCGCCTACGTCGTGGGATGGCCCCGGTTATTCCTGCTGTAAATGGCACTGTTCAACAGTTTTAGTCAGTTCTACATATTCAATTACATAATTAGAACAACTAGAATAATTAGTTAAAAGTCTACTTTTAGTACATGCTGACTTAAACCTGAAATTGTCAAGACTTTTACATAAATTGACAGTTCGATATGATAAAGGTTCTTTTCAATTTTCAACATCTTTAAGAGATGTTAAAAATAGCTTAAAATATATTTTTTACGATCTCACGGTTTTTGCGAATTACTACAGCTCAAAAAACTGCTTCCTCGAAAAGGAACATTTTATTATTGTACCTGAAATGAAAAATATAAAAAAAAACAATTTCGTAGCAAATGCTACGAAGCGTCTTCGACATCGTAGCACTCTACGGGTGCGCGGGCAAATCGGGTAAAAAAAAATTACGTTCCTCATAAAATACATATATGTACGTAAGTACTAAATCAGATCCGCTGCAAATGGATGCAAAATTTTGTAGGTCTTGATAAAGTTGCAGCAATGGTGAAATAAACTTCAAAAAAGGGTTGTCGTAGCACCCACATAAAATAAAAAGTATAATATACAGATGAGAAAAACTTAATAATTTACAAAACACTTACCCTGTTGTTGAAATTCCATCATACGCAAACAACAAAACAATTAGCGTTTTTTAGAAATCACCAAAACAAATACCACTTGGATGAGTCACCGATAAACAGTGAACAACAACAATGAAATGCGTTCACTTCAGAGGTCAATTAATAAGTGATAACTGGGGTAAATGGCCCTGAAATATATACCCCTAGGTAGGTAGGACCCTTGACATCACATAGGGCTACCTGTATTGGCAATATTCGACAGTGAGTTTTAGGGTGTTTTGGCTTACGGCGGTACCACCGTGCTATGCCTCGAAAAGGCTTCAGATAAGAAGGCTTGGAGACATACCCGCTAAAGCCTGCGGCATCCCACAACGCATCGGTGGGGGTCGCGAAATTTCTTTCGGATACAGCCGACCAGTGTGAACGCCCTAAACACTCCGCACGCCTGAGGGCCAAGTGCAATGCGGATGCCGGTCTCCCAACCCGACAACCGCTGGTCCCCTTTCAGTGGAGAGGAGGAGTACCACACCCCTTGACTGACCCCGGCGGGAGAGGGGACGCTGGAAGAAGAAGAGGGAACCCCCCGGGAACGACAATTCCCAGGCCCCCGTAGGCGG
Organism: Calamotropha paludella; assembly: GCA_927399485.1. NCBI lineage: Eukaryota > Metazoa > Arthropoda > Insecta > Lepidoptera > Crambidae > Calamotropha > Calamotropha paludella. The sequence continues at coordinate 16,293,967 of OV656810.1, read as the reverse complement.
CGCAGGCACCGCGCCACGGCAGACCGGAACCGGCTGGTAAGTGCTGAATGGCACTCCTCCTCTACACCTCCGAGACGTCTGCTTTCGTCGTCCCGCCGATCACCCCTCTTCCCCCACGCGGTCTTGGAAAAAAGCTTCAGTGACGCTTAGGGTGACCAGAGAGGGCTCTACCCTCGGGGAAGCCGATCCAGAGGGTCCTTCCCAACTGGGCTCGCTCGCGACATCCCGCTCGCGCCCGCGCTCCGGACAGTCTCTCTTCCGCCTCCCTCCGAACTCGACGGGCCTCCTCGGGTGCGAGCCTATCTCCACGCACCCGGGCCAATTTCCTTTGCAGGTACACTTCCCGTAGGACACGGGCCTCCAGTTCCCATAGAGGTGTACCTGCAGACGTACAAGCCGCTGATCGCGACATCGTCCTGTACCCTCGTACAAGACGGGTCGCGATTGCCCTTTGGGACCTTCTGAGATCTGCCATCCCCAAGGTCCTGGCGGCTTCTACCCATACCGGTGCTCTGTAGAGGGCCATGCTCCTGATCACTCCTGTGAAAAGTCAGCGGCAGTTTGACCATGGGCCGCCGACGTTTGGCAGAAGCCTTCCCAAGGTCAGGGAGGCCTTCACCAACCTGAGGGCTAGTTGCTTGAAGTGCTCGCTGAAATTCCAGCCATTATAGCCATTAGCCCCAGGTACTTGATGTGAGACTGCACCTGCAGCCTGACTCCACCAAGCACCACCTCCCTGGCCCTCACCGGTGGGGCCAGGGCTCTCCTCGGGCCATGAAAGTAGAAGCACTCAGTCTTATCAACAGAGACATCTAGTCCCCTAATGGCTATCGCCACCTCCGCAGCACCGCGACTCCAGATAGGTCCCTCCTCGCGGCGATAAGCGTGTTGTCAGCGTAAAACACTATCGTCACGCGGGGGAGGCTCCACCCTCTGAGGAACCAGTCGTACCCAATGTTCTTTAGGAGCGGACCCAGAACTGCTTCCTGTGGAACACCGCACGACATGCTCCTCTCCACCAGGTTCCTACTCGAGTCGGTGTAGAAGTATCGGATCCCTCAAGTCTTTGGGAAATATGCAAGGAGCACTTAATTGAAGATTTTAAAAGACAGGCAGAGAGACTAAGTGATATGTATGTAGAGCAGATTGAAAATTTGGTGTATAATAAATGCCAATCGGCAATAAAAGATGTCGTGTTAGCATAAGGCGGTCGGTATCTTTAAGAATATGGTTTTTCTCAGCCTACTAAACCCGAGTAATTTGAAAGTGGAGAGTTTGAAATAAAACATGCTACAACATGGAGCTTTAGAACATACTGTAAATTTCTTTAAATAATGAGCAGAAATTAATTTGCAATAAAATTTTGACAACTATTGAAGCAAATTAGGGCAGGATATTTTTCTTAGATGCTCCAGATGGAACGTGGAAAACCCTTTTGATGCATTTGCTTTTAGCAAAAAATAGTACTTGTGGCATTGCTTTGGCCGTGGCTTGTTGTGGAATAGCAGCTACACTGCTTGAAGGTGGACGAAATGCTCATGCAACCTTCAAGTTACCACAGAATCTAACAACTATTGAGACTCCCATTTGCAATATAGCCAAATAAAGTAATTTTGCCGAAGTGTTAAAAGACACTTAATTGTTAGTATGGGACGAGATAACAATGGCTCATAAGGGTGGCGTTGAAGATTTAAATAGATCTCTTCAATATATTCTGGGAAATAAAAATTTAATAGATGAGGTTCCGGATTTACTGACTGACGACTTTAGGCAGACTCTACCAGTAGTGACAAATGGAACTAGAGATAGATCGTGTTTAAAGAGATCTATTTTCTCCCCATAAGGTAACATTCTCAAGCTTTCATAAAATATGAGGATTCTCTTGGGAGTGAAATATACTGCTGGTTTTGCAGATCTCTTACTTAAAATCGGCAATGGTAATTACCCCTACGTTGACGGAAAGATAACTGTCCCAAGCAATTTTTAGCTAGGGTTTAGGAGTTAATATCAAAAATTTATCCAGATATTCCTCAAATTTACGATAAGCATGCACGCAAGAATTGTTGCGTGAACGTGCCATACTTACTCTAAAAAACAATCAAGCGGCACCTAATCATGATATGCTGTTAAAATCTTTCGAAGGGGAAGAAATGTTATACACTTCTATAGACACAGTGGTCAACATAAACGATGCTACGAATTACCCTGTAGAATTTCTGAATTCACTGAAACCAACGAGTCTGCTGTACCATCTCGCCGGCTTATTCTACGCATGGGCACCCCTTTTGTGTTGTTGCGAAATTTGAAACCCCCTAAATTATGCAATGGAACCAAGCTAATAGCTATGTAAAGCTAATAGCTTTATCTAGAAATATAGTGGAAACCACAATTTGAACTGGGTGTACGCAAGGAACTGTATTGCCACGTATATGTATATGTATAATGCCTCGAATTCGTTTGATTCCAAGCAATCTTCGGTTTCAATTTAAACGATTGCAGTTTTCCCTCAAAATCTGCTTCGCGATGAAAATAAACAAGGGTCTCAAGGACGAATACTCAAATTTGCTCGGACAGATTTAAGATAAAACTGCTTCTCTCATGGCCAGTTCTGCGAAGCTTGCTCACGAGTAGCCCAGTAGTTTAATGGTTATGGCACCTGTATCAGTGAAGAATATTGTCTATAAAGAAGTTTCGTAGAGTTTTTTTTTATTTACTGAGTTTGACAAACTTTAATTTACTCAAAATCAAATCTAACTCGAGTGAAGCCGCGGGCAAAAGCTAGTTCTGTAATAAAAAAATTACAACTAACAAATTTTTAGTTTTATAGCGGATCTTCAAAAAAAATCCTATATTATTTTTAATTGGCATTTTTGAGGCGTATTCATTATAAAGTCTGCACTGTTTTTTTTTCAACACACAGGCAAAAAGTTGGAGTAAAGGGAAGAAAAATTAAATAAATCATCAATTAATTAATCAATGAAAAAAATATTTCATATTGCTTAGAACATTTTTATTTTAATCCTGATAAACAGTTTACAATTCATTTTCCTCTTTTATATAAACTGTTCCTTTTATTAAATTATACAGTATAGTGCTCGTATAAAAAAAAATCCATGTTTCTTTTCAACCACTCACACTGAGATTTACTACAATTTAGTGACAAAAAGCGCAAACATATTATTGACATGTTTGCGTTCATTTTTTTATTCAGACTTCGTAGTCTGTAGAGATGTCTGTTTACAAAGTTTGTGTAGACCTGCCATAAAAACTGTGTTACAATAGAAACCTAATAATTTTCGTTAGTTGATAATCAAATAATTTCCGAAAAATTACGTTATAATACTTTGGGTACTCATCTGATTACCATAATTTGTCTAAGGTGCTTATCATTTGCAATTATATATTAAATATGAAGTTACTCAAAACTTTTATTAGTGATTTTAGATATAAAAATAATAATGAAAATGTAGCTAAAAAGAAAATTCCTCGCTAGGCATTGAAATATTTAAGCTGCTTTTGTTAGGCTTGAACCCAATAACCGAATGAAAAAATCCCTTCTATAATTATTATCTTAATAATAAATCTACATAAGTAACAGTGCAGCTTGAGAAGTTGTTGGCTACTGATTTTAGACTAAGTACCTGTAGGTACATATTTTATTTGTATTGTGTTATCAACTTATGTCTTTTACAAACCGTAGTATTTTATGCACTATAAATAGGCATTGTTTATTGCTAGTTTCCTAATGTGAAAACTAGCAACGACAGTACCTACATCCAACGATAGTTAGAAACTGATTCACCATTATTGTTTTTTCTTTACAATTTGTGTATTATGCTCTGATAAAAAAAAAGAAATCTTACAATGAGTATTGTGTTACTATTTGATTAATAGATTTTTTTTTGGGACTGAATGTTTTATCATGAGTGTTTGTTGTGTAAACAGGTGCTGATAAATAGATCAAGTTTTTCGATTTACTATGTTACTTCAGTATACTATATTGTACTTATAGGTTTATATTACCACTTAATCTGATCTGAATAGACTCTCGTCACATTTTGGACACTATCCCGTTTTTGTCAGAAAATGTAGTTTATTAAACACGTTTTCAAAATTTATAATATGAGTATGGATTCACACACATAAAATACAAGTAGACACAAAAAGATACCTTATATATTTATTAAGAACAGATCAGTTCTAGTGCCTACCTAATGGCTCGGGAACCATTAACTTGGTAATTAATTTGTAATATAATAAATTATCAAGCATTTGCCTTCGACTATCAAGGTTCGGAAGTTTGAAGTGTCCTAAGTACGAGTTGTATAAAGTGAGTAGTTTGGTCGATCCACACTTATACGATAGGTTCCATATTAATATTTTTTATATAGACATGCACGCTACAATACTCTAAACTGGATATTATAATATAATATAATAATATGATACGAGCTTGTAAATCTGACCACATAATTTTGTGATTAGAGAAAGTAGGACGCCTCATCTTATGTAAAATGTTGAAAAACAATGGCCCTAAATCCTTGTGGCACACCGGAAGTGCGCGGCAGACGAATTAGCGCGTAATTTTTATTGCTCTAGATATGTTTTCTATGCCATAAATAGTTCTATACATAGAAGTGAGTGGAATTGAGTGGCAGGGGGGTTATGATAGCCACATGCACTATCGCTAATATCGGGGTACCTGGCGCAATAATATAATTTAAATGTATGTAAATTATGTCAATGGTGTAAATAATATAAATGCAAATGTAAATAATGTAGATATTTTATCGATGTTACTGCCAATAATAGCAGATTTTGAAAACCAAATAGGTTAATAATAACTATTTAAAAGTAAAGAAATATTTTTTTTATAAAAAGAAACAAACTTTTCATAAACAACGCGAACAACCTTCGAATATAAGCTTGTTAGTTTATTAATTTTAATTTCCGATGTTTCGACTCTTTTACAGTAGTTATACATATGTCTATTTTATTTTTTTTACCAATAAAATTGTTCGTGTTATTTTGTGTTTTATGAGTCTACCATCAGTTCGGGAATTGAGGAGCCTTTCCGAAAAGAACTGGCTAGAGAAACTCGGACAGGGGAACCTTTAATTTCGACATTAAAATTTCTGAACATAAATACCGATGTGTGTCTGTCATTCAAGCCCAGTAAACTATTGTTAAGTATTGCTCATCTTGTCTTTGTTTTTAATAAATAAAATAAATATTTCCTACATTTACACCAATTAGCCTAGCCCAAAGTAAGCACCGTAAGGCTTGTGTTATGGATACTAGATAACGGATAGGCATACATATATAATATTCAAAGAAATATGTATACTATATACCCATGACTCAGGTACAAATACTCGTATGCATCATACAAACATCTGCCCCTAACGGGATTCGAACCCAGGACCGTCGGTGCGAAAGGCAAGATCGCTACCGTTGCACCAAACGGTCGTCAATTGTTGTTGTTTTATTTCGTTTCTATTGATATTTATATCAAATACTTGTCACTAATGTAATTTTTGTAAGTAATATAAATTAATAAGTTGGAAAATGTTCGTATTCATGTAAAAATTGATTCTTGTTTTATTGTTATTGTAAAAGTTTACTATCTTAGTAAAACGAAACATTCTTATTGAATAATTAATCTAGTTAATCTGTGAACAAAACTCGTTACTGACTAATCTGAAAAAGAAAAAAGGGAGAGTGGTCGTCTTGGGGTTTTTTTGGCAGCGCACGTGTAGTAGACCGACTGAACAGAAATATTCTTATCGAACAAAGGCGGCTAAGTGATGTCAATCAATAATGTGATCCGCTTCTAACAAAAGAGTTAATACTTCTTGTTAATACTCATACTAAACTATTATAAATAACTTCTGACTATGAGTCCTTTAATTTTCAATTAGTTCATTCAAAATCTTAAAATAAGAAAGTGAAGTATAGAATGGCAATCGGAAATTACGGTAGCACAACAATCCGGACCCTTCTTCTGATTTCGTCTATAGAGGAAATGATCAAAAAATTACCCAAAAATTTTGTAAAAATACAAAGATAAAATTAAGGTAAATATACGTTTAGATGAAAATCTATAATTCCTATTTACTTCAACACAATAAATCGTGCCTTTAATTGCCTACAATCTTCCGATTGCAACTCCATTCCTATTTCCATACGTTTTAACAGTATTTTTTTGTAAGACCACGAACACTACACTATAAATTAATTTACATCAGATGATTAACCTTTTCCAATATATAACAATAACCGAAGAAGGGTTTAATGAAATTTTACTAATCTTTGCCAAAACACTGATTTGGAGCTTTTGTATGTAGGTAGTCAATATTTACAATTACATCAATATCTAATGAAGTGTTTCCTAATAAATTTTCAAAATACCTAATTAGTAAGACTAGCTCTCGAACTGTGGTGCCAATATTCGCCGTTTACCATTTTTTGTATATTTACGAATTTTGCACTCTGCAGCAATGTTTTTGCGCCTTTTGGAACCGTGGAGGGTTGGAATTCATTAATTATACCTAACAAATAATTTATGGTTGGCTTAAGACATCATTTTTCTTGAAACATTAGCACGGTTTTTGTGGTGATAACCTTTTTCAGACTCCATAAGTGTACTTCTAGTTTAGTTTTTGAACAGAAGATGAATCTGACTACATAAACAGGTATATGTACTTGAGTGTCAGGTGTAGAGGTTGTTGAAGTAATTGTATTATTACCCGAATAGTACTATTTAGTAGATAAACCCACTAAATACTATCTTTTCACGGTTACGAATTGAATGCTACACAAAAAAATATCTATTTCAGAATTATTGCTAGAAGAGACTTGTAAAATTTAGTTTTTTTTAGTTTTAATAGAATATTTTTAATATACATAGAGCAATTCAACTAAAGAAATTCAGTTGATTATAGAGAGACTCAAATTAAATAAAATGCAGTGGTATGCTATAGAGAGACTCAAATTAAATACTGGGGTGTCCCAGAAGTAAAGAGACAAAATGATCTTAAAAGTATTTAATAATTATTAATACTATATCATATAATTTTGGTATGCAACTGATAGTAAAACAAATTTATTTTTTATATCTGTATCAAATTTGCTCCAGCGATACCTTTGTATCCTATTTTTCTCATATTAATAGCAGCACGCCTCATGACTACTTTTCCAGATGTAGCAGCTACTCTTTTAGCCAATCTAGTCCATCGGTGTTTAAAAGATGTTAACGTTTGTGGTATATCTGTATACTTTTTATACTCTTTTTTACACAGAGCCCAAAACATTTCAATACCTCGAGCTTGAGAAACATTCGGGGCGTTGTTTTGTTTGGTTATGAATTCAACACCTGAAGTCTGTAAATACTGAATAACTTTAGACTCATAATGGCATGAAGCTAAATCCGGCCAAAACAAAACATCTTCTCTCTGATAATACTTGTCTATGAAAGTTACTAGATGTTTGATAATGCACTCTCTAAGGTAAATCTGGGAGTTCATAGAACCTGTACGATAATAGGGTTCGGAAACATTACCATTTTCATCTATAGCTTGCCAAACAAGGTATTTTTTTAAAAAACTTGGCCTTTGGTACAATTTTTTCACTATAATTAACAACATCACGACTGGTAGCGTGGAAATATTGTTTCCCAGGAACATTGCTTGGGTCAACCGGTACATAGGTCTCATCATCAATAATCAGAATTTTTTTCAAAGTTTTTTCATAAATTTTACGGCACCCTCGCTTGGCACGCGCCTCCTGGTCTTTAACATATTTGGGGGCGGCTAATTTTACAAAAGCTTTCAAGCCTATATCTTTACATTTTATTCTAGATACACTGGACTTAGAAATTTTTAATTTATTCGCCGCAACTCTCACCGATGTTGAACATGCCTGTTCAAAAAGCTTTTTCACTTTGCTTATATTTGTAAAGGTAGATACTGTACGTGGTCTTCCCGGAATCTTTTTGAAATTAGTCTCTCCCGTTTCTTCGTAACGTTTTATTATTCTGTAAATACTAGTTCTTCTAGCTCCCTCTTGAACAAAATGACGTACTGCCTCAAATTTGCCATGACACAAATAGTATTGAATAACTCTCATTGAAAACAACTCTTGTTCCGCTCGATTCATTTTCAAAACAATGCAAAGATTATTTAAATCCCGCCTATTTTGACAGGTAAGTTATCTGTGGTTACCATGACAACCATTAATTTTTTTTTCGAAAACTTTTTAGTGGCCATTTCGATTTTGAGAAAAGTCTCTTTACTTCTGGGACACCCTTTAAAATCAAGTTCGCTCTTTTGGAATATTTTCTCTTTTGTCAAAGCGTCAATTGGAAGCCGAAAAAAATTCATTTAAATCAAATTATCAATTCATCAAAAATTAATTTACTAAATTCAAAGTAATACCTAAATAAAAATATGAAAATCGAATAACTGAAAATAAATTATTAAAATCGCATCATATGTCACTTGCAAGTAGTCATAATAATAATTCTAAATGGTCCAAGAAATGTTAGTAGGTAACTGAATCCATACTAGTAGGTTTTCGGATTAATTGTGATTAATCTAAAGAGGGATAGCGCGTGCGCTACTCTCCTAGGTGAGGATGCGCATAAGAAGTGGCGATCGGCGGCCAGAAAGCGCATTTACTTGTGGATTCCTGGACCTCTGTACTCCAAGAGGTACGGTACGGTGTACGGGTACGGTGGGTACGAGTCGTCCGGGGGTCGGTCGGTTGAACAGATTTGGGCCTTCGGGAGAGTGGATTTGAGGTTATCGCTTGGCTTAGGTATATAGCAACAGTGGATGACAGAAGCGCAGGGGTGATAGCATCAAGCGAGTCCCGTCATCAATGTGAGAAATGTGCTGGAAATTATTTTGGCACGTGTTAATTATTTGCGATAACTCCTAAGACATTCATTAAAATTATATGGTGTATATGAGTAAAATAATTTGTATGAAATACTTAAGCTAACTAACGTATTTGAGTTAATTTGGATTTATACTATATCCGTCTAAATAGTTTTCCAATTATCGCTTATACCTGACCAATTTTTTATGGTAGAATGGGTATATGTACCCAAATATTATAAGCTATCGTTAACAGATAGATATATGCCATCGCGGACTTTTCATTATAAATCTATAAAAGAGGAAAATCCTACCAAGCATTGTTTTGTTATATCTCGAATGGATTAGGCAGCGTTTTCGATGAAAGCTCCCAGGTGAATTTATTTTTTCCGACACTTCTAACAATTATTATTATAATTCAACCAATTTACACAAAACATTGACAAATTATATAACTAAACCTTTCTCATGAATCACTCTATCTGTTGGTGAAAGTCGCATAGAATTCGTTCAATGGTTTTTGAGTTCATTGTGAATAGAGACAGACAGACGAGTTGAAGGACTTTATTTTGTGATAAGTAGTGATAATATAGTTACGCTCATTACTGCATATTACATTTAATGAGTGTTACAATTTGTAACAAAGATCTAAATTATGTTTTAACATTCTAGCTGTAAGTTCACTTACTTAATAAAAATCTTGTCCATAATTCCATTATGAATCCTAGATCTTTGATACTTGTTACTCACCACAACGCAGGTCTATAACATTTAGACAGTGATAGATCGTGCACTAGTACGACTTCAGTAGTACGTTTTTTTCAAGAAGCAGACCATCTGTTGGTAGATCTTCAGGACGACATCATAGGGTTAGATCTCCTAAATCCAGGCACAGTAAATTCACGTAATAGTAGCCGTAGCCAGTCATTTTCGCGATGGTGACATAAGCACAGTAGTCAGTAACGTTCGCACATAAGAGATAAGTTCCTTTAGCAGCAATTCAAGCTCTTTGTCGCGCGAGCACTCCAAACGTAGGAAGATCACTTCACCTTTACGTCGTGGGCAATATTCCAATGCTTTATTGAGTCAATCTGATCACAGATCCAATCACGGTTATCGCCGTTCAAATGAGATTAATTAAATTGCAGAGAAAACTTATGTCTTAAGATGTTTTTCATAAGGTTTTAAGTGAACGCAATAGTGCCGGGAATTCTGGGACTGGCTTACAAAGTGCTCATATTTTTATACTTGATTATGACCCACAAGCAAAATTACAAAAAATAAAATACTGGTTAGCAAAAATAAACGAATCGGCTCACGTATACTGATGGTCAGATAGGCAAATTATATCCTATGCTTTGCCAAAACTTAAAGGATTAGCGTTATACGTTAGGCTTACAAGCGTAAGGTATATATGGATAGATGCTCTATCAAAACAGCAAAAAAGTGAAACAGCAGTATCATAAAAAGATGTAAGTCTAAGGTATACAAAATTGATAATTTAGTTATGGCACTTAAAAGTTCCAGAACTCCAGGTGAAAGCAACAAACTAGCACCGGCTCATAGTAGTTTTTAAAGAGACGGCAGATTTGATCACAATCATTACGAGGTATAAGGGTATTAAAAATATACAAAAATGTATTATTTGTAGATAAACTTAAAACCTGGGTGAGATTTACAGAATCAGAATTCGAAAGTAAGTTTGGGGAAAGTGAATAATAGCTTAATTGAATTAGCAGTTTAACTAAGCAAAACTAAAGTTTAATTACCCTGTGAGATTAAATTTATTAGACATATAAGAGCAAACGAAATAAACATTTATCTACTTGCGAATCTTATCATACTATATAAGATGGAATCAAATTAACTGCCAGGACTTCGTGGAGTGGTTGGGTCAAGTGTAAAGAATATGCTTAATTAGGATTTTATATTGTAAAAAAATAAAAGCTTTTTTTCGTTTTTTTCGAACTATGACTTCCTTTTTATCACTTTCACTGTCATTTCCTATACTTAATCGTATTTTTCAGTTAACCTATTAACTATAAAATTAACCAAATTATCTTCAATTAAAAGTAGGCATAATTGCGCACAGCTGATCCGCGCGGTACAATGAACCGCAGCGCGGCGATCGCAGCGCGCGCTCCTTTTATTACAACACTTAAAAAAACGTCAACCTTAAGAATTTCCGAATTGCTGCTTCATTTAATAACTATCTATACTCTGATCGAACTATTAGGTAAAGCCTATACTGTAGTAAAACCTGTACCTAATAGTTCGATTGTAGGCAAGTTCAATGATTCTTGGATAATATTTTCGTAACTCTTACTTACATAAGCAAAGAAACAAACCATCACAACTCTAAATACTACATTCAATGACAATGGCGTGGAAAATTAAATTAATATCTAATTTATTATGCTCTATAGGAAACACTTACGAGGTCGGTGAATTTGGTGTAAGGTCTTGGTAGCCGATACACTTACATCACATCACAGCACAAAGAACTTAGTTTATGGAAATATAATATCTTTAATATCTTTCTATCACCTCTGACGGCTCCCGCTTGTTAATATGGTATTATGTACACAAAAACCGATACCGTACCTACCAAGATAATAAGCCTTACTGATATTATAAATTATTACCTTCAGGCGTTCAAAAGTTCATTGCTTTTTTACAAATGTTATTGGATACCGTAAGTATTTTAAATACTTAAAGTTGGAAGTATGTCTTAACAAGTTATCACAAAACATCACAAAATTTGCATTTTCTATCTAGGTTGTTAATACCGTACACAAAATACACTACACGCAGAAATCGAGATAGTATTCCTTTTTCATTTGACACAATTACAAAGTTTTATAATATCAAACTACTATTTTTAAGTCATTCACAGACACAACATTATGGTATGTTATGATTATGATTATTATATTATTTACATTCTGCGTGCGCTAGTGTTGCCAGTAGCCGATAGTCAAAACTAACATGAGACGTCTTAAAAATGTAACATCTTATTTAGAAAAAAAAAACTAATACTTAAAACTCGCTAAATTTTACTAGTAGTAAAGAGAATGCAAAACAAAACCAAATTCTACCACTGTGCTGGATGGTACATAGCTTGGACTTGTATTTATTTATTAGCATTCACAATGCCATAATTCTATGAAATAAAATACGACTATAAAAAACAACATCGCTGAGTCCTCAAGTGGATTTCGAACTCACGACCTCTCACTATCCAGGCGACCGCTGAGCTACCGTGACGCTGGTAGACGCGTCGAAATTTACAAGTGCATTTTACAATGAGCCAATTTATAAATTAATATCTGCAAAGACATACACTGCGAGACCTAGTGATATAGTTAGCTCTTTTTGTAGATGATATAAGTAAGATGGAGTTCGGTCCCTCATGTTCAAGTTTCTTTCGCCAGTTATTCTAAGAAGGGCCTCCCAATTGCGGAATTGGTGGTTAACTCATTAGTTTTATAGTAATCGATATAATAAGAAAAATAAAAAATGCAAAACAAATAATTTTTTTTTGTATAAACTGATCAGTTATGAAGCACATGCAGGACGACCATTACCTTAGTCATCCTGTAATCACGGCTCCTGTAAAGGAGTCGAAACATGAATATTAAATATTGAAGAAAAAAATTTAAATGCGCAATTAATCTGGTTAAAGTGTTTTTATTTAAATTGTGTAGCTTGTTTTTTTTTTTCAATTTTAGTAGTTAATTCTTACTTGTTAGTAAAAGTACCATTTAGAATCGTGAAACATAGAAGTAACATGTAACGGTCAAAAATAACTAAAACTGTTCAAAAATTACATTCTGGCAATACTGGCGTATTCACACAAACACACAGTGAGCGGAGAATGACTGAACTACATGCTGGGTGCGGGACAGAGAGAGCGCTAGATCAAAGATGCCGCAACATGAGATTCTTGGAAACACACACGAGGTTCTCGGAAGCACATACATAAGGCTGACTACACTTTATAAACATAGTCGATTTTTGGATGTTGCTTTTTCACTTCATAGAAGCTTAATCTTTAAATATAAATGTAAATTTTACACGCATTCTATGAGTCGAACTCAATTAATTAATTAAAAATAGAGAAAATTATTTAGTTAAATTAGGTGCTGTCATTCAATCAAACTTACATATTCACTTCTTGTATAGTGAGTTGATAGGTGCTTTGTAGATAACTAGCAGTTGTACATAACTAGTAGAGTGTAGGCAACTGAGGTGGTGGTGTTTTCACGATAATTTTCTATAAATATTGGATAGTTCTAAAAACGAATTCTCAACCAATTTGCATTCTTTTTTTTTGCTTAGTGCGGAATTACAATTACGAAAGAAGACTTCTAAAAAATTAAAATTAGTGAAAATAATATTCCGCAGTTGATCTAAAATAATAAACTCGAATATGATTTGTGTTTCCGAACTCAATTTTACTTGTTTTTATAGTAAAGATAAATCTGTATTTACCTTTTTAAATCAAATCTAATTGAAAATCGAAACCTAAAAAGACTTATAGTCATATGTTTAATCAACATGATTTAAGGTGTAACGACGCCCTAAACAATCACTCAGCCATGCTTTACAAGTAGGTATACATCTGTGCTTCAAGCAATAATTTTTCGAATCGCAGTCGCTTTCTAGTCAGCGTCCACGTATTTTGTTGTGTGTTATCGTAAGTGAACCGATGTTAATCATGCTTCGTCATAATAACCAGGAGTCCATGTACTCCTGGAAAAGGTGTTTTGCTACCGTGAATGTAATGAGGTGTTCAGTACTGCCGTAAGACGGCATGAAGAAAGGTTTGAGAGGATAAGAGGTAGCCACAACGCTTTGTATCGATTCCGAAAACATGGCCGCTTCGACCCACCGACCGGTGACCGACGCTGGTAGACCTCGCGGTCCTGCCGCATATGATAGATTACTAATATTACTATCGGCTACCAAGACCTACTCGGAACTCGTAAGTGTTTACTATGCAGTATAATAAATTAGATATTTCCAACTTCTTCTTTGATTTCCACGCCAGTATCATTGAATGTAGTACTTAGAGTTTTGATGGTTTGTTTCTTTGCTTAAACTGCTTACATTTATTATACAAGTATTATTGAACTTGCCTACAATCGAACTATTAGGTACCTAGGTAATCCGTTATAACTATCATAGTATAGATAATTATTGAAGGAAGCAGCAATTCAGCATTTAACGTATTTTTAAGTATTGTAATGAAAGGAGCGCGCGCTGCGCTCCCCGCTCTGCGGTTCATTGTACCGCGCGATCAGCTGTTCGTGATTATGCCTACTTTTAATTGGAGATAGTTTGGTTAATTTTATAGTTAATAGGTGCACTGAAAAATACGATTAAGTATAGGAAATGACAGTGAAAGTGATAAAATGAAGTCATAGTTCGAAAAAAACGAAAAAAAGCTTTTATTTTTTTACAATATAAAATCCTAATTAAGCATATTGCTTACACTTGACCCAACCACTCCACGAAGTCCTGGCAGTTAATTTGATTCCACCTTATATATTCGAGATCAGATACATTTCCTCTCTTACGCTTTCCTTTCCTCATCCTAATTCTATCCTAATCCTAATTCCAGCTCGTGATTATCGTATGCGGCGGATGTTTGAAAATCAGCATGATGCCACAAGAGCGAATCACTACGAAATAAGCGAATTTCAACATTGCACATGAATTCTGGAGTGAGGTCGTAGCACAAAGTGTGCAAGCGATGCCCAGATTAAATTGACTGCTTCTGGAGTGAGGTCGTAACACAGAGGTCGGAGCACACAATGGGCAAGCGGCGTCCAGGAGTTGCTGAGATTTTAAAATTGGATCTTTACCAGCGTGTAATTTTTGTTTAGCGATTACTGTAAATTGTTTACAAAGACTGTTTTTCTAATCACATCACGATCAAAGTCAAGCTAAATACCATAGTGAATGCTGTGTGAATTTGTGAATTGGGAAGAAGCGAAGATTTTCGTATTATAGTAATATTCATATGATAAGTGTGTTGTCATTTCTAAATAAACATATTTTAAACTATGAGGATTTAATGACATGTTTTTGTATGTACAAAACTCGAATGAGGGCAATTATTAATATGTAGAATGGCCGAGTTTGACAAAAAAGTAACAATGATTGGTTTGATAATAACGATGATTTTGATGTATGTAAACAAAAACTGATTTTTTATTTTTATTTATTCATTTTCATATATCAAAAATGGTCTTAATGTCCGTGATTATCTTAAAAAAATCAGGCTTTTAACGACATGAATTAAACCTCTAAAACATTTCCCGACCAATTGGACCGAGGCACACATTGGACTTTCAAATTAGTGGTTTTTTGACATTTGAGCCATTTGACGAACTTGACTTAAACGCAATCAGTTTCGAATTGAGAGATTTAGTTTTAAAATTTCATATATTTTTTTGCATCTTTTCAATATTTAGTTCTTACACTTCCGCGCACATTACACATTAGAATAAAACACTTTTTTACGGATTTTTGCGCATATTTTATTTTATATTTAATCCTGACGTTTCGACTCCTTTACAGGAGCCGTGATTACAGGATGACTATCCTTTCAATGGTATATTATAAGATAAATTATTTTAATAGAAAAATACTGGAAAAAATCGACTCGGCCCACAAGTGAATTCTCAGGCGGGAATCGATCCCGCATTCTTTGTCCAGTCCAATGCTCTCCCAATTGAGCTACCGAGCCTTGTGAACATCCGTCAAAATTTTCCAGTACCGTTTGTAATTTTCAGCGGTAGGCCAGCGTTGTCTCATCAATGTGACGAGTATCCTCTCATATTCGAAAGAAACATTTTTACAAATGTTTGGGCAGTCGATTAAGATCCTAAAGCCATTTAGTTTTATATTTTTTTTTGCATCTTTTCAATGCTATCTTATATTAAAATAAAATGTCTAGATATCTATTCTCTCATTTTAAATTATTAATTTGCAAAGTGTGTTTTTTCGTGTTTGACTTGAAGCTATCAAACTGCTCGATTAGAAAGTATAAAGAGTTTTAACTCATCGAGCTAGTCATTCACTTCGTATTAATAAATAATGAGCGACATGACTTCTTATGGCCGCGGTGACGATCTTCCAAAATTATGTCGCTAATAAGAATAAATTATATAAAAAATAATCAATGAAAGTTGTAACAATTACTATAACAAATCGAGCAGAAAAATTAGATAGCATGGTGATTTATGCACCATTTAGTAAATAGATTTACAACAGGTATACTTACAGAATGATGCAACAACAGAAACAAAACCTTATTTATCGGTAAAATCTAGTTAGCGAAGCGCGTGTCAACTGTCTGATGACATTTTGTGTGTGCGTGAGAGAAGCCCCGCGGCCCCACGTTTATGCGGCAAATGTTATTTGGTCGCATTTACTTACATGGTAAAGTTGAAAGAGTATATGTAGCTATATAGATACTTTCTTTCGTACGTAAATTTATTAAAATAACTTGATAAATGCAAAAAAATCACCATGCAGTGAACAAAAAATCGTCGATATTAACTTGTGCTTTTTCGAAATGTTGTCATTAAGAATTTCTAATATAATAATGATTTATTTTATCTATTAATTTGAACTTTGTTGCACACACAAAATATGTACAAATGGCGGACTTAATGCCATTAGGAATTCTCTACCAGTCAACCGGAGAGTTAGAAACTGATAGCGTATTAGAGGTGTATTGAAAGGGTGAATAGAAAATGCTATAGACTACATAAACATACATTTACATCTAAGAGTAAATCTGAGATTTACATACATACTGACATTTTATAATAAACTAATAAACATATATAAAATAATAAACTACTTAAATATCGATACACTTAACCAATATTAATACACTTAATATATTTTCATGAGATTTGATGACAATCCATTTTATAAAATGTTCTTACTAAAATGCACTCAGAGAAAAGGGTCGTGAAGTTGCTGATGGCTTGCTCGTATGATATCCATAGGAAGATGATTGAACGTCCTAATGGGTATTTCATTGAAATGTGAGTATTAGTTCAGATTTGAGCAATAAATCAGTGAATAGATCTAAATTGTAATTTTGCAAGGTCGTGGTTAAACTTTCTTCTCTTTGTTTCCATAAAATTGATTTGTTGGCCGTTTTTGAGGTCATAACTTATCACCAAATATTTGAAAAAGTATACTCGTACTGCGATTATGGCGGCAATGCAGTTAAATTTTGTCTATTCTAGTCTTATGAGATATAAATACCGAGATATAAGACAAACATGCTTAAAAACGTGAATTAATATGACTCAATAATTATAAAGTAACTTTTTGTATTGCTATAATATTAATTTAGCAGAAATATTTAAGTATATGTTGAAATATTTTTTATATATTTTTGTATGTAGTATATTTATATGTGGAAAATCTAATAATATGATCTTTTGAATTTTTCATTAGGGTTACAAACTTTCTTTTTGTTTGCTCTTCTTTACGTTATTTACACAATTGGTAATCCTAAGTAAGCCACAAATAATGTATCTACCTAAGGAGTAACCTTAAAAAAGTTTTGGCTTAATGTGAAAAAAAAAAATGTAAATGAAATTGGCTACCGCCAAGTGTTTTTTTTTTCACTTTCAATAAAATTCTCGAGGAAACTAGTTTCGTAAGATTTTACGGCAAACAATAAAAAGGGTGCATTAATATGAACATTGTATGTGTTGAAAGAAAACTTTTTGTTTATAGAATCGCTTGGCGTTCAAAGGCTCAAAAGGTGGTTTTATTATCGTTTAACAAAATCACACCACGTATTTTGCCCTAAAACACGGTTTATTTAAATGAATCTGTAGTTAAGGGCACGAAATTGTTTCATGTTCACCTGATAACTGTTCTAGTTAGCCCTTAATTATAGACATAAAAACCTACTAGCTTAAGTAAGAAACTAAAAAATTCGTTTCCAAGACCCAATATTTTATTTTTCAACGAGTCCGTATCACGTTCACCTGAATATTCACTGTTTGTTTGTTGGTTATAAGTTGTTAACCTATTGTTAATTATAAGTTAACCTGGTAAGTCCCTTTTTTGGCAATTTCATTTTTATACCAGTCAAAAAGTTCAGACGATTATCTACATAATTGGTAAAAGAACAAGGACGATTTTCAAACTAAAAACGGACGAATTGTCATGTACGAAAATCTACTTTCTTACAAATATCAAATCCACAAAACGAATACCTGCTAAATCCTAAGGGCCTCAGTTTTGCACTGCCAATGTCGCTCAACTCACGCCTGTTTCGACGCGAAAGATTGTGTGATGTTGTATTCATATTAATATTAAGCTTTATTGGGCTTTCTTATTTTAAGTTTTAAGAACTATGTTCAAGTTTCTAGATTTTTTATGATTCAGGTCTTAAATATTACCTGAGAACTGATAATGTTTAATATTTTATAATTATTTAGGTCTTAATTATTTCCTGTGATAGATATTGGTAAAATAATGGCCGTTATTTATAAGAAAGTAATAAAATGTTAAAGTACTGATGAATTATGTTAATGTTTGTAGATTTTATAATTTTATAAAGGAGTATACCTTAGGTATAACAAACACTGATAAAGAAGTTTAATTGTTTCATTTTTAATTTAAATAAATAAGATAATAGACTACGAGTTGAATTTGTTTCATTATAAAATCGTAGATACCTTTATTTTTTATGTCTAAAAATTGCTAAGTCCTCAACTAAATAGAAACTTAACCACGTAAAGCTGCTAAGTAATTATTTTCCTTATTTTTTTAAGATGTGCAATAAGAGTACTACTATTAACACTTTTAAAATATCTAGAAAAGTTATAGGAACCAACGGAGTTTTCAAAATTATGATTGCTAAATATGAAATGATATAATTTAGTTTTTTCTTTCTCCTGTTAACTATTCAAAAATGAATATAGCAGGTTAACAAATTAGGCCGACCATATAGTTTCTGTATTTCACCTACATTTTTCTATAGCTTTGACATAACTGGCAGAAGTTTCGGCGTTCATGGCGGACATGTCTAACAAAAATGTATTTTTTTATTATATCGTCTAAAACTTACTGTTATCTCCAAAACTACCTAGTAAGTATCTACTTAGCCAGACTATTATCTTTTATCTATATAAGAATCATTTATCGTGAAAATCAATATGATAGCTGATCTGTAAGATATCGCGGACCCGCAACTTAAATTGGAGTATTTTTTTACGAACCACTTAATTTGATATATTAATATATTTTTCTGGTGAAAATGCCAGGGGCTTTATAAAGTTTTGTAAGAAAGCTCTAGGATTTAGTGTGGACTCTCGTCTGCAATATTGAGTTTGTACTCTTATAAAATGCTATGAACTAAAAGCATTGAATGTATACAAATTGTTTTTAAATTTTAGAGTATTGTTTCAATTTATTTTATGTGGGTTATTTTTTAATGTCTTTAATAGTTACCATGCTAACGATTTCATTAAGTAGTTATTTACCATAAAAAACATTATGCATATTTTGTTATGAAATTAGGTGTTATGTTAGGTCATTAGCTTTTGATTTTATTTTTACAAGACCAATCTAACAGAAATGTAAAAATAACTTAACGCACTACTTCTGTCATTATAATGCTTGTTTGTGTATCCACATTCTCTCTATGTAATTCATTAGTTTTATGAACGGACTAAAATAACTTGTACTATATTTATCTTGAAATAAAATATTCTAAGAAATGAATCCTTGCTTATTCAAATTCCATTTCTGTTGAAGCTCGTCTTTCGTCTCATACATTTGTCTAAAAAGAGACCTTATTACCTACCTATTACAAATTGTTATCAAGTGAACTTTTCCTTACTTATTTCATTTGATTATAGATAATAATGGCCATACCTAAAATATATGATTAGGTACATGTTATTGAATATTGGGTTATTGTGATATTTGTGTCTTATTGAAATTCCAAATTAGTGATTCAATGGTCTTATTAAATTAACAAATAATGTATTATCTTTCCCCCTTTTTTAAAATACTGCTTAATCCAAGCAGAAAAGTGTGTTAAGAGTCTTTTAAAATGACTTATTGTCTTACTTACTTTTTTAATGACTTACTTATTAACAATGTTTTTTTTGTAACTCATATTTATCTTTTTGTTTCTCTTTTTAAATGATAGATTTATTATATAAACCACCACTGACGCAGGATCATGGCCACGTTGTGCCTTTCCAACTACTTGAGCAGCTTCTTTAGAACTGTGAGTGTACACTTTTATGATTTCGCTTATTGCAGTGCTCTTCAGTCATGAAATTTTTTCATCGATAAAGAGGATATTTCTGTGTCTTTCATCTGCGTGTCGTGACAGAAGGCACTTTGATCGATCCACTCTCTTTAATTATAAAGATTGATTTAGGGCATGTCCTGTACATCGATGATAAGTACCGTGCTTCAGGTATTGTTTTATAATACGCGACAGAGTCCTAGCGGAGCGATAAAATTTTTTGCTTCCTAATGGGGTTTCGACAAGTTCTGGCTTCAACAGCATTAACGGCCTTTGTAGCAATAACCTTCCGTGAACCACGTGGACAGAAGTTTCGTCCTGCACCATGTGAGGTTTCCTGAACCCCATTATTACCTCATATTTTTATAGATATATACCTATTTTAATATTAACATTGTATATATTATTATTATGTCTGGACTATTAAAGAATAAAAATAAAATAATTGGCAAATTTAATCAATATTTTTATATCTTTAGGCCATGCAACAAAAATAATATTTTTTTTCTAACTAAAAAGAAACAGACTCCTTTGGAACAGTTTTCGTAAAAAAAACCACAAATTCAAATCACCACAATTTTTACAAAAAATTGAGCATGCTCTATGCATATAGGTACTTCGCATCGCTCACATCTAAACTATAACATCTTTTTATAGATTTTGACGTCTCTTTTTGGTGGTCCCATGGGTAAAGTACCTATGGGACCACCAAAAAGTAAATCAAGTAAGCGCCTGCGCGAATTAATCGGAATCCGTGGGTTATCTTTGTGATTTCTCAAATGCTCTTCAATCAAATCCATTTCCAAATCACGAATGAAATTTCTCCTTTTATTATTTTTTCCTGCTTCAATGTTATTATTTTACAAATATAAAATCAAAGCGTTGATACCTGCATGGTTCAGCATAGAGAGAAATAAAGTAAGTGGCCAGCGTTTGGTGTTACGAGACACGTCGTATGTTCTGGCAAGTTTATCGACCACGTCTACTCTGCTTTCCGTTTTATTATAGAACGTAATCATGGACGGTTTCTGCTTGCTTCCAGTTTCTTCATCAATTTCTTTGTCATGATGAAGGGATGACATCACATAAACTAATTTTTGGAAGCCAAACCATGAAGACTATTCCTCTTGTGAATCATAGTGGGATGCAAGTTTTATTAGCTCTTATAGTACCGATTTTCAGCAAACTTTCAGCAAATTCGTGACTCGTAAAAAAATTGTCCATAGTAACATTTCTCAAAGAGCCAGAAACGCATTTCATCATACGGTCAACTAGATCAAAGGACTTGTTACTGGACGCAAATAGACTCGTATTATATTGATTATCTGGTTGTTTACCGCAGTAGATCTCTAAATTCATGGTGTAAAATATTTTAGCATCTCTCAATACATAAACTCTTATTCCATACTTCGCTGGTTTTAAGGGGTATACTGGCGAAGTACACATCTCACTCGGAAGGCAACTAATTCGTCATAAAGTGTTAGGTATTTGGATGGGGTATACGCATTTTGGCAAAGCTGGACAAAAATCTCGAATAACTCTCGGATTGGTGACAAACGATCAGTTTTTATTTTTTCTTCCCTAGTTACAGCTAGATTAGATGAAATGTCATGTTATTGAGTAAAAACGAGAATTGGTTTTTAAACATCGTGCACCGAAATATTTCAATTCCAGTACTATCTGAAGCCCAGAGGTCATTGAGGTCTTGTCTCCCAGAACGGTACATTCCTGCCAAAAATAAAAGCCCAAAAACTGCTTCTACCTCAGATTTAGTTGTTTCATTATAGAAAATTTTATTGGTTCGCCCTCTGGTAGCTGTGGTCTAGAAAGACATATTTTTGCATCTGTATGTTTCACAACAGATTCTAGAATTATTACTTATTACTCACGGCAAAAGCGAGAATTAAATACACATCTACCGCTATTTGGGTAATTATTAAATATACTCCATATTAAGAATAATATGAACAGAGTAAACGGCGAAAAATGTCATTCACAGACCTTTAAACAATATCTAACGTATTGTATGAACTTCTAAACTTTACTCTTCATAAAACCGACGCTAGGTTGTGAATAACGAGGCGTGAATTATAACTAAGGAAAAGATGGATACGGTGTAATAGGATTTGACATTTGCTTCCAATGCATCAGATTGACGTCAAGCTTTATGAATTTGTGAATAAAGTTTAGTGACGTGGGTCACATCACGCCACGTCACGTGGCGTACTTTTATATCAATTTCACTTTTCGTAATCGTAATCCAAATCTAACAAGCGATGAATATCATTGTTATGAATTATGCACTTTAGGTCCAATAATACAATTATTGGGCCCCTCGAGCCACTTTCCCTTGATGAAAAAAAGAGTGCATTCCGCTTAAAAACATTCGCTGGTGCCATAATGATCCCTGGTTAAAAAGTGTTCGTTTTCAGTATTCACATACTAAATCTTAAACAAAACATTTGTCTGTAGGACACAGTTGGTCAAAGAAAATATCTGTCGCGCAACGACTAAAAATTAGGTTTTGCAGAATCATCGGCGATTTAAAAGCAAAACTGCAACTGAGACATGATTTTGCTAAATGCTTATTACAGGGTAGAGTAACATTGCAATGTTAGTGACTACAATAATAATATTATTTCGAGTTTTATTCCTCCAGTCGTAAAAACAGCAATAAAACGTTCTTTTTGTTATTCTAATTGTAATAACATGGACGGTTGGAACAACAAAAATATTGATTATCTGTTTTCATATTTGGAACGTATGGATATAAAAATGTTGCTGGATACGAAAACAGCAATAAATCTTTTTATGCTGTCGTAGAAATTAATAAGATATCTTTTATCATTCATCATCTCATCCTAAATGACTGGGCTCTGGTTTTTAGCAAACCTAATTCAGGGTTTAAAAATTATATCTAAATTAATCTCAATTATAAATTAAGCTATATAGAACAGTAGCAGTCAGAAAAAATCATACCGTGTTTTATGGACGTAGGAGATATATTTATTAATCGCTAACCCGGCCACGCGTTGGCCACGAGAAAGAAAGAGAAGTTTAATATATATTTTACACCTCTCTCTTTTCAGCGGGGGCTTTGCACACGCCGGATCCACATCGTCTTAATCTGAGCGATAGACTATCCCACTTGGACGCTTTCGGCTTCGGTCGTTCTCCTCAAGCTACATTTCTATAGCGCTCAGCTCGCTGTCGCCTAACTTCACCTTATCAACATCCAGCTTGAACTGCGCCTCTTCGACACACAACTCCTCGACTTCCACTTCCGAGGAAGAGTCATCTTCCTAGCGACTACCGGATTCGACACAATATTTGGTTGAACGTTTTATGTTGTTTCTTGCCTCTTCATCACCTTTTTCATTCAAAGCTTTTTCAAGTTCATATTTATTATAGACTCCACGAGAACGGGAGAATTATACGGACCACCAGAGCAGAGATCTCGATTCCTACCCTACTTACACCTCAAGGAAGATCCTAGTGGCACCCACCCCAAAGGGTGATAGTCGGCCCCGCATATGTTCGGGGTTGCGGTATACCCCCTACCCCAGGTAGTTTTGGTCTGCGCCGGCAATCTGGTAGCCCCCATATCTGGGAGTTCCCCAATCCGCCACCCGGGGACGCGACCGATCGCAGATTAGTAGTACACGGAAAATATATATAATTCCTACATAGATATGTTGTACTCAAAGAAATACACAGAAATATACATGAATCAGGTACAAATGCTCGTATTCATAACACAAATATTAAAATTTTCACCTTCCGGGATTTGAACCGTTAGGACCGTTGGTGCAAAAGACAGTATCAGCACCATGGCACAAAACATTTTTGTAAATAATAACACTCGTCTTGTTTATGTCGTCATGAGTTATGAAGGTGAGATCGTAAGAAACAGTGACCAAGATTCATATCAACATTTCATTTTACGATATTATGAAACAATACAGTTTTTCGTTTGGTACACTAACAGTTATAAATATTATTTTAATTAATTTGCTCACTGCTGACGGAGCTGTCGAAACAATTACCTATAGAGAAATGCAGCATGCTTGGTGAATAATCACACTTATTCGGCTAGATTCAGTTTTTGTCCGTACAAAACTTGGTGTTTTCTATGTATGCACGTGACAGCCACGCTGCTACGTGGTGGGTTATTATGTAGGACCCAATGTCAACGTTAATTGTTTGGTAATAAGAAGCAGATCCCGTAACTCTACCACACGGACAATGCTTTTTGTATACAAAAGAACTTTTGTAAACAGTAGAAGCTCTATGCATAAAAACAGTTGATCATAGAGAGCGTACACTGAGTAAGACGTTTGTCTTTAATTAGTTTCAATTACCCCTGCGGGAAAAGGGGTATTTAATTGTATGTATGTAGAAAAAATAAATTATTTGAAAAAAAAATATACGGAGTAACCATGTAGGTATGTTTAGATGGAGGTGCCACTTTTCGCATCGTAAAGTGGCTAATGCAGGTATTGTGTAATCGTTTAGAAAATTTTGTAGAACGGATCTTGGATTTTGTAGTGAAAACTTCAAAAGTTATATGAATATCCAGGTGGCACCTCAATCTAAATGTTTGGATTGAGGTGCCACCTCAGAACTTGGAATTTTACTTTTTATCAAAATTAAGATTGATTTTGTAGTATTCCAGAATAGTTAGTGGATACAATCTGAGCTCAGTAGTGTACAAATTAAAAAATTACAATACTCTAAATATGGTCCCTCTGACCAAACTTCGACGCTTAATGTTTTCCAAGGAAGCAATAGTTCAATCAGTGCGCAATTTCTATATCATTTTGTAATATTTGCATTTGAATTGTAGGCCAATATTCAGTAATTAAAAATGTATCTGTTTAATTTTATAACGATATTTAAAACTGAAAACAATTATATATTGTAGAAAATCCTACTTAATGTACACACAGTCCTGGCCTATAAAAACTTATACTTAACAAGATATTCACTTTTTCATAAATTCCTTACAAAACGTTTTAAAGGGTGTCCACAAATAAATAATTTAACAGAAATGTTTTCTTCTATTTACCTAATTATTTTATTAAACTCTTGAACTTAAAAATACACATGATCCACATTCATTAACCTAAATAATACAGTTAATAATTTTATCTACTCTAATACTATAATACAAAGATTCTAAAACTGAAAACAAAATGCTTATGACAAACATTACGTACAGGCCAAAAATAATAAAAAAAAAGTTTCATTACGATACAGGTCTTGTATGGACACCTGTAACATAATATAACTTTTTTATCATAACGATACACCTATACAACCTCCAGCTGGACCAAGGAGGTTGAACCTCTACTTTAAAAAGGTTTCAATGAACGAGTCCTCGACGACCGACGCAACACGCATGCGCAATTGATGTTTGCACATTGGCGCCAACATTTGACATTTAAATAAATTTGTTGTTATATTCAGCGTTTTATTTGCAATATTGTTTTACATATTATAGTATGAGAGTAGATAAAGTAGTGTATGACACTGTACATAACTTGGTCTTATAACATGAGTGTGTTTTAAAAAAACGAGCCGTAGGCGAGTTTTTTTATAGTATCACACGAGAACCCTTATTATGCAACAGTATCATAAACTACTATTATCTACTCTAATACTATAATACAAAGATTCTAAAACTGAAAACAAAATGCTTATGACAAACATTACGTACAGGCCAAAAATAATAAAAAAAAAGTTTCATTACGATACAGGTCTTGTATGGACACCTGTAACATAATATAACTTTTTTATCATAACGATACACCTATACAACCTCCATCTGGACCAAGGAGGTTGAACCTCTACTTTAAAAAGGTTTCAATGAACGAGTCCGTGACGACGCAACACGCATGCGCAATCGATATTTACACCTTGGCGCCAACATTTGACATTTAAAAATTTGTTGTTATATTCAGCGTTTTATTTGCAATATTGTTTTACGTATTATAGTATGAAAGTAGATAAAGTAGTGTATGACACTATACATAACTTGGTCTTATAACACTCGTGTGATACTATAAAAAAACTCGCCTACGGCTCGTTTTTTTAAAACACACTCGTGTTATAAGAACCCTTATTATGCAACAGTATCATAAACTACTATTACGTACCTTAAAAATCTACCTCTTAGCCTGTTTAGGAATATAGTTGGTTGTAACTAATTTTATCTGGCTGAATTTTCATTGGTTCTACAGCCTTAAGGGGGTGACTTAGACCATGAAACTAATCAACTTTCACTATGGGACCAAATCTTTCCGCGCGACAAAAAAATCAACTGTTCTTACAGACTTGTAATACCTACTCGGTGAAAATATATGAAACAGCTGATTTTTTTATGGATTTATTTAAACATACATGGAGTAACTGGCTTCTGCTGTGTACTTTATAAAAATGATTTGAACAGTAATCCTTTATCATTTCCCTAATTTTACTCAAAATTGGCTAAATGCACATACAATGTCCATTTAGCCAATTTTGAGTATTTTGATATTTTTCAATCAATTGACAACATATAAAATATTGTTTAATTTAAGCGAGATGACCCGTAAGAAAATTATACTACTCAAAGGTATTTTCTGTATATTTAAATCTTTTGTTACAGTACAACGAATTCCAGTCAAGATGATGACGCAGATTGGCCAAGGAACGCATCTGGATTAGACTATTTAGGACAAAATAGCAGTACTGATACCTATGGTACGTATATTATTTTATATATTAGTAATTTTAACCACCAGCGGTCATGTGAAGTTATTTGCATATTTATTATAATTATATAATATATTTATATAATAAAAGAAAGTAAACATTAATCTATTCAACAACAGTATGAATAATCACGATCTTTAAACAAAGCCTTAAAAATTTTATTTAAGTATTTTAATTTAAACATAATGATATAGGACGAAATTCTTGTTAACAAGGATTTAGCTGTTAACTAAACAACAAGACGTTCGAGGCCATAAAATATATAAAGTTCACAATTCTACTTTTTATTCTTAATTGATTGGCATTTACTTTTAAACTTCTACTTCATGCGAGTATAATGAATGCCTTCTAAAAAGGTAAAAAAGATGCACCCACTTTTTATACCCATAGGAAGCTAACAAAAAGAAATAGCAACAATATTATAAGAATACTAGCTGTCCCGGCCACGCATTGCTGTGCCGACTGCAGTGCCATCTGCCGGACTGATTTGTGAATCTAAACCATTCTCAGATCCCCTTGAACACACACAAAAAAATTCATTCAAATCGGTCCAGCCGTTTAGGAGGAGTTCAGTGTCATACACACTCACAGAAGAATTATATATATAAAGATTATCATTAGAGACCGGATTATATGCATTTGCATATTCGGATATGCATTTACATATTTTAGCCATTCTCAGCGGTAATAGCATATTTTGCCTAAGATCTAGTTATGAAGCATATTATCGGTACATTTACAATATTTTTCACTCACCCTGCGTTCCGAAATACGACCAAATTTTATAACACTCAAAAAATATAAGGGCTTAGCTATGAGTAATAATTGTGACTTTTTACCACATCAAATCCGCGTTGCCAAAGGTATTGCGGTATGCCGCATAAGAGTATAAAAGAAAAGTTTGAAAACATATTGAACAATAACCCAGGTTTTCAAAGTTTGTGTCAAAGTGTCACTTTAAATTGACACTTTATTAACTTTAGGACTGTTCATATATATTTTAGATAACATGATTGTAAAAAAGCCAAGTAATGCTCGCAATGAATTTCTTAGAGACTAGTGGGGACAAGTCATGACAGGATACCTTAGGTCGAACTGTTAACTTATTGCACTGAGAATCGTTTCACAACAGCTTCCCCTCTTGAACATTAATAGGCACAGTCTCACAACCATTGCCGTTTATATGTAGTAAAATTAGTACCGCGAAGTAGTGCCACAATATATTAAAAAGTCTGCGGCATATTATAAAACTAATTATGACAAAGGCACCAATAAAGAGGTTTGATGTTGGTGATTTTATGTTGCTATGCTAGAGAACGAAGAGAGTAACCAAATCAAGTTAGATACCAAATTTAAAAGCATTTTCAAAGTGATTGATGAATAAAATGGAGATTGTTATAGGTTAAAAACTTTAATTTCTAACTGTACAACATTACGCACCTGATCACAAAGTTGCCAGAGAGTATGTAACAGTCGAGGTTGAAATTAAGGTAGGTACATGTTAATCACAGTCGTGATGACTATCAAGTTTATTTGTTGTGAGAATTCGAGTGAGTGTGGACCATGCTTAGAGTCATTACTTAGTCGTAGCCCGTTAGAAAGAAGTGTCTTTTAGGGTAACCTAATTGTGCGTTTGACTTGGGTAGATGTCGTGATCCCGTTGAGCCGTAGTATATAGTCAGTATGTGATTGAAACGATGTTCTGGTTGTACAGAGTGGTAAAAGTACAGCAATTGTTATTTATATGAAAATCGTGGCAAATGGAGGTGTCCAACAAACCTAAATAGAGACGGCCATTAATCAATCAATCAATTTATTCATTAGAGAAACCAAGTCTCATAATGTGTCTATAACAAAGTTAATTAAAAGCTGTGTTAGTATGTATATGGTATTTTACTTTCAATTATCAAATTAATACAATCAAATCGCCAAAAAATAATATAAAATCAAAGTATCCAATTAAATTAAAAAAATAAAACAATTAAAATCAAATGACTAAATTTAAAATATTTTAATCAAAATCATTAAAATAAAGTCATTTGTAAACTAAAAGGTCCAGAAAAATGTTAGTAAGTACCTTAATCTACGTAAGTAGGCTTTCGGACTAATTAATAAAGTATCGACGTGAACGATCATGAAACTTGGCCCTGGCTGCTTCTGTGTACTTAGATGATGATGCTATTGACGATATATAAATAAAATTTTCTATACTTAGTTATTTATTTATTAATAATGTTCATTATTGGGAAGTTTTATTAACTTAGTGTTGTACCATATAGTAATTCAAGTAGATTAGAAAGTTAAAACCAAAATCATTGTTTAAGTTGATTGAATTAAGTTCAGTTTTGGTAAAAGAAAATGCTAGATAGTTTTCGAGGCTTCGTTAGATGCACCACAGAGAGCGAATTCTTCTGGATATTATAAGGTTGCAGGTTTATACACGTGGACGTGTATAAACACGATGGCCACTTCGGAAGTTACGTCTAATCGGACGCCAGAGTTACTTGTCGTCATTCGAAGGATCCTATGACGTGACGGTCAGCTGCATGGAGCTCAGTGTTGTTGCAGCGACTGAATTGTCAACACGCGTCTAGGAAGTTCGCGGATCCTATTATACTTCTGTGTTACCGATTTGTTTGTTATTAATAATAATAATAATTAATAATAATATATAGTATTATTAATTATTATTATCGGTCAAGAATTAGAAAGAAAATTAGATGTGGTATCAATTTTGGTTTCTAATGAAGTCGCTAATAATGACCATTGGCGTGTTAATTTTGAAAATTTGCCTGAGTACAACAGATATGATATTATACCTGTTTTTTTATTATTTATTCAATCTGTGCGGTCCATATCTATTAACTATATCATACGACATTATCGAAATTACCTTATTGTTCTTGCTTTGTTTTTATATGAGCGTGTCAGTCAATCACATATTAGCCTTCGGCAGAAAAACGGCATCGTGGTAATGGCGTGGTGTCGCCGTGCCGTGTCATTATGCTGAGTTGGGGACTTTTTCAATACTGCAGTGCAGCTTACTAATATCTATTAACTATCTTCTTCATTGTGTTTGTTGTTTTATATTTCCAGTGTCAGGATTTAAAATAATGTTTTATAGGCGTACTTTGAATCTTGTGGCGTTGTGGGTGCGGTATAAATAAATAAATAAATACATCATTATAGCTGGTTCCATTTAAATCGATTGTTAGATATTTGTAAAAATATTAGTTTCGATGTTGAAGGAATTTAACGTTCAACGTTGAACGATACTAGCTCATAGTAGAAGTTGAAATACGTTTGTGAATTTTGACACGTCTGCCAGCGTCCCGTAGCAAAGATGTGGTTGTTTTTATAGTCTTATGTTCTTTGTCGTTTGTGACTTTTGTTAAAATATGCATAACTGTATTACATATAAATTATTATTATATTATATTCTATATAGAAAACAAAATAATGAAGGAAGGAGTGACAGAGATCTGTATATGAAGAAATAAATACTTTATAAAATAAACTTTTAAAAAACCACGTTTTACTGCGGGTTATAGATGTACTAAAAAGGAGAAAATATTTTTTTACAAATGGACTAAAAAGATAAAAATAAATTTTTGGTAATAATGAAAATGTACGATACAAATATTCTAAAATTTATTGAATATTATGTATTGTTCTGAACATTCATACGCAGAATTTGAAAAATTTCCAAAAAATTAAAACGAAACAAACGAACGAAAAAAATAAAAATTAAAATGATATTATGTTGATATCTATGATGATATAAAATATTATTATATAACTTTAATTTATTTATTTATAATTCATTTACGAAGATTATTCAAAGGTATTTTTATCTTTATATAAAACAAATGTTTCAGTATATTTAATTTAGTTAAGTTTAAGCTTTTACGTGGTGTATCTTATGATAAGTAAAGTTTGTCTAAATTGTCGTCGATCCGGGCGATTTCCCTACAACCGATTCTATGTAGCTCTTACGTGTGTAAACAACCCCAGTAACCTTTTTTGTACGCTCCAGATGGTTTCACAACTAATATCGTTAACAAAGAACTACTTTGCTAAAGAAACGCAAGTTATTTGGTAACATCTTCAAGCAGCGCTTCTCACTAGGAAAATTACCAGGATTTCTCGACCCATTGCACGGAGGGACACGCTCCATATAAGGGCGGTCATAAATAGTTAAAGTCCTGTTACTATCAATACATTGTATTATTTTAGTGACTTATAGTTGTAAAAGTGTTTTAGGAACATTAAAATGAAAGAAGTACATGTATTTACGGAATAAAAAACGTTTACTTCAGTAAAAAACAAATATAAACAATAACATACTTTTACCTAAATTTATCATGAACAAACACTTAAAAATTGGAATGTAAAACATATATTTTAAATAAAATAAGAGTCAAAACATTGATAACATTATTTAATTATAATAAAATAATAGAAATAAATAAATTAAAATTAATTAAATACAAAACAAAACAAAACAACTAACAAAATACAAATAAATTATTCTAATTCTAACAATATTAAACATGTAACAATTCTATTACACTTTGTGACAGAGTATTTTTCTTTTTAGGGGGAAGTTTCCGAAGACTTGTAATATAAGGATCTGAATGTAATAATAGTCGTTGTATTAAATCTTGATTGTTAACTTCACGTGACATTTTTCGAGTGTGACTTCGTCTATAAATTTTTATATACTTATTTGTCGCTTCAGCAGCTTCTTTGGAAAGTTCTCCTATAGATAACAATGCATAACTTATAATATCTGATCCATGTACGAGCACCTTGTGGACAAAAGCAGGTAGACTATACCACGGATATTCCTCGACCAGGCTGTATGCTGTTTGTAATGCATAGTCTTTAAACTTGCATTCATTAATTTTATGTCCAGAAGATAACGTTTGTAATATTACACAACAACGATCTATGAGATCCTTATTCAAACCTGTAATTTCAGCAGATACAGCTGATTCCAAAAAAAACTTCCTGGCCGTGTTTCCGTCGTTAGACGTCCCGCTTCCACCACTACGCGGCTTGTCAACTATTAAACCTAATCGTTCCCTAAACTGGGACTGTACATATTGTTTTTTATTTGATAACAATTGTTTATCACTATCTAGCCTAACTTGCCATTTTTTTATGTCTAATCTATATGAAAGATGAATAAAATATTCGAAGAAACGTATCCAAGAATGTAGTGGTGATAATCCAAATTGGTATCTACTCTCTATTACAGGTTTTTGTAAACATTCGTCTATTTTATTCATCTCTTTAGGGGTAGCATTACATATATAACATCTACATGTAGATGTTTCACTTAAAGCACTACAAATTTTACCATCTACCATTGAAAGCTGCAACTTATGAGAAACGACCAATTCACGATTGTCGATCTGAATAAAAGTAGGTTGCAAACTTTCAATTTTATCCTTAAAATAAGCTTCCTCTTGCAAAGACACTGCTGTGCTTTCTTTCAAAAATTGAAATCGAATAGGACGGCAGTACCTAGTGGAAGAGGGTCGAGGATTTTTCCATAAAATTTTACAATTATCTTCAGCTAATTTTACAATAATTTGAAGGGGTACATAAGATGTTACAAACAAACTACTATCTTCTAAAGTTGAATCTGAAAAAAATTGTTTGTGTTCACTATGTCCAGTGCTGCCATCGAATCCCCATTTCCCAAGTAAAGAGATATTAGACAAACAATCATCAGGAATCTGATCTAAGACCTCTTTTTGAGATTCAAGGATTCGAGAAGCTGTGTGATCAAAAAGACTTTGTAATTCAACTTCAGCTGAAGACTCGGAAACAGTTATATTAGAAGGGTAACATCTCTGTTTCGCTTTAGTAATTTGTTGGTAACATGGTAATACATTAGGAGAAATCTTACTATTAACAAAGTTTTTAATTAATAAATACTGATGTTTTGTCAACTGAGCATCAGTCACAAGTGACAAGACATCATCAGTGCTAACTCTAGATATACACGAATCGAATGAACAGTCTGAAACATCAAGCAATGCACTCACAGTAGAATCATCAGACTTTGACAAATCAGCTACTCTCCGACGTTTAGTCCTTTTACTACATTGCGTAAAAGGTTTTCGAGGACGACCACGTGAATGACACGGCGACGTTTCAGACGGAGTACATTGCTTATTGTTTTTCACAAGTTGAATTTTTTCAATAACATTAAACCAATCGGAATTCTTATATAAAAGCTTTGTTTTATCCCTATTACATTTTTTCCAGAATCGAGCAATAGCTTTACATAAATTATTAACAATTTTCTCTAAATAATGAATATCAATGTTCTCAGCATCGTTCAGAGTAGTCAACAAACTTTGTAGGACTTGACGACACTTTTCCGAGTCATTATCGGTATTGACAGTTAGCCATATTTCAAGAATATGCATTCCTGAAAACGAGCATATATATAAATTACCTAAAACAAAAAAAAAACGGTTAAAATTCAGTCACAAAACCTACACAAAGCACTAAGACTAAATAAACTAATTTCGTAGCAAATGCTACGAGATAATCTGGCAACCGTAGCACCCTTGTCATCGCCAAAAGGGCAGATAAGGGCAGCCAAGTTTTAATTTTCCTAAGATAAGAAAGTCTAAAGATTATGGTGCAATATACCTCCATAGTCGGAGCGAGTGGGAACATATTTAAAAGTTTATTCAAACTTTGAATATTAAAATATAATACTCCAAGAAAAGTCGCCTCGTAGCAATGACATACTAAAGAAAATATATACTACGATACAATTAAAATAAAAATATTAATTATTACATACCCTGTTCTTGGATATCCATTTCAGAAAAAACACACACAGCACTCACAGGTCCCGCAATGACAACAAATGACGTCACGCTTTTTAATGACTCACTGATAACAGTATTTACGATTGGCGATGCGCTCTCTTTGAATGCACAATAGATAATGAAGGCGCACTCTAATTACTGACCTATTTATAGTTTCAGAAGGTACCGCAACTATCCAATGTAACGACAAGGAATAAAATGTAAAACTAGAAAACAGGTTTTTAAGATTTATGACCTATGGATGTCCCACAGTGCATTGTTAACTTCTGACATGCACGCAAACGAAGAGGGGCATAGCAAATACTTGAATATAAATATAGTAAACACTGTACTAGGTACTTAGGACGACAATAAGAATTCTTATTTCTCTATATCACGTGGTAAAAAGTCTGGGACTATAGTTCGACATCAAAAAGTCACTGATATGGATACTAATATATATAATATAAATACAATATAAATACCATTACTTAGGCTGAATTGTCAAATTTCATCCGTGATATTATACACCATACTATATAAGCTAATAGGCATTCGTTTATAAGAACTTTCTTGAATTAATCTAAGACATTTGTTTCATATATTGATATAAATCTTATCCTTACTAATATTATAAATTGGAAAGTGAGTTTGTTTGTTTGTTTCGTTTTCACGCCGTAACTACTGAACCGATTGCTTTGAAATTTTGCAGACGTAAAGATAAACGTCCGGATTAAATAATAGGGTACTTTTTATCCTGGAAAAATTGTTATTTCCGAGGAAAAACAAAAATATTGTTTGCTTGATGGATGGATTGTAGATGGCGCTGTGTGTCATTTAAAACAAGGTAAAATATTGCAAACGAATATAAACATGTAAATTTAGAAGCTTAATGATACGATAATGAATCCCCGAAATGAGGAATTCCCGAGGGATGACGTACAATTTGTTTTATCGTCTAAACTGTTTTTTTTACATCTACTTATATGTTGCAAACGAATATGAACATGTAAATTTTGAAGCTAAATGATACGAAAATGAATCCTCGAAAATGAGGAATTCTCGAGGGATGACGTACAATTTGTTTTATCGTCTAAATTGTTTTTTTTTTTACATCTACTTATCCTGAAATCACTAAAGTCAACGAATTTCTAATTGGTATAAGTATTAGTTATGTTATTTAGTTCTTAAGGTATGAGATAGATGGCGCGGAGTGTTTTTTAAAACATGGTAACGATGTGTTTTTTCTGCATCATCCTGCAAAATCTGCATGTTTTTGCTCCACAAGGGAAAACATATAATATAGTGTACCATTCAGTTTTGGTTTAACAACTAATTGTATCCAGCGTTACATCGCGCTTCTTAGATTTTTCCGTGGGAATCAGAAGTTTTGTTATAGTTGTGCTTTATACCGCAATATAACCGAATTCCACGCGGGCAAAGCCGCGGGCGGAAAGCTAGTAAGAAATATAGTGATAAATTACTTCAAAAGTGATTATTACAGCTGCTCATTTCCATTTTATTTGGTTTTTTTACTTATACGTTTCGCAAATGTCTGTATAGCAATGCCTTTATTTTAATTGGACGATTGCTTTATGTTTCACAGTTTTTACAAAAAAGGAAATTTATATCTACTGTCTGGAATGATAGAATCATATTTATTCATGGGCTTATTTCAATGTATTAATATCCTTAGCAAAAGTCATCATCCGTTCTTTGATGGGCAGAAAATGGGGTACAATAACAAAAAAATTATAAATGGTATATATTTTATAAAAAATTACACCAGGATTCTAACATTAAGGGCAATCAATCTCAGCTCTTTTTCGATATTAACAAGTCTCACAATAACAGCTACAATGTTTACTTCTTACACTTCCGTGCCTGTCACATTTAAATAAAACAACGTTTACCGGATTAATGACGATTTTAAGTTTGTTTTTTGTTACTATCTGTTTCGCTCGCTCATGGCAAACTATTCCACTATCCATCTCTCTCATCATTTTGCCGTAAAATTCAGCACCTACCAAGAGCTTGTGCGAATCAAAAACATTTAAACTGAGTAAAATGGGTTAACGAAAATCGGGTTACTTGAGGTTTTTATTTTTTTACTCGTTTATTTCAGCACTAAACTAACAAATATTGTACCATTTTACAATCCTGATTAAGTGCGCAAACTTTTAATGGCACTTGCCAAGGCACTTTAGTACATTTTTTAAGGAGGGCCTTTCAAAGTCTACAAATTTTGAAAATTTTAAATTTATAGTTTAACAAATAGTCTTTATTCTAGAAAATTTGGGGCAATTGTGTCATTATTTTTGACTACGGTTCTAGAAATGCTATTTAGGGTTACGGTTCCAAAGTTTAAATGAACAAAAATAATAAAAATTAACCACAATAACCTAATAAATGGTTACAGTTTGACCAAATTTCTAGGTTTTTCTTAAATGTCCATAATTTTCAAACTGAATGGGTTAGTTTTTTTTCTGATTTTTCTCGTGATGGTTACCATCAATCCTGTCACCCCGTTTCGGCTTGACGTTGAGTTCCGGGACACCTTGTATAAGTTACATACAAGTATATGTTTCCTTGTTTTGATATTTGTATATAGTGTTATCTAGTAAAATCTATTTTATTCTGTTCATTCTTTAAATGAAGTAATTCCCTCTTCATTCATTTATCAATTTCACTCTAAAGCATTCATTCCCAGGTTGCCTGCCTGAGAGATTGTTATCATAATATTGAAGGTATTAAGGAGATCGATTGATCTTTAAATATTTATAAAAATATTTTTTTTATTTTTACAGTGAAAATATAATGTTTTATTATTAAGGACTAACGCTGTCTTATAACTTAGGTATAAGGTATATTATTATTATTAATTTACTTAATTATTCTAACAACCTAACAAGTGTGACGTATCGTAATGTCAACACAGAGTCTTAAAATATTTAAAACAGAAAATATAAAACATTAGTCAAGCAAAAACCGGACACACGTTATATTTATGACTATCAAGAGCGTGATCTCAAAACATTTACCGTGTTCGAAGAGGACTGATATATACCTATATTTCACAATTTCGACTTCAAAGAAGTGAACATCTGTTGTTTGTAATAACCTTTCCATTTACTAAACAATCGAGTAAGTTATTTTTTTATTTGTCTTATCCCATTAGACAACTTTAAAAGTTAAAAAAGTGTGTGTGTCAGCTTCGACGCACGACTGAAGTTGACTGATTGTCTTTGAACAGGTATAGAAAATTCTATAACAAAACTTCAAAATATAAGTGAAAGGTACACATGGTAGGTTGCGCACAAAACACGTAATGCTGTCATTCGATGACTAAATTTTACTTTTCATATTTTTTTAATACCGGGCCCCTTATATGAAATCAAATTCTTAAGGAGTAAACTCAGAGTAAATGCCGCTTTTATACAAGAAAAGGGATGTAACCTTAAAAAATCATGCAGTCAAATATATTATTCTCTAGTTGGTATTTCAATTTTAAGTAAGTAAGATACTAAAACATCACGTGTGAGCTGTATAACTAACGGCACGTAACTCTAGCGCTGAACGAAACGTGGAGGGGTTAGCTGTACATGGGTACTGTCGGGCACGCAATACAAATTAGTTGTTTAATTAGGTAAATAACGGTCAGCGCTAGGGTTTCGTGCCGTGACTTATACCTGGCTTGAAAATGACTTAGTAAGCTGCCGAATACAGTAAAGGAACTATTTCTAAGCAAACTTTTAAATATCTGGAATTTTTTTTTGCTATCGGTTTAACATAAGAAATATCTGTATAAGGTATAAAATACGTGTGTAAAAAACAACTACGTCTCCGAGCCCTCAAGTGGGATTCGATCCCACAACCTTTCGCTTTTTACACACGTATTTTATACCTTATACAAATATTGCATTGTGAATGCAAAAAAATAAATAAAAACATAAGAAATAACTTACAAGGATTTCACTTTCAATATTTCTTTTACAATTATTTAAAATCTTAATTTCCTGTCTTCAACGAAAACGCATTATAATTGCTCAGTTAGAAGCTAGGTAAAATATTTATTTTAAAAATTTATAATAAAATATATATAGCCCTTGTAAACCATATTACACGCATCCAGAGAGATTCGTCATAGGTAGAGAAGAAAAGTACTGCAGTACTTTTCTTACTTTTCGTACTTTTTTTTTTTTTTAAACTATCTGCAGATATAAAGAAATAAATAAAATAAAATAAACTAGGCAATGCAATCGCTAAGCATAAAGCTTCGCTAGCACTACATTTTGGAGCGGAGCACTGTGGGACATCCATAGGTCATAAATCTTAAAAACCTGCTTTCTAGTTTTACATTTTATTCCTTGTCGTTACATTGGATAGTTGCGGTACCTTCTGAAACTATAAATAGGTCAGTAATTAGAGTGCGCCTTCATTATCTATTGTGCATTCAAAGAGAGCGCATCGCCAATCGTAAATACTGTTATCAGTGAGTCATTAAAAGGCGTGACGTCATTTGTTGTCATTGCGGGACCTGTGAGTGCTGTGTGTGTTTTTTCTGAAATGGATATCCAAGAACAGGGTATGTAATAATTAATATTTTTATTTTAATTGTATCTTAGTATATATTTTCTTTAGTATGTCATTGCTACGAGGCGACTTTTCTAGGAGTATTATATTTTAATATTCAAAGTTTGAATAAACTTTTAAATATGTTCCCACTCGCTCCGACTATGGAGGTATATTGCACCATAATCTTTAGACTTTCTTATCTTAGGAAAATTAAAACTTGGCTGCCCTTATCTGCCCTTTTGGCGATGACAAGGGTGCTACGGTTGCCAGATTATCTCGTAGCATTTGCTACGAAATTAGTTTATTTAGTCTTAGTGCTTTGTGTAGGTTTTGTGACTGAATTTTAACCGGTTTTTTTTGTTTTAGGTAATTTATATATATGCTCGTTTTCAAGATGCATATTCTTGAAATATGGCTAACTGTCAATACCGATAATGACTCGGAAAAGTGTCGTCAAGTCCTACAAAGTTTGTTGACTACTCTGAACGATGCTGAGAACATTGATATTCATTATTTAGAGAAAATTGTTAATAATTTATGTAAAGCTATTGCTCGATTCTGGAAAAAATGTAATAGGGATAAAACCAAGCTTTTTTATAAGAATTCCGATTGGTTTAATGTTATTGAAAAAATTCAACTTGTGAAAAACAATAAGCAATGTACTCCGTCTGAAACGTCGCCGTGTCATTCACGTGGTCGTCCTCGAAAACCTTTTACGCAATGTAGTAAAAGGACTAAACGTCGGAGAGTAGCTGATTTGTCAAAGTCTGATGATTCTACTGTGAGTGCATTGCTTGATGTTTCAGACTGTTCATTCGATTCGTGTATATCTAGAGTTAGCACTGATGATGTCTTGTCACTTGTGACTGATGCTTAGTTGACAAAACATCAGTATTTATTAATTAAAAACTTTGTTAATAGTAAGATTTCTCCTAATGTATTACCATGTTACCAACAAATTACTAAAGCGAAACAGAGATGTTACCCTTCTAATATAACTGTTTCCGAGTCTTCAGCTGAAGTTGAATTACAAAGTCTTTTTGATCACACAGCTTCTCGAATCCTTGAATCTCAAAAAGAGGTCTTAGATCAGATTCCTGATGATTGTTTGTCTAATATCTCTTTACTTGGGAAATGGAGATTCGATGGCAGCACTGGACATAGTGAATACAAACAATTTTTTTCAGATTCATCTTTAGAAGATAGTAGTTTGTTTGTGACATCTTATGTACCCCTTTCAAATTATTGTAAAATTAGCTAAAGATAATTGTAAAATTTTATGGAAAAATCCTCGACCCTCTTTCACTAGGTACTGCCGTCCTAATCGATTTCAATTTTTGAAAGAAAGCACAGCAGTGTCTTTGCAAGAGGAAGCTTATTTTAAGGATAAAATTGAAAGTTTGCAACCTACTTTTATTCAGATCGACAATCGTGAATTGGTCGTTTCTCATAAGTTGCAGCTTTCAATGGTAGATGGTAAAATTTGTAGTGCTTTAAGTGAAACATCTACAAGTAGATGTTATATATGTAATGCTACCCCTAAAGAGATGAATAAAATAGACTAATGTTTACAAAAACCTGTAATAGAGAGTAGATACCAATTTGGATTATCACCACTACATTCTTGGATACGTTTCTTCGAATATTTTATTCATCTTTCATATAGATTAGACATAAAAAAATGGCAAGTTAGGCTAGATAGTGATAAACAATTGTTATCAAATAAAAAACAATATGTACAGTCCCAGTTTAGGGAACGATTAGGTTTAATAGTTGACAAGCCGCGTAGTGGTGGAAGCGGGACGTCTAACGACGGAAACACGGCCAGGAAGTTTTTTTTGGAATCAGCTGTATCTGCTGAAATTACAGGTTTGAAAAAGGATCTCATAGATCGTTGTTGTGTAATATTACAAACGTTATCTTCTGGACATAAAATTAATGAATGCAAGTTTAAAGACTATGCATTACAAACAGCATACAGCCTGGTCGAGGAATATCCGTGGTATAGTCTTTCTGCTTCTGTCCACAAGGTGCTATCAGATATTATAAGTTATGCATTGTTATCTATAGGAGAACTTTCCGAAGAAGCTGCTGAAGCGACAAATAAGTATATCAAAATTTATAGACGAAGTCACACTCGAAAAATGTCACGTGAAGTTACCAATCAAGATTTAATACAACGACTATTATTACATTCAGATCCTTATATTACAAGTCTTCGGAAACTTCCCCCTAAAAAGAAAAATACTCTGTCACAAAGTGTAAAAGAATTGTTACATGTTTAATATTGTTAGAATAAGAATAATTTATTTGTATTTTGTTAGTTGTTTTGTTTTTTTTTGTATTTAATTAATTTTAATTTATTTATTTCTATTATTTTATTATAATTAAATAATGTTGTCAATGTTTTGACTCTTATTTTATTTAAAATATATGTTTTACATTCCAATTTTTAAGTGTTTGTTCATGATAAATTTAGGTAAAAGTATGTTATTGTTTATATTTGTTTTTTACTGAAGTAAACGTTTTTTATTCCGTATATACATGTACTTCTTTCATTTTAATGTTCCTAAAACACTTTTACAACTATAAGTCACTAAAATAATACAATGTATTGATAGTAACAGGACTTTAACTATTTATGACCGCCCTTGTATGGAGCGTGTCCCTCCGTGCGGAGCCTAAAACTAAAAAAAAAAAAAATAATAACAATAATTGGTTGAGCCATCTAATATATTTCGTAAATAAAAATTAGTAATCTAAAATAAACCTTAATAACTATAGAATATTCTCGTTTACTAAATTTGATGAGATTTCGATATTAATTTAATCTATAATTCGTCTCCAATTGGCGTAATTATTTATCTATGGAGCGTTGCGAATGCACTTGCTGATCTGTGTGATCTTTTTCTGAGCGACGCATACCAGAGGGCGCTCGCGCGCGATTTTCTTCTTTGAGTACCTTGATCCACGGGAACGTGCCGAGTTGTGTGCGCGTTTTCCAGTCTCGTATTTCCCACTGTTTCACTGATGGGATGGCCGTCTTCTGGGTTCATCTTATGTGAGAAAGTGCTACATCTTTCACCGTGTTCGTGATAGTGTTTCTTTGCGCTAGCTAGCTGTTGTTTATGAGCTCACGGACGTTATACGGTGAACATAAACTCTGCACGACAAGGACTTAATTGGAGCGTTGTGAAAAGCTAATTTGTGGCTTGGAGTACGTGCCTGGATTTCCAACTTGGTTCTGTTGCAGCGCCTATACGACTGAGGAAGGCGCCTCTTGCAGATTATCCAGGTTAGTGGGTGTTTTCGTAGCGCTCTTAGGTATTATGGTCATACGCTGTTGGAGACTTTTTACCGGTTTTTAATTTTTAACGTGTACAAATTTTCACGGTTACGATCCCGCCTGGTGTAGGCTATTTACACGCCTCTCCAATAATGTTAAGTAAATTTTAAAATTCCATCAGAAAGCAAAAGTTATAAAAAAGCGCGCCCTCTTTTTCAACGGGAAATTCTATAGACCCATTGTTTTTTAATCATAACTTTTTTATTTTTGTAAAATTTGTAAAGTTTGACTTCAATAGAACCTATGTGGATATTTGCAACCAGTCCGATGTTGTTATAAAACCTAGAATGTATGAATAAAGCCAAAAGGCTTTATGATTAGATTGAATAATAACACAAACGGTTTCAGATTGATACGGATTGATTTTTCACTTCTATAAGTACTTTTATCAGGAAATTGAGGCAAAGAGCATGCGCTGGATAGGTTGACCAATCTTAATCATAACTTAAGCATTTAATAAGTAATTCATATCATTCCAGTATTTGTATTGATGAAGCAAATGTTAATGCGTTTCCAAAGCTCATCTCATTATAGTTATATATAATGATGGCTGATCGCATAATGAAAGCTTGAACTTGTTGGCATGTAGGTAGATAAATTTCCACTACATTTGAACAGATAAAGAAATACATTCAGCAGCAATATCTTTTTACGCTAAATTGCTATTGCAAGAGCTAAATACATAAAAAGCTCACAAAAAATAAAAAAAGCCCAAGCGTAATAAACCAAAGTGATTGTTAAAGGAAATACGGGCGTACTAAAAGCCGAAATTAGATATGTTATATACGATGAAGCGAACGATATTACCTTTGACATAAGGCGCCGTCAATCCTACGCCACAAATTAAAGATAATAATACTCTTTGAAAGGCAAGGCATCAAATCAATGTCTAATGACATACGATCTATTGAATTTGGCAGAGGAATTTTGTAATTAGACTCAAAACGACGAATACAGCAACTTGATATATGTGTGTGAGGCTAAAAAACGGCGAATCAAGTTTGAATTAACGATCAATCATACTTCCTTGTTTACTATATTAAACGCAAGATACACATTGTGATAGAATAAAAATCATCTTCATCAACCTATTTATGTCCCCACTAATTAGAACCTACCAACGCCGCCCAAAGAGTATGTCTTTCTTATGGTGTTTTGGTGTATGGTGCCAGCGAATCCTGTGCTGGTGGCTGGTAGAAAGTGAGTTGCAGCCAGCACCAACAGCTTATCGTGCCTCCCGGAGCATAAAAGAATATATTAAGTAACTCGTACGGTAACCGACCATTGCTTGCGAATGTAAACGCACTAACCGGTACACCATCGAGCTCTATCGAGTTAAAAATACGAGGAAGCAATGCAATTAAATTTAAAAAAACCGGTCGATACTGACTAAATCATTATGTTTATTATTTTAGTCTTTTCAACTGATTTATTGAAATTATTTTTTTTAAAGGCAGAATCACCCTTATGATTATTACTTGAAAGATCTGACAACAAACCAAACTATTCAAAGCTAAAATGTTTGTTAATGTAATAACGTTATGATAACACTATGATACTATTCATTTGTCGATTTAATTAAAAAAAAAGTTATATAACATAAACTTTATTAATAAATATAAGACAATTTCACATTCATTAAATAGTTCTCGTAGGTCCGTCTAATGCAATGGTAACCTCTTTTCTATCCTTACTAATATTATAAATCGGAAAGTGAGTTTGTTTGTTTGTTTGTTTGTTTGTTTGTTCCGCTTTCACGCTGTAACTACTGAACCGATTGCTTTGAAATTTTGCAGACGTAAAGACAAAAGTCCGGATTAAATAATAGGGTACTTTTTATCCTGGAAAAATTGATATTCCCGAGGAAAAACAAAAATATTGTTTGCTTGATGGATGGATTGTAGATGGCGCTGCGTGTCTTTTAAAACAACGTAAAATATTGCAAACGAATATAAACATGTAAATTTAGAAGCTAAATGATACGATAATGAATCCCCGAAAATGAGGAATTCCCGAGGGATGACGTACAATTTGTTTTATCGTCTAAACTATTTTTTTTACATCTACTTAAATGTTGCCAACGAATATGAATATGTAAATTTTAAAGCTAAATAATACGAAAATGAATCCTCGAAAATGAGGAATTCTCGAGGAATGACGTACAATTTGTTTTATCGTCTAAATTGTTTTTTTTACATCTACTTATCCTGAAATCACTAAAGTATACTATCCAGCGTTACATCGCGCTTCTTAGATTTTTCCGTGGGAATGAGAAGTTTTCT
This sequence comes from Calamotropha paludella, assembly GCA_927399485.1. Taxonomy (NCBI): domain Eukaryota; kingdom Metazoa; phylum Arthropoda; class Insecta; order Lepidoptera; family Crambidae; genus Calamotropha; species Calamotropha paludella. The sequence goes on along the minus strand of OV656810.1, from coordinate 16,249,976 downwards.
TATAGTTGTGCTTTATACCGCAATATAACCGAATTCCACGCGGGCGAAGCCGCGGGCGGAAAGCTAGTCTTTTATAAAACAGAATTTGTCAAATTATTTTCTAAACAAAGTATAATACTAGTATTTAAGGAAGAAAATTATACTCTGGTTTGTCAAGTTGTGGGACTTTTATGTCTGAAATCCGTATTAGAAAACCGAAGTAATTAAAGCATTTCCTGAACTGGACGTGAATAAAGCCAGTGGTCCGGATGGTATTCCAGCCTTAGTACTCAGGACTAGCGCTCCTGAGTTAGCTCCGGTATTGATATGGCTATATTGTTTATCTATAACTGAAGGACAAGTACCAAAGTCCTGGAAGCTGACTAACGTGCAACTTGTGAACCTCTAACCTGAAACCTGTACTGAAACATATGCTCCTGTCGTATCTACAGAATTACCTCCTTAGTAACCGACAATAAGGATTTGAAACCGACCGGTTTCGGTGAAATCCTTATTGTCTGTCTAAAGGAGATCTTATAGCATGCGCCATTTACATATGGAGCGAAGCCATCGAGAGGCATGGTGAGGCGGTTGCCGTCTCTCTTGACATCTCGAAGGCTTTTAACAAGGCATACCCTTACGATATGAAAGCCTTATTAGCAAGCTTCCGTGATATGGTTTGTCTGGATATCGGACTTCCTGAGAGATCGATCGATACGAGTTGTGATTGATGGTAGCTCGTCGGCCCATTTGGCTATCTATGCTGTCGTCCCTCAGAATTCTGTACTCTCTGCAACACTTTTTCTGGTTCACATTAATGAGCTTCTTTTGCCCGGTATTTTGGGGTATGCACATGACAGGACGGTTGTAGAGAGCTATATGTCTGATACACGAGCCAGTGCTGAATAAATCTAATATCATAGAGAGGCGATGGTATATCCTATCTCTGCAGGCAATCTCCGAATGAAGCAATGCTAATCTGGTAAGGTTCAATCCGTCATAGACTCAGTCGTGTCTCTTCTCCGCTAAAACGAGTCCTTTCAATTTGATTCCTACTTTCCGAGGTGAGTCCGTGCCGATCACTGACCATATTGACCTTCTCGGTATGTCATTGTCACCAACTCTCAATTTTGGCTCTTTCATTGAGAGTAAGACTCAATTAGCTTAAAAAATCTTGGCATTTAGGTGAAGGTACTTTATAACGGAACAGTTACTCAATATTTACCAAGCGTAACTTCGTAACGTAACGGTCGTGTATGGAATACTGTTCTCGTCTTTGGGATGTTTCCGCCCAATACCAGCTACAGTCGCTTGAATCCGTTGAGAGGGGGCCAAGAAGCTCATTGGCAATCACGATCTCTTTTTTAAAAATCTCAAAAGCCTTAAGCATGGACGGTAGATAGCTAGCCTATTCGTTTTATATAGGATACATTTCGGAGAGTGTGCAAAAGAATTCCACAACCTGTTCCACCGTCCCCAATTTTTGATAGGACAACCAGAATTACAAATAAGGGCCGCCATTATATGGTTGATATACCAGAGTCGGACTTAGCGTTGTGGTTCCAATTTTGTGGTACGTATCGCTAAGGAGTGGAACTCTTTCCCTGAGTCTGTGTTTCCTGACAAATACAATTAAAGAGTCTTTAAATCATGACTGAATAAGTATCTTTTAAGAAAGCGCGTCACATTCTAGATCGCATCATCGCTTACCATCAGGCATGATAGGGGTCAAACGCCTACTTATTTACTATAAAAAAAATTCGTGTATTACATTTAATTTCGTATAGAACCCTAGGGAAAATAAAATATTTAAAATAAAACAAAAATTATTAAATTGGTTCAGAATAAGAATGAATGTATGGTTTTAATAAATATTCAAAATCTTTTTATTGGTAAGGTAAAAAACCATCGAACCGATATCCATGAAATTTTTATGGTATAAGAATTAAAAGTACCTATATGCCTTCAAATAAAACAAGAATAAATTATATCTATTTGACATTGGAAGTATAATTGTGAAATATAGATAAAAAATAATAGTGGAATTAAGAAACTCCTCCTTTTTCAGTTGGTTAAAAACAGACTTGAAGCGCAAATTTATTAAATATGTTTAATATTACCTCTTTTGTTTCAGATACATTATACGATGTCCCTACAAGCATGATAGTGCTCCTATCGTTTTTATATGGCTCGATATCTGTATTGGCTGTGGTTGGCAACTTTTTAGTGATGTGGATAGTGGCGACATCTAGAAGAATGCAGAGCGTCACTAATTGCTATATCGCAAATTTAGCATTAGCTGATATAGTCATAGGATTATTTGCTGTACCATTCCAGGTAATTTTTCTCTTTTAAATTTTCTTGAACTCACAAGTTTCATGAACCTACTCAAGAAATTAAGTACATTTAATTTATTCCACAATATAAAAACTACTTAAGCATGTAGATATTTCTTTAATTAATTCATTTGCATCAGTTCCATTCATGATTTAACTAATTGTTTTTACATTAAATTAACCTTAAATAAACCAGACCCATTGGTAGAAAAAAAGTATTTATCAATTTCCTCCTCTAAAAACTAACAAAGTTTTTAGAAGACATCTAACAAAGATGTCATAAGATTATCACTATCTGTCGAATGCACCGATCGTAATTCAATTTATAATCTTATTACATCCAATAATAATAATAATAAATAGGTAATTATAACAATGAGCGTGTATACTGTATGCGTATCGTGTTCATACATCAATTACTAAAGCTTAAGCTCCACAATTTACAGTTGTAACGAAAGCTTAAAGGTTCAAATTGTAATACTATCTCCTTGGAGGCCAATCTCCTTATCTCGCTCGTTTCTTGGATAGATAACAGATTTACGAGTCATAGGAAATTAGATTACGTTTACTTTGGACTGTTTGTAAACATTCTTAACGCTGCAAGACTATAAACACGTTGCACGTTTTAGAATTTCTTAGTGGGATATACCAGACAAGAAAGTTTTGCTAATTTTTTTTTTATGTATGAGGCCCTGCAAATAAGTAAACATATCATCGTTTAAATTTTTAAGATTGTTAAGAGAAAAATTGAATTATAGTGTCTCATTGAAAAATTTATCTGCGCCAATTTAATACAAACCGGATTAAAGAGGCAATTGAGCGTAACAAGGGCTCAAAGGTATAGAAATTTATCAATAAAAAAATTGCGTGAAGGTATTGCATTTCACCACAACCAAAAGACGGAAGGCACGGCAGAAAAGATCAAAAAGAAAACGCTGCTGCCTATTTTGAGATCAAGTATCAGTAGCCTCACCCTTTCGCGACAATCTTTATTGTGAAGGGTTTGTTGCCATTCTACTGTCCCTTAGGAACACCATACGACGTTTTGCATTTATCCTTTGTTTATTAACAATACCGCATATATTTTTAGGAGTCTTTAAAAGTAAAACACTGTTGTCTTAGATTCTGGACGTATGTGACACAATAAAAAGGGTACAAAAATAGACCTTCTGTAGTTCTTGAGGCTTATTTCTAAACAAGATCCCAACAAGAGACTTACAAATCTTCGTGGTTTTTTATTTTAAATAAGGGCATTGGTAATGCTTATACTAAATATAACATTCCAGTTTTGTAATGGAGTGATAAAAAAGGGAATTATTTGAGAAAAACTAACAGACAGAGTAAGTATAATAAAAAGTTATCGCATCTGTAATGATCTTTACCGTATATTTGCATTTGGGTTAGGAACTGGTTGGTATAGGAACTTGGTTGGCAAAGGAACATGAAATGCACTTTTCAAAATTGTTATATAGGTATTTGAAATGGCACACCATACTAATCTAACCGGTGCAATTATAAGCACATATCAAATTATGTTTTTCGTTGTGTAATGAATGTTTTCCTTTTAAAATGATATTTTATGATTGATTTGTACTAATGGCATTTGTTAAATATTAATTTTATTCCTGGTATAATGTCACAAAAACTTTTTCTTTCTTATTGACAATATTAGATAAGCTATTTTACTTTCCTTAATTTCCTTACTCTTGACAAGAAATGCCTACGTTCTAAAATACTTTTTTTACTCAGAGGATGACATCAAAAGTAAAACTGGTGAAGATGAACACCTTCTAAAACAAAATGAAAAAACAGCAGGTTGCACTCCGGGAGTGTTGGCAGAAGTGAAAACATGAACATTAACGTTGTGCATTTTTGATATTTTGGAATGTATAGGGAATAATTTCGCGCGAATTGCTTTAATTATCAGTATAAAAGTAGTATAATTTATGTGGTAAAATACAATATTCATTTATTGTGCTATCGTAAACAAACATGACAACAAACAAACACGCACACTTGCGCAAGCGCCCTGCGCCGCTTAAATGAAACAGCAGGAGCAGGCATACATTTTTGCCGTGCGGTAGAAAGAGAAGGGGCTCCTCCTTTCTTCCTCTCTTACGCCGCGGTCTACTCTCCCTCGTCTTACGAAGTTTCGATCAGGTCACGTGTCCTGATTCGAGTTTAATATTTTTTACCCATCCCAAAAAGTGCACTTTCACTTCAAAAATCTTTGATTGATTTCATGGGAGTAAAGTTTAGCATAACAAATTTCAAGTTTTTACCGAAATTCCTATAATAAAAATTTAATCAGAATATAGAATTTGTTGTGTTCTCTGTTGAAAACTAAACTTTTGCTGAAGGTTGTATCAATTCAGTGGCTGGCAGATTTTAGTTTGAAAGTTTCGATAGGAACTCACTCATGTAAAACGAGTTTCTCTTTGTTTATCTATCAAAGATTTATGACAAAGGAGTAAAAGCTTTCAAAATACAAACAAAAAACGATACCGAAGAGAAACAGTGGAAAAAGAAATAAAACTTTGTTTTACATTTTCCTGGGCGATGTAAAAAAATACGTGTTATATTTTTTTAAAATAAGATTTGAAATAAGAAACCAATATTGATATCTAACCACTTTAAGGTTTTAAAATTTTGTATATACAGAGTAGGAAAAAATGGGTGCTGGAGGGGAGGTCCTTAAATTTTTCAAATAGCTCAATTTACTAAAAGGAAACATTCCACCCATCGACAACAACTGATAATAATTGATAAAATAAATGAAACAACGTTTCCTTTTAAGCATTTGTTTATTTTTTTTCTTTAGTCTTTATCTACAATAACAGAATCTAAATATGCTGCTGGAGGGTTGAATCATTCGTACCTTGCTAAGCCCATATACCAAACTACGGACAAAATGTACACACAGCTTCCCAGCGTACGACTTCCGGTCAAACAAGTAAAATAATATTAAAAAATACAGCTGATGCCAGTTTGATCTCCGTCAATGAATATGTAGCTACGATACTCGCGCGCCCTCGCATGTCGTGATTGAATATGAATTCTAATCAAGAATACATTTGTTTGAAAGATATTGAAATCTGTCAAATCGTCTAATTTCTCGTGTCGATAAACCTCAATTTCTCAAACGCCATTCCGTAAATGTTCACTGCAATAAGACCCTGCCAATATTGCTTGCCAGCGCGAACAGAATTATTTCTTCCTCACTTAAATTTGGGAAGTCCTCTATTTGGTTGTCTTCCATTCGCACGAAAGATATCCTTTGTTCTGTTAAGACGATGTTGTTCTACATATTGCTGCAAAATATTCGGTGTGTATCCTTACCTGTACGCGGTCTATTATCGCAGGAGCGCGTTCATTGTCACTGATTACAGGATAAAAATGATTAATTAATGCTCCGCACACTCTTATATCATCAAACATCTTCAAGAGTACTTTGTTGAAATATTCCTGGCGTAGAAGTTTATAGTCACGCTTAAAACGTCCCAAACTTCGATTTCCCAACGACTTGTCGAGGCTTTGGTGGTCGTTAATTGTGTGTATCCTTTGTAGGAGGGATATGACCTTCATAATCATACATTCCAAGATTCTCTATGGCATCACGAAATCCTTTATCTAAAATGAACACATCGTTTGGGGCACGAAATAAGTGCAGCGGGTGTTCTTCGTTTTCCAAAATAGAATTCAATATGGTCGCATCACTAGTTGTAATTATAAAAAGTTTCAATAAATTGGAAAACTTATGCAAGCTATAACTGTGTCTTTGGAATAAGAAGTTGGAGCTTATTTGTACATAAACATATGTCCCATCACAAATCAGAATCAACTTCGTGTTTTCATTATTTCCGAAGAGGTATTTAGGTATTGCCAGATATCTTTTTTGCAAAGGTGGGATTAAGAAGGTATTCTAAGTAAGCGTAGAAAGTATTATAAAACTCACCTGTCTTATAGCGTTTTGCTGTATGTAAGAAACATGCGCAGGATGCGTATGTAACAGGCTTGCTGACAAAACATGATTTTGTCTACGCCTGTGAACAGAACGTTCAAACACACAACACACAAACGTTCTTCCTCCATTTTCAATAGCAGAATTCAAGTCCGTAAATATAGCCGAAGTCAGTTAATGTAAAAGTATCACCACAGTCCAATAGCAAGCAGGGTTGTCGTCAGAGAAACATGTTAAAATTAAGAATAACAGGAGCACTGCACAGTCAGAATACCAAGTAACCACTGAACAAAACAGTCAAAAGGATTTACTTACTTCCTCTGCGCGGGCGATTGTTCAAGGTCAACAGGTTTCTCACTTTTTCACGCGCCCCTATCCTATAGCATTCGTTATAGTTGTCTTGCTTAAGCACTAATCGCACACAATGCCAATATCAACAACAAGAGAATGCAACGGTCTCCCATTCACTCTCGCATATGTATATAAAACTTTTATTACTCCCTCTTATGGCCGAAATACATTTATTATTATTTTTTGTAACAAGTATATAGTGTTATTATAATCAGATGTGACTCTATGTGGTTAGAATTAGTGACTTCAGTAATATTCTTTCACTCGTCTAAAAAAGGATTTAATAATTAGAAAAATATTTGCAAAAAAGAAATCCAAAAAATATATGTTGGGCAACTTGAATTTTTTTACCTCTTAATTTATTATTTCTAGAGTTCAAAAAAATATCCAAGACGTTTTTGTCGGTTATTTAGTATTGCCAGACGACTTCAAACAAAAATTTATGTAAAATTATTATTTATATTTAATACAATTTTGTATTTTTGAAAAAAATGAGCTTTATTTTAATATGCGAAGCCCAGTTTCCGACTTTTTAATAAATTCCTTAGATTGTAATTTTAAATAACAATGATAAAACTTTACAAATAAAATTCAAAATAAAAGTTCTAAGCAAAATCTTAGTAATTAATCATTTCTGTTAATAACTATAAAAAATTAAAAATCAGAAACTAGGCCACGATGAACAATTTTTTTTTACTTGATAGGATGACGAATTAAATGAAATATTCTTTCATTTCCAATTTTTATTAAGTAAATAAATTATTAAAAATTAAAATATAAAAGAAAGGGCTATCGATAGCCCTCCGATTGGGCATCAAGACGAACGAACCACACGCTGCGGAGAATGGGTAAACGAGCTGGGCCATCATGGCCTCTCGTGCCAGCGGAGTGCGGGGCGATTGAGCAGGCACGCTTCGATTAACGACACCATTCGCAGAGTTTTAGCGACTGCTGGTGTGTCTGCTATATTAGAGCCGAGCGGGGTGTTGCGGTCGTATGGTAGGAGGCCTGACGGAATGTCGCTTGTACCTTGGTACAGGACCTTGTACCTTGTACCTAGTATGGGACGCGACATGTGTGGACACTTTAGCCCCATGCCATATTGATGCGACAGCAGCTCGGCCAGGCGCGGCTGCAATCACGGCCGAATTGAATAAAGCTCGCAAATACAGGGATTTGGGTGACACATACTTTTTCCTCCCTTTTGCAGTAGAGACGATGGGCCTTTGGGGCACTAATGCTAAGTTATTTCTTGAGGACTTGACTGCTCGCCTGTTTGAGGCAGCGGGTGACCGGAGAAGTGGCAATTACTTCGCTCAGCGCATAAGCTTGGCCATTCAAAGGGGCAATGCCGCCAGCCTTTTGAGTACTTTGCCTCGAACAGGAGAGTTAGTTGAAATATTTTATTTGTGAAATGTAAAATTGTTAATTAATATTTTAAATTAAATGTATTATAAATTGAATGCTGTAGAAAAAAGCCGCCACCATATCATTTTAAGTTTACATAATTATTGACTTTAATTCTTCATATTTTTGCAACAAAGAAAGTTTATTCGAGATTAATTATTTTGTTAATCTTCTTCGTTCTCTTCATTGATCCCGGAAGATTCACTTTCAGTTAATTATACTTATTACAAACTTATTACTTATTTACAAACTTTATTAACGTCTGGTAATTGTTTATAACCGGCATAAACGTCTAGCGATTTGCAGGTGTTATTGAAATTACTTAATAAATACGTGATATAAATTTTAGATCGCCTAAAGAATATTTTTTGGGAATGGAAAAAAAGTAATTTTGAAGTCGTCTGGTAATACTAATTAACCGAAAAAACGTCTTGGATATTTTTATTAACTCTAGAAATAATAAATTAAGAGATAAAAAAAGCAAGTTGCCCTAAATATGGTTATTGGTTTTTTTTTTGCAAATGTTAAATGCTGCGCAGTAACCGCTATCAGACTGGATTCTCCAATTAACAAAATTGTCATTTTTCGCAATTTCAGCTTGCCTAAAATACCTTCTCAAAATTCGTCATCAGCTCTCTAACTAATGTGTATTGGTCATCAGGCCCAATTTGTCGCATTGTCCTTTGCTTTAGTTTTTTCATCATACTCTACCGCAATCTTTTTTCCCGACACTGACTTGATGCAGTGAAGCATTTCTTCAAGCACTAGGAAATTTTCGGCAGCAAATGTCCATTCCCCGTAATTTTCCCTCCCTTTAAGCTTCAGCACGTTGGCTATGTAGTTCGAGGTCATGTTAATATACAACGCGATTACACCTGATTCTGTCGACTAAATTGTACTTTCCTTAGCTAAATCTAATAATTAAATTACTGGAGAAAAGAAAAAAGAACACTTTATTATAATTACATGGGACTGGGCCCATAACCTAAATATAAAACGACGCTTGTAATGAAGGAACAGTAATGAACTGACAGATTTATTTCTTTTCTAGTAAAAAAACATTACAGTGACACAGATAATTAACAACTCATACAGAGTTTACAAATAGTATCAATAGATGGCAGTACATGCATTTATAATGTCTTATTTTGATAATTCAACACTTTCGAATAAGTTCCTCTAATTGATGAGACAACGCTGGCCTACAGCGTAATATAAGAAAGGTACTAGAAAATTTCGACGGGTATTCACAAGGTTCAGAAGCTCAATTGGAAGAGCATTGGACCGGACTTCGAAAGACTTTGCGGGTTCTATTCTCGCCTGAGATTTCACTTGTGAGCCGAGTCGATTTTTTCGCTAACGTGCAACCTGTGCCCAAAAAGGGCAGTCGTGCGGACCCCGCTAATTATAGGCCCATCTCGGTCACGTCCATTCTCTGTAAGATAATTCTCTCTCGTACTTAGAAGAAAATGACCTCCTTAGTGACCGACAATACCGATTTCGCTGAAGGTCCGGTCTACTGAAGATCTTCTATTATACGCCACCTACATATGGAGCGAAGCCATCAAGAGGCATGGTGAGGTGCTTCGAATATTTCGAAGGTTTTTGACAAGGTGTGGCATGAAAGCCTTACTAGCAAGCTTTCGTCATATGGACTTCCCACTGATTTATGTGTCTGAATATCGGACTTCCTGAGGGATCGGTCGATACGAGTTATCATTGATAGTAGCTCGTTGGACCATTTGGCTATCAATGCCGGTGTCCCTCAGGGTTCCGTACACTCTGCAACACTTTTTCTGCTTCATATTAACGGCCTGCTTATGCCCGGTATTTTGGAATACGCAGATGACAGCACGGTTGTAGAGAGCTATGTGTCGGATGCATAGTCAGTGCTGAACAGATCCAGCGTCATAGGGAAGTGATGGTCAGCCGCGTGAACCTATCTTTGCAGGCCGTTTCCGAATGGGGCGATGCCAATCTGGTAAGGTTCAATCCAGCAAAGACCCAGGCGTGTCTTTTCTCCGCTAAAAGGAGTCTTTTCGACTTGACTCCTACTTTCCGAGGTGTATCCGTGGCGATCATAGACCGCCTTGAGCTTCTCGGCATGTCATTGTCAACGACTCTCAATTTTGGCTCTTATATTGAGAGTAAGGCTCAATTATCTTAAAAAAACTTGGCATTCTGGCTAAGGTAAGAAGGTACTTCACGCCGGAACAGTTGCTCAATCTTTACCAAGCGCAAATTCGATTGTGTTTGCAGTACTTGTCATCTTTGGGACGGTTCTGCCCAATATCAACTCCAGACGCTTAAGTCCATTGAAAGGAGGACCAAGGAACTCATCGGCAATGACGAACTTTTAAATAATAAGCTGAAAGGCCTTGAACATAGACGGAAGGTAGTTAGCTATAGTTTGACTAGTATACAGTTCGGAGAGTGTGCAGCAGATTTGCACAGCCTTGTTCCGCCCGCCGTCCCCATTTTTTCATCGGACAGCCAGACTTACGAATAGGCGCCACCGTTATTTGGTTGATATGCCAAAGAGTCGCACTAAGCGTTTTGGTTCCAATTCTGTAATCCGTACCGCTAATGGAACTCTTTGCCTGAGTCTGTGTTTCCTGACAAAAACAATTTAGGGGTCTTCAAGTCACGAGTGAATAGGTATCTTCTAGGCAAGCGCGTTACATCCTAGATCGCATCTTCACTTACCATCAGGCGAGATAGCGGTCAAGCGCTTTCCTATTCACGATAAAAAAATGGCAACACTGCTCCTGTCAACAGGTAACTACAGTTGATTCCTGGCAAGATTTGAACAAGCTGTGTCATTTAGTTTGTGTTGGCAGCCGTTGAGAGCAGACTATCCCCGCGTTTTGAGAAAAAATGGAAAAAAGTGAATTTCGTGTGCTCATTAAGCATTATTTTTGCGGAAAAAAAAATCACGCAAACCAAGGCTAAACTTGATAAATATTAAGGGGACTCTACACCATCCCTTTTCATGGTAAAGAAATGGTTTACTGAATTCTGATGTGGCCGTACAAGCACAGAAGTTGCCGAACGTTTTGGACGCCTAGTTGAGGTCTCTACATCCGAAACAATTGAAAAAATTTACGACATGGGTTTAGCCGATCGGAGATTGAAGGTAAGCGAGATTGTGGAAGCTATAGGCATTTCACATAGCTGAGTGGTTTCAATTTTGAATGAGCACTTGGGTATGAGAAAACTTTCCGTAAGATGGGTACCGTGTTTGCTCACAATCGACCACAAATGCAACCGTGTGACAATTTCGCAGGAATGTTTGGCGTTGTTTAACCGCAATATTGACGAGTTTTTGCGCCATTTCGTAACTGTGGATGAAACATGGATCCACCGCAACAGAGCAGATACCAAACGCATTCAAAACAGTGGGTTTCTCGGGGTGAATCGGCGCCAAAGAAGGCAATGGTGGGTTTGTCAGCCAATGAAGTCATGGCGATCTTTTTTTAGGATGCACGCGGAATAATCCACATTGACTACTTTTAAAAGGGGAAAACAATAATTGGTGAATATTATATCAACTTATTGGGTCGATTCAATGAGGATTTAAAAAGAAAACGACCGCATTTGTCCAAGAAAAAAATTCTTTCCCACCTTTTAGGACAATGCAATGTATAGTTTCCATGGCAAAAATCCATGAATTGAGCTACGAATTGCTCCCTCATCCGCCCTTTTCTCCAGATTTAGTCTCAAGTGACTATTTTTTGTTCCCAAACTCGAAGAAATGGCCCTGCGGAACGAGATTGACTCCAACGACGAAATCATCTCACAAAGAAATGCCTATTTTGAAGACCACGACAAATCTTATTTTTCGGAAGGGATAAAAAAATGGAGAAACGTTGGACTTAGTGTAAAGAACTCAAACCTGTGTTTCATTCAATAAGTCACGAACTTACTGACTTGCCCTCGTATAATTCACGTTCTGGTTTTTTAGTTGTTGTGCTTACTTTCCACTCCTATTAAAGTTAGAAAAATGAAAAGTTAGGTAGTTAATTCGTGCATAATCATAATTATTGCATATTCACTAGGATATCCAAGATAATCAGAATTTCATAATATAAAAAATATAGTAGATTCTAGTTACATTTATTTATAAACAAACTAAATATTAAATTCTGTTTACCTAGGGATTGTACAGTTATTCTAATAGATGATGACAAAACCATAATATTGACTAATAAATTAACGGCTGATTTTGATTGTAAATAAAGTTTTGTGAGTAAGATTGATAAGGTTTTAGATACTTGAAACTTAAATGAGTTAATAAACACCAAGTCTGGGATTTGTTAAAAACGTTTTGTCATTGTTTGTGTTAATTAATTTCGTTCTCCAATGTTATCCTAGGAATTAATACGAACGAATTTAGAAGAGTGAACATTAAATATATAAATGTATCATTTTAAGTTACAACGCAGTTATCCTATTAAAACTAGAAATTATTTTTATTGAATTCGAATTTTAGATAAAACTAATACAAACTTTAAACCTTACCAAAAACTAGTATTAGAGAAACTTGTTTGGGGGAATGAAATCAAAACAATTATTTGTTGTTTTAAAGTGTTGATTGTTTTGCTTTGATTTTTCAAAGAAAGAGCTAATCAATATCAAAAGGATTAAAAAGACTATGGGCGTTGCATAACAAAATATTTATTAATAATTCTAGGCGTCCTCTCCGAACATCAAAAATAGTAGTAGAAAGAAACATAATCTAAGTAGTGTTGGATATTATTGGCGAGTAAGAGCAAAACACATGTAGTTCAGTGTAGATTTTATATTGAAGTAAGGAAGTGACGGGTAAACATGTCAAAAATATAAAATTAAATTTGATTACACAGTTATTTATAAAAAGAACCTTATAGGTGGCTAGTATTATTTCAACACGGCCCCTTAATCAAATATAATTTAGACCTCATAATAATGTCTACACATGCTACCCGTTATCACTATAACATAATGTGCAAAAAAAAAAACTTAAGTAAGGCCTAACCCAGCTATACATCGAGCATGCGCTGTGTGCCCCAGAGCTTTGGTTAAGACATCAGCCGGCATTTAGCTAGATTCTAAGAATTTTAAAATAACTGCCCTATCTGACACCTTTTCTCTTACAAAATGATACCTGGTGTCTATATGTTTCGTCCTACTGTGATGGACAGGATTTTGAGCTAAGTTGAGTGCACTCTGACTGTCACTATATATATTTACAGAACCAGAAACTAATTTACACTCACTTACATTAACGAATACTTCGGATACAAATCTTTTCAGATATATTGCCTCCTTGACGGCATCTGTTAAGGCCATATATTCAGCTTCGGCAGAAGAAAGGGCCACTGTCGGTTGCTTCCTAGCCGCCCACGACACTGGACCTCCTGCCAATTTGAAGCAATAGCCTGTATAAGATCGCCGATCAATTTTGCAATTCGCCCAATCAGCGTCAGCACACCCTTTTAAGACGGCACCAGTACGCGAATATTTGATGGCAAGATCCAAAGTGCCCTTTAAATATTGTAAAACACGCTTCGCAGCTAACCAATGCGTTTTATCGTGACGTGTATTTACGGCAAGGAACATTAAGCTACCGATTAACTGTTGGTAGGGATAAGACTGGTTACCTAAAACTTTACTCACCTCTAACTTCGTATTTGATAATGGTGTGTAACAAGTCTTACAATTATCCATGCCGAATTTCTTTAATAAATTTTCAATATACGGTTTTTGATCACATATAACATCATTGTTACTATTTCTCTTTATATTCAATCCTAGATAACATTTCAATTCACCCAAATCTTTTAGTGAGAAATGTTTTTGTAAGTTTGACATGACACTGTCAAAAGCTTTGTCATTTTTATAAAATAATATCAAATCATCGACAAAAACTGCCAAGATAATTAACTCATTTTCAAAAAGTTTAGTATATACACAAGGCTCGGAAGGAGTTTGTTTGAAACCAATTTTATTTAAAGTATCATTTGACTTTATATTCCAGGCCCTAGGAGCTTGCTTTAAACCATACAGGGATTTTTGTAGCAGGCAGACCTTCTGTGCATTTTCTTTCTGAACAAATCCAAGAGGTTGCTCCATGAATACCTCTTCTTCGAGTTCTCCATTCAGGAATGCAGTGTCGACGTCCATATGTCTCATTTTAAGACCCAATTCAGCAGCCAAAGCAAATAACACTCGCAATGAAGAATGTCGCACTACTGGGGCAAATGTCTCGTCATAATCGACGCCTAGAACTTGACTAAACCCTTTAGCCACTAGCCTTGCTTTGTATTTAATAATATTGCCCTCGGAGTCTCTTTTCACCTTGTAGACCCACTTGCAAGGTACAATTTTCTTATTAGGTCTATCGACAAGTTGCCACGTTTTCAGTTTCTTTAGTGACTTATATTCTTGATTCATAGCTTCCTGCCACAATGAACAATCTGCCGACTTCATGGCTTCTGCATATGTCTTTGGTTCATTTGAGTCCTCTGCTGCAGCTATGTAGGTGAAGAAATCGGGTGGCTTCCTATTTCTCTGAGGATAGCGACGTTCAGGATTTGAAGAACCTGACGTTTGTTCCTCCACAGTTTCTTCAGCTGTCTCCGAGTTCTCAATTTCAGGCCGAGATTCAACATTGATGGTCGCTACAGTACCATCAGCAACATCAGCATTTGCCTCGTTCAGTCCAGGATCAACAATAATACTAGTACTAGGTAAAGAGTCATTAGAAAAAGATAAGACCGGAGCAAAAGGAGAAAAAGGATCAGTCAATACATTTTCTGAACAATTCTTTAAAGGTTTAAAAGTACTCTCAAAAAAATGTACATCCCTAGACCTTTTTAGTTTTCGAGGACAAGTAGGAACCCTAAAGTAATAACTATTTGGATCATCACTATATCCAACAAATATTACTTCCTCTGCTTTATCATCCAGCTTTTTCATTTGACAACCCGGAATCTGTATGAGAGCCCTACAACCGAATACCCTAATATTACATAGATCAGGTTTTGTGCCGTACCATCTCTCAAAAGGTGTAGTATTCCTACCTAAAGCACGATGAGGTGACCTGTTTTTAAGGTAAGCCGCAGTTTGCACTGCATCTTCCCAATATGACTTAGGGTGGTTACCATCGGCCATCATCGATCTGGCTTTCTTAATGAGAGAACGATTAGTCCGTTCCGCAACTCCATTTAGTTGAGGACTATACGGCGTCGTCGTCTGATGTTCGATACCCAAAGAAGTCAAATAATCTGACAAATCTTTATTTACAAATTCAGTACCATTATCAGTTCTGAACTTTTTAATAACTAAACCAGTTTGTCTTTCAACATACTTTTGGAAAGAACAAAACTTACTTTTAACTTCTGATTTAGAAGAAATAAAATAAATAAAAATCATTCTAGAAAAATCATCTATAAATAATAACATATATCTATTGCCATTAAATGACTCATTAGTAAATGGTCCACAGAGATCCGAATGGATTAACTCCAATTTACTAGTTGCTCTGGCAAAAGCAATAGTTTTAAAACTTTTACGTGACTGTTTCCCTTTTATACATGAAACACAAGGTTTTCTATCTACGTCCTTAAAATCTATACCTATAACACAATTCTTAAGACTACTCATACCTATACGACACAGATGTCCTAACCTCTTATGCCATAACTCGTACCTACTAATTGAGTCAGAGTGCACATCATAAGCCGCAATTTGAGGTAATTTAGCAGAACACTCCAAAGAGTAAAGTCCATCACAGAGCGAACCATGTAAGACAGAATCACCTGTAAAAGGAAAAGTGTTAGCATTGTAAATATTACAACCACTTTTATTAAAAAGGACACAAAACCCTTTCCTTATAAGCTCCTTTACAGAAACTAGGTTAGATTTTAGACCAGGAACATAGAAAACATCTTGTAAAGTATTTACAGAATTACAACTACTATTTACAGAATTGGTATATAAATTAATGTCACCAATACCATTAATACAAAGTTCAGTGCCATTTGCAACTGTGACCTTACAAGGGAAAGACATAGGTTTCATATTTGTAAACAAGTCTCTACGTGATGTCATATGTCGCGTAGCACCAGAGTCAACATACCATTTGTCTGCGTCTTCTTGAACTATAGTTCCAAAGGCTTTCAAAGAAGAAGATAGCTCCTTATTCTTTGTTGACTTCCTTGTATTCTTTTTACGTAAAGGACAGTCTGGACGCTTATGACCAGGAACACTACAGTCGTAGCATATTATAGGTTTACTGGACTTACGAACGGGAATATCATTTTTAGCTTGGGCAATAATAGCAGTCTCCGCTTCTATTTTCTCCTTATTCATTTCATTAAGAAGTTTTGCTTTGACTAATTTAGTGGTTACTTCAACATTTGAATTTTCTAATGCCATGATTAAGGGCTCAAATTTTGAAGAAAGTCCACCAAGCATTATAGCTGCCACAGATGTATCCTCTATAGTTTTCCCGATGTCAGCCAACTGCTGTACAGTACTAAGTATAGCATTTATATATGCCTCTATGCTAGGGAAATCAAGAAGATTAAGTCTATATAACCTTTTCTCTAAACTTAACCTGCGCCCCTTACCTTTATCTTCAAAGGTTTCCTGCAGTAACTGCCAGGCTTCAGCTGCAGTCTTTGCATTTCTGGCATGTATGATAGCTGAACTACCAAGAGTTAAGCATATTTTAGCAAGAGCTTTCCTGTCACACCTCGAACGAATATGTATAGGAGTAGTATCCCCGTCTGGGTATCCTTCTATTGTTTCCCATAAATCTACGTCAATGAGGTAACTTCTCATTTTAAATTTCCATAAAGGATAACTTTCCCGACCTTGAAGAAAGAATGACGGAATAGAGGATGAGTTTGATCTTGAATGTAAATTCTCAGACATACCCATGTTTATAGTTTCTCCCATGTTTATAGTTTCTCCATCCATTTTGCTGACTTCACTACACTATTTTTATTGACTATGCGTATTTAAGTTCGTGCTGATAATGAATGTTGGATATTATTGGCGAGTAAGAGCAAAACACATGTAGTTCAGTGTAGATTTTATATTGAAGTAAGGAAGTGACGGGTAAACATGTCAAAAATATAAAATTAAATTTGATTACACAGTTATTTATAAAAAGAACCTTATAGGTGGCTAGTATTATTTCAACAAGTAGAAACAAATATAAAATAAGAAGTAAAAAAAGGATAAGGCAAGTTTGCCTACTTGTTATTGCAAGGCAAACTATCATAGCATTTTTAGTTACAAAGGTTGCATTTTTTTCTTAAATAGACACCATTTTGTCACACACCCTTTGTCACATACGCAGCAAATAAATTCTTGGTCCGTTCCAAAGGCTACCTCCTTAGGAACAGTTCTCAAAGGTAAATTCGTCTTAGGTGCTTCTAATAGCTTTAAGATTTTTTCTTTAGATATGTCAACTTCGATCCTGAACATAATATACAGTATTTCATTAGCTTAACTAAATAACGGTCAGTTACTTTCTAAAAATAATTATGGTTACCTGTTATAAAATGTGTCAAGTATCCCATTTTTATTCTAGTTGCATTTAATTAAAGCATTTAATAAAAAAATAATTTTACTAGAGACGCGCTGAAACTGTGTGGTTATATTAATATAATAATTTAGACCAAATTCAATATTAAAATATTTTTTATCTAATAATATATTACATAAGAACTTCTTGAATTTACTGAATGACATTTGTACGATATCGTTAGGCAATTTATTATAATTAATACTTATCGCCATACAGAAGCAAATATCTAAAAAAAAAAAACTGTAGTCTTTGTTTTGGAATACATATTTTTGTTACCCTATAATTAAAATCACTTATGGCACTGAAAAGATCAGAACACATTTTCACAAAAACACAGATTTCAAATATAAAAAGGCAAGGAAGCGACAACAATACAAGAGCTTTGAATAAAGGTTTGCAATTCGCACTATTCCTGGAAGAAAGAAGTAAATGATTTTCGCCAACTTTTCAGGAGCGTGAAAAAACTGTCCTATATTTTTATTATGAGTTTTAGAAATATATTTTAAAGAGAAAATAGTAAATCACAGTTGCCTTCAACTACACGTGTTTTTTAATTTAGGGACAGCTTTATGTACTTCGAGATAATCTAAAAAAATACTGTTACTTCTGTATTCCACGAAAAACAAAGAATATTTGCAGGGGTAAGTACAATTATTCCTTTTTCGTTTTATAATTTTTATATTTAATTCCCGCCTGAGAATTCACTTGTGACCCGAGTCGATTTTTTCCAGTATTTTTCTATTATAATAATTTATCTTATAATTCGCATTGAAAATGCATAAAATATATAAAAATTATAAAACTAAAATGGCTGTTTCATCTTAATCGATTGACCAAACATTTGTAAAAATGTTTCTTTCGAATACGAGAGGATGTTCCTCTCATTGATGAAACAACGCTGGCCTACAGCGTAAAATCAGGAAGGTACTAGAAAATTTCGACGAGTGTTCGCAAGGCTCGGTAGCTCAATTGTGAGAGCATTGGACCGGATTTCCAAAGGTTGCGGGTTCGTTTCCCGCCTGAGAATTCACTTGTGACCCGAGTCGATTTTTTCTAGTATTTTTCTATTATAATAATTTATCTTATATTCCTTTTTCGTTATGTATTTTGAAATATATTAAGTAATATAACTCTACTTACGGCTTTATACTCTCTTTAATTTCATTGCAATCTAGCGTTGTAAGTATAATCACGGCGTTATTTAACGGACAATCCGATTTTGTACATAGAGTTACGTATTCCTAGGGGGCTATTTATTTTAGTTCAGTTAGTGTACTTACAAAAATAGCTTTTATGATGCAGAAAATAACCGGATATTTAATTTGTGTCTTGTAATACCTATTTCTTACAGTAAATAGTCTATTATGTGCGTGTATGTAAGTCAATACTATAAATATAGGGACAAATTAATTCAGAGAGAATGAAAACAAACAGGGTTATTATTACATTTTTATTATTTTTAAAGAAATTTTCATCACATGCAATATCAACTAAATTGAAGAAGTGTTAAAAATAGTGACATTTTCATTATTTTTATTATCCTTCATTATCCTTAACTTCGGAATCGGACTCGGTGGCAGCAGATTGAGTACTTAAGCTCTTATAAAACGTCTGATAGTATGGCGGTATGTGATTATCTTTACAAAGACTCATCAACTCTTTGTTCAATTTTTCAGATATCGGTAGCGGCGCATCATATAATTGCACTAATGCCTGATGTGTTTTTGAAGTCTCGCTGTCTGCAGTTCTTTTTCTTCTCACAACGCTTCCGCTTCTATTTGTGTCTTCAATTATTGTTCTCTCATCATCGAATTCGTATTTAATTTGCAATTTCCCCGGACATTGAAGATCTGTCAAAATCTCTTTAACTTTACTCCAATTCACTTTCTTTCCGAAGTCATCTTTTTCCCAGTTCTTATTATTAGCTACAAGCTTTTAGAAATCGAAAAAAATATCTTGTGTCATTTCTTTGAAATTGTGTTTTTGACCTTGTACCTTGGCATTTCGAATGATTGCATAAATTTCTTCTGATACATAGATTACGTATTTCTTTTCTTCTCTTTCTTTTTGCTTTTTTCAATGCAGGAGTGCATCGAGTCATCTTAATTTCTGTTCAAATCTCTGCGTAATTTTTATACTCAATGCTTTAGATGCGTAAATATACAATGCAAAATCCGAATAAAAAAATGCTTTGATTACTTTCGCAGCTTCACTTTGTAGATATAACCATAGACAGTTGGCTATTTCATTGGCACCCCTTTTTGCTATTTGGACATGCCAAACATAACAATGACCATTTTTTGTCAATATGTTAAATATTGTGAAATTCTACACTGGGTACTTGCGTTTATAATGGAAAACTCCAACTTCTGATTGCGGTAAGTTTATTACTTTTTCCAAATCAAAACAGGTCACAGCTTTTTCTTTAGGATCAAAATCTTCTTTTTTTAATATTTCTTATAAGCTCCTAGTTTTTAATGTACTTTTCATATTGTTCTTTTTTTTCAGAATCCGCCTGCTCATACAAGCTGCAAGTTTCGCACAAGTCTTTTTTTGGCTGGAAGAAACCAATATTAAATTTTGTAGCAAATATATTATAGTACCATCTCTCGGATGCTGGAGTAACATTATCATAATCTGCATTAATTCTTAATCCACTCTAAGTATAAACGATGCATTTTGGCGCAATTAAGCTTTTCATCCAGAAATTCCCTTTGCGTTTGTTTGTTGGGATAATGCGATTCTTTAGGTAAAAACATATGAATATGATCAATGAGATATGTTGACCTCGCAGATCGACAACCTTCTGGATTTCTTGCGTATCAAGAGCTGTGTATATAGTCTTGTTGCTGATCACGTCCATTTATTTTTGGCAACGTCTAGACCACTGTCTGCAATCGAGGTCTGTTCGAGCCTACTAGTGCAACACGTGTTGGTTTTTCCTTTAACGTATTTTAAATTATAATCCCACTGACGGTCATGATTAGCTTATCGCCAGTAGCTTTCGAATGCAAGTTTTCTTAAGTAATTAATCTTTTACCTTGCCTTCTTTATTTCTTTTTAGCAGATTTAGAATGGATGCATGGATGAAATGGATGATTTTTCAGAATTTTTCTATAGCTTATTTTTGATAACTTTAAAAGTCTTTTTTCCGGGGTAATTACTATTTCGGTCGAAGGTCATACAAATAATCTGTTTTTCTCTTGATTCATCTGCGACAGCTGTATAGTCATTCAGTTTATTTTTTTAAGGTCGACGTTGTACAGTTCTTAAAATCTCTTTAAATGAATCAGGGGTTATCTTTGTAATAGCAAGTAATGAGTGCGGTGTAGAAATAATGATATCAACAGATGATTTAAGACTACCAGCTTCAGGATCTTCAACTAATGGCGGTTTTAATAATACGTCAGCATCGAAAATTTTGCTGGCGAAAATGGCTCCTCTAATTCTTCGTAACTGATATCTAAGTTTTTTGAGACATCTGGATCTACATCATCCTCTACATTCCATTCATTGATTAACATCACATTTATAAGAAGTGTTTTTGTTTGAAGACTGCGTATCATTAATGTTATTGTCTGTACTTATTGCTGTAAAATCTGTGAAAAAATAAAGCATTATTAATTAATGATAGTCAACTGTGGCCCTAAAATATCTGTATCCCTAAAATAAACATTTATCTTGAAAATATATAGCTGAATAATAACCACCTGTATTTGAAAAAGATGCCTGTTGACTATTCCCGGCTGGCAATCATTATCATACATCAAAGATTGATTAAAATTATATATACGTTTTCCGTCATCCTTGATAGCTGTAATAATAGAAGCAAAATAATTTTATTAACCTTTTATTTAAGATACATTTTTCTATATAAAATGAATATCCATGAATACGAACCTTTTGAGGTAACAGTCTCGTTTTCATGGGAGCAAGATGGCATTGCCATTCCATCTTTTCATCATACTTTTTTCTTTAAACGACACTGAAAATAGTTTATTTTTTACATAATTTTATTTACACGAACATATTCTTTTTAGGGTTCCGTTTCTCGAAAGGAAAAAACGGAACCCTTATAGGATTACTTTGTTGTCCGTCCGTCCGTCTGTCAAGACGTATACCCTTTTTCACAGGAACACGTGGATGTATCAAGCTGAAATTTATATCAAATACTTGGATCTACTGTCCCTTGGAGCTGTGAAAAACTCAAACTTCTAAGACAACGCAATCAAAAGATACAGCCGTTTATGCCGCAAAATTCCGCAAAATTTCGACACTCGCAAGGGAATCAAAACCTACAGGGTACTTCCCGTGAACTCAGAATCTTGAAATTTGGTACGAAGCAAAGTCTTATAGCACAGATAAAGGAAAAATTGCAAAAACCGTAAATTTTTAGTTACGTCATATAATAAAAATATTTTACGGAACCCTCGGTGCGCGAGTCCCACTCGCACTTGGCCGGTTTTTTTTCTTATAGAAAGCAAGTATTAAAGATTACCCAACATCAAATATGAAATGTTTCGTAGAATAAAGAAGTAACTGCAACTATACTTTACGCATTTTGAAGTTTTGCTGGGTGAAAAGTATATTACAATGATTACACATAAACTATCAGCTAAAAGTTTCTTAGAAAAATTAAGTAATTAGAATTACACAATATTTCTAGATTGTAAAATGCAGGAACAACTGTTTAAGTATATTTGCGTTGAATTTTTTTTGTAAACCTTCCATTAAAATTTACATAAACATAATTATGACTTTATGAAACTGGATAATTGTAAAGCAAATAAATGTAAATATACATACCTCTATTTTCTGCTGGCATTTTATGTTTTCTGAAGTCGCAAAATTTTAGTATTTTTGCATTTATTCCTCTATTTTTGTCGATAGCTTCACGTGATTTTGACAGAAGGTGTAAACCATGATACTCGCTTTATTCACGCAATAAAAAATTTTGGACGCAAGTGTATTTATGTCTTTTTTACAGGAGTAGCGCGAATTATCCAAGAACCCTGCACCACAGATCGCTCTTATACATTATTTTCTATAAGTTAAAGGCTCGATTTATATCAACCGAATTTCTCCACAGTATGATACCATGGCGTAGTACCGATGCCACGTAGCCATGATATGCCATCAGAGCGCCAGTTTTCTTGACATTTTGCCTGATTCTGTTTAGAACATACACAAATCTATCGAGTTAAGTTATAAGGACGTTTATATATGCTTTCCAATTAGAATATTTATCCAGCGTAATACCTAGAACTGATATAGTGTTGATTTCTTCAATTTCTTTGTTTCAGACAAGTTTCATTATACAACCATATTTAGTTTGAAAGTAAATGTATTTAGTTATTATTGTTATAGTATTTATAGTTGTAGATTATTATGTTCTAACTTTCTATTACTTTGCCGACATTACTAAATGTGTCGTATCGCCTGCATACAGAAAACAATTTTGGTTGGTTGCATTTGGCAAGTCATTAATATAAACTAGAAATAGTAGAAGACCGAGAATGCTTCCCTATAATACACTGAATTTGTGACATCGTAATTCAGAAGTGTAAACTGATTTTCTTTTACCTGAATTTTTTGATTTCAACACACTGTTGCCGATCTTTTAAATAGCTCTCTACCCAAGCTTAGGTATTTACCCTGATTCCATATCGTTCAAGTTTATGCAAAAGGATTTTGTGTAAAAAAAGTCAAACGCTTTCGTCATGTCTTAAATGACTGCCAATGTAGGCAAATATTGTATAGCTGTCTTTCCTAAACCCAAATCGTTCTTGTTTTTACAGTTTTAGTGACGATAAAAAAATGTCCGATCCATTGTAAAAACAATTTACAAAAAAGGAGCTTAGGAGAATATAAATAAATATAGGCTGATAAGTATAAGTTTAGTCATGACGGAAAATAACCCTCGATAAATGACTTATTAATTATATGAGAAAGAGGAACAGCTAAATATTGGGCATACTTTCTTAGTATTACCGTGGTTATTTGATCATATGCCGTTAAATTGGTAATTTTCATACCCTTAATAATTTTAGGAATATCGTTTTCGTTTATTTCTGGGAATAATTTGTATAGATTTAGTTAATATTGGAATATTTTTGAGCGAAATTGATTTCTATAATAGGTATGATTAAATTTAATTTTACCTTTTAAATATTTCATCTTTACAAAGATCTTGTTCCAAATGGTCACAACTTGATTATTGATGATATTATGTTCTGTGGTTACGGCTATGATTAAGCTATAATAGTAAGATTTTTATGTGCTAATCACCCAGTAAAATAACTTTATATTTTTTATTCACCATGATAACACTATTCTTGATACCTTTATTTTACCTGAACATTCTGTATCTTCTAACTTCATCTCTTCGTCATCTCTTCTAGCGTCATCTCTTCGCTTATCTCATGAAGTGTGATGGGGTATGGTATAGTTCTGGACTGAAATTTTCTCTCAAGATGAAGGAATTAAGCTATGGCGATATTTTCTGAGACTCCTAAGGTGACTTCTCTCTTCAAAGGTAATCGTACTATATATCGACCCTCTTGTTGGCGGTGTTCGTTTGTAGAAATCTAAACAGTTCTGATCTTCACCTTCAAGTTATATTTTTCAGTGATATCTTCAATATTCGAAAAGCGCTTAAGTCATCGATGTTGCTAATATATGTTGCACTGATTAGATCGTACATTTCCACAAAGTATCCCAGCCGTCCCGTATATGCCTGTTGTGCGACTGGGTGACCTGTATTTTCTTTGATAATTCCTCCTTGTATAATTATAGCAGCGGCATCAGCACCTAAAAGTAGGTCAACGGGACAGCTTATGTTGAACTCCGGATCAGCTAGTGGAACACCGTCGAGGTATGACCATGATGGCTTATAAAATGATTTATTCGGCAAGTTGCTTATAAGGTCTTTCATGATATATGCGTCAGAATTGAAGTGATAACCTGATCTTAATGCTGACGCTGATATGGTAACGACTCCTTTACAGCTGTTCCCCTTTGCCCCGATGCCGTACATTATGCCTTTACTACGTTGTCGAGGTAACTGCAGCAGCTGAGCTGCGTTCTCGGTAATAAGGGAAGTTTGTGATTCTTGATCTATTAGTGTTCTTAGGGTATAATAAGATCCATCTATGGATTTGATTTTGATCATCGCCGTTGTCAATAATATCTCGACGATGTTATTTTCTTGCGCAACGTTCGTCGATATTTTTGGCTTGTTCAATGTCCGTAATAAATTACAATTTTAATGCATTGACAAATACGTCGTGGCCTAACTTATTGTTTTTTACTGCATGTACGGCATCGTTTTTCTGAAAAACAGTCTTTATAGTAATAATTTACATGATTTAATGAGTACACATTCTAAGCTTTTTGAAACGGTATCACACTTATATGACTTCTATTGTTTTGATACTATAAAATCATACCAAACAAATTAAAGTTACATAATGATATTTGTATTTTTTTCTTTAATTTAGATGCTCTTATCTATAAAGTACGAATAGTCAGAGATTTGAGTTATTATAATGATAGAGTGACTCTTTAGTTACAATTTGATACATACATCTCCGCAGAATTTTGAAAAAAGCATTTATGAGATGGGTTTCTTAGGCGGGTTCCCATCGTGACCCGGGGCGGTGACGCTTGACTCGTATAACGCGGACGAAGCAGACTTGTTTGCCATAAACATCGTAAATACAGTGAAGTCATGTGGAAACTTCCGAAATCATCGGCCTGCTTCGCTGCGTCCGTTATTGACATCCCTATCATATTGACATTGACTTTATGTATTAAGTTATTATTACAGAGTTAATACCACTTTAAAGCTAGTTAATACTAGGTCTGCAATACTGCCGTCAATAGCATAGTTACAGTAAGTACGCTCTCGACGATTTCGAGAAAAACGTGCTAAAAGTTTTGGTACGAAAATATATAGGTGCTAAGGTCCTCTTTCACTTAAAGCTACAGTTACCATGATCCGATTACAAACAAATTATTTATGGAAGATATTCGTACCAAAACTGTTAGCCAATTTTTCTTGACACCGTCGAGAGCGTACTTACTATAACTATGCTATTGACGGCAGAATACATGTTACTGTTTGCAAATACTGAGCGAAGCAATAAGATTTTTGAAGGGTGATTATTCCTCGGTGGTATGTCCGATTTCAAAACTTTTCTTTGCACATTAATCATGACCACGATGTGTTTTGGCGCCAAATTTCATCAATGTAGTCTCAGCGGTTTGGCTGTGATCAGCTTTTGAATTTTTCTTTCGGCGATTATTCCTCCATGGTAAAGTCCATATGTATTTTACATAGCCTATGTCCGTCAGGTTATAATCATGTATGTTCATGCCAAAATTCGCTCGAATCGGTTGAACCATTAAGTAGCAGGAGGGAGACAAGTGAAATTTGTGAGTTGCCTAAAAGAGAGCTTCGCTCAAAAATCAGCTTAAAATTGAAATTCCTTTTAAAATATTTTAAGGTGACTCAACATATATAGTCATACCTTGTATTATAATTTTACGCAGCCTATTCTAACTTAAGTTTTCAATATCTGTAAAAAAATATCCTTTTTTGATTCTCAAACGTTTGGTTATGGTTGTCGATATTTTAATACTGGTTTTCTTTCGACAGTTGTAGCTAAAACATATAACTGGTTTAACAATTATCTTACTTCACAATTTAAGAATAGTCTATGATATCTTTCAAATTGTCTACAAGTAAACTACATTTTATACAGAAGTAGCTGTTTCTTGATTTCATTTTATTTACGTTAAATTACAACAAAATACCATCGTACTTCAAATTAACATAGGTCAAGAAAATTATTTAAAAAAAATTAAATGAAAAAAATTTAATTTTAATTTTGTATGAAATTTAGATCAATTCCAGAAAATGTATAATGATAAAATCCGTACTTAATCTAATTAAACTCTGAATCAGCATGATTAGGTTTATTTAAAAAAAATAATATTTATTTGTTTTCCTGTGAACAGTTTCAAGCAGCTCTGTTGCAACGATGGCTTCTACCTCACTTCATGTGCCCGTTTTGTCCATTCGTGCAAGCACTGAGTGTGAACGTCAGCGTATTCACACTGACAGCTATAGCTGTTGACAGGCACAGAGCTATTATCACGCCTCTAAGGTAAGCAATAATGAATATTTTAATTACATAAATAAGATTAAATGCGTAGGTAGTAATATCAATTACGGGAACATGAAGGTAATAAAACGGTTGTGCAACGAATGTTGGACTTCGTAAAGAACATATTACAAAGTTAGCTCCGACTTTATATTTTTACAGTATTTTTTATATGATCTCTGAGGAACTATATATTAATAACTAATAAATTATTAATTATACGAGTTGTTTTTTTTTTGCGAACATGCGTAAAAATACAAAAGTTTTGTTAATGTCATATTCACTTTCAGATTCTATAGAAAACTCGTCGTAATATTTAAAAAAAAGCTTTACAAGCAAATCGACATTGTTTATTTTACTTACAAGTTGACATTATTTATAATGCTCTAATAATAAAAAGATTCTTATAGTAAAGCATTTTCAAACGTATGCTTTTCATTAATTTCTTTATAATGTATATAGTATAGGATGTCCAAGCAATAAAAAGCCTTAAACAAATTAAAACTCGTACCCATCCACTTATTTATACATTAAGAAATAATTGTTATTTATAAAGTGTCTCAACCAACAAGAAAATTAATGAGCTATTATAAATTATGTTCAAATTAGAAATCAACTGAAATAATGTTTAAAAACTATGGTTCATTTTTATTTATAATTATTATTCCTTTGGTATTTTCAACAAATGTGTGAGTAGCTACGAGTAGCTCGTACATGTAAATACATGTTTTCTTTTCTTTTTTCTCTGATTTTTTTTTGCAATACACACGTGTGTGTTTTCTCCCTACTAACATGTCTTGAAGATGTTGATATTACGTGTCAAAAACATCTTCGAAAAGTGCATCAAAACTGTGATATTAAATACTTTTTCTGCAGTAAACAGCTCTTCAACCACTATAAAATTATCAAACATATACATTCGATTTTCCGCTTTATTAAGCTTGGATATTTTCAACCTATTGTAGAACTTAATAGCAGAGGAAATTTTTTTGTGGTAGTTGACTTTTTGTTGCCTCTATCTTCAGGTGATAGTAAACTTGATATTGTGAAGACTGAAGTAGGTCCCTACTTCGATTATAAATTAACAATAAATTGGCATACTTACATTCCTCTTAATAAGTGATCACCTATTTATATTTAAATAATTTAAATTAAATGATCACATCTCCGCCCGTTATTCTTTATAATTTTTATAAATGATCCGTCATACTCGAGGGATAAACGCCTACGTCTTAGCACAGAATTGTGGTGGTATTCTTCTTCATTAGAACGACAAAACTTTGTTGAAGAATTATATACCATTCTCACTTCAGAGCCATGTTTACAAGCTATTTTCAAGATTCATTACAAATTGTCTCGCCCGCAGGTTTGATGACTTTCAGCCTCCCGAACCTTTAATAATCGGCCTTTAATTACAGATGTCAGACGCGTCTCTCGTACTATTTTTTATCACAGGTATAACAATAGTCCTAGTTAGTTCCAATGGTAAATAACTGGGACTAAAACCTAAACTGAATAACATCGCAAGCAATCTCGGTAAGTAAGGACCCGCGTATTTTAGATAATCAATGCTCAAGCCATCGTACCCAGGGGATTATCCCCTTGTCATCCTGTGTATAACGGCTGCAATAGCTTTAGCCGAAAAGGTGACAGGGTGGTTACTGAAGGCTTCAGCATTACTCATCCGAGTCACCCTTAGGGACTCTCCTCCATGCTCCTCACCCGGCCTCAGGTGACCTCCCTTTCAGATGCAACCACGACCCGGATCAGTGTTGGGCCGCCCCTAGGGCGGACGTCGCCTATGCTCCGTGAGGGACGGAGCAACGGAGTTAGCCGTGGCGCCCTGAACACTCCTCACGCCTGAGGGCAAAATGCAATGCGGATGCAGGTCTCTGAATCCGAAAACCGCTGGCCCCCTTTCGGTGGAGTGGAGAAGTGCAAAACCCCCGACTGACCCTGGCCCACCGGGTACGGGACTCCCGTGCCCGCAGAGGTCCCCCAGGAACAGGTTCCCAGGAGCCCCCGCATTCGGTGCAGTCGCTCCGCCCCGGCAAACCGGCAGTGGCCAGTAGGGTGTACTGCAGGCACTTCTC
Organism: Calamotropha paludella; assembly: GCA_927399485.1. Classification (NCBI taxonomy): domain Eukaryota; kingdom Metazoa; phylum Arthropoda; class Insecta; order Lepidoptera; family Crambidae; genus Calamotropha; species Calamotropha paludella. Next base: position 16,221,099 of record OV656810.1, on the reverse strand, counting down.
CTCCTCACCTCAACCGGTACGTCGCGTCCGCAAAAGTCCTCCGAAAACAATAGTTTCCGGGGGGCTTCCATGGCCGCCATCCCGCTGAGCACCCCTCTTGACCCCCCATGCGCCCTCGGAGAACGCCTGAGGGTGACGAGAAAGGGCTCTGCCCTCGGGAAGCCGGTCCCGAGTGTCCTCCCCAAGTGCTCCACTCGCAACAGCCCGCTCGCGTGCGCGCTCCTGGCGTCTTCACCTCCCTCCTGGCGTCTTCACCTCCCTCCCACTAGGGAAGGATGGAAGAGTCCCCCCGAGCGTTTTTACGGGGAGCACCCGACGGAGTGTGTGCCCCTACATCCATGGGGATCTCAGGGGATTCAGGGGATCTCCCCTTCATTACCGACGGATCGCCGACGGGCTGCCCATGACATGGTCGGCCGGCCACCCATAGGCGGCGCACACCGTGAACGCCGGCTCCCCCTTGCAATAAGCGGCCCGGTGACCTGGTGCTCCGTACCTGAAGTACAGGCCGCTTCTTTCCGGGCACCTGGGTTGTGTGTGCCCGACTCCCATGCACCAATATCATCCCAGAGGGCGGGGGCTAAAAACCCAGACTTCTGCTTCAACCTAAGCGGAGTTTAGTTTGAGCTTAAGAAGTCACGGACGAGGGGGCGTCCATGACCTCTTTAGCGGCTGCCACCGATAGGCGGAACTCATACGCCCAATCCCGGTTGGATCCGTTTTTCGTAAAGTCAGATTTGGCCGCTATCGCCTCGAGCACTTCATCTCCGTCTAGGGCGTCGTCAAGACCCCTACTCTCTCAATTACAACAACGACTCCTATGGTTCTCCTCAACGCGTTGGCAAGTGCATCCGCCTTCGCTCCGCTGGCGTCCTGTACTGAAATAATGCGTGCGCTATTCGCCGTGCTTCTCATTGCAACGCCAGCCTCTATCCCCACATCATGAAGAGAGACAGCGGCCCTGGCCCTCCTCAGAATGTATGCTTAGGTTTCCCCGCACTCCTCGTCTTCATGCCGGATCTTGGTGGTGACAGCAGTCGTTTTGGGTGAGTTTCATCTTACCGCGCTTTGGCCCTGCTCTAACTCTGTTGCTGCCCTCCGGCTTCCCAGGTGCAGCCCTCTTTTCCTTTTCTGCGGCTTGCCTCCTCATGGTGCGCTTCTGAAACAGTGCTCTTTCGGCAGGGGGAGGTCTCCCTTACTCTCCTCTCCACGTTAGGTGTCGAGGCCGCTACTTTCCCCGCCGATGTCACCTTCTGATTTGGGGGCTGAGCAGTTCGTGCCACCAGCTCCTCCAACCTTTGTCTGTCTGCTTTATTAACTGCTGAAGCTCCTCTCTGGATGGTGGCATCTCTTGCACTGGCTCGGCGGACCGAATCTTGGCCACCTCCGTCTTTAACTCTACTACATTCCTGCGGAGTTTTTGTACCTTCTGCCGAAGACAGGATGTCTCTTTCTGGAGATTAAAGTACTCCAGGTCGTCCTCTAAAGTGCAGAGCACCCAGTCCAGAAACTTCATGAGATTTGTGGACTGTTTTTTGTCAGGTTCGCGATGTTCTTTTTTAGGGGTTCTGGGAGGCCGGCGTCTGCCAGCACATCCACAACCTCCTGCGTCAGCCTCTTCCCCTTCTCCCGGGATCGACTAATTTGGCCCATTTGGAGCTCGTCAATCTGGCGGACGTCAGCCGTCGACGATTCGTCCGAAGAGCAACCTTCCTCGCCGTTGCTCTCTTCCTCCGTCTCTTCTCTCGGCTTCGCTGTTGGGCTTAGAGCCCTTCGCCGCCTTCCGCTGTTCTTCCTTTGGGAACTTCGGCACCAGGCTTTTCCCCGCTGGTTGTGGCAGGGGTGGAAACTCCTTTCTCATTTTTTCAAGTCTCTGGCGCTTACTCCTCCGGGTTACGATGCCGGCTTTCGCCTGCGGAACAGAAGCTGCATCTTTTTTGTGTTTTTCTTTCGCTTCTTAGCAAACCTCAATTCTAGTTTGCTGCGCACTGTTGTTGGTCGGACACAGTGCTCCGTCCTTCTCCTTTCTCTCCGTTTTTTTTATTAGAACTGATATTTTTACTTGACTTCATTGCAAACCAACGAGTACGGGAGATTTAAGTGGTCCACCCCGGCAGACCCGTGCACCCCCGCCATACTCATTGTCAGTCCCGCTCTATGATTTAACTTGTTTGCATATTTCCAAAATCTACCAAACTGTTTATGAGTATGACACTGAGCTAACATGTGCATTTATATGTTTCTTGAACTGCATATTTATCTTTACTGGTAAACCTAAAAAAGATATTAATGTTTACCATATAATAACCAGTTTTTGTATGCCACGCAATGAGCATGGCGAACGTGTCTATTTGAACCTACTAAACCTTTTCTATATTTATGACAGTTCGACTTACATTAGACACATATGAGAGTTCTGCACCTTCCGTAAGAATACATGCTAATTTTCTTTACATATTATCAAGCAGTATGCAATGTTCTGAGTTATCACACATAACGTTAGCAAAATTACAACATGCAATAGGAAAATCGATTTGCCGTAATTTGCAGTTACAACAATTAGAGAACTGTTGAACCTGTTCTTTATCTCGTTCGCCCCAAGTCACTTTATCATACCTAACAGACTGTGGCGGCAGAGTTTTGGGACTAATTAAGTTAATGTCATACTCAATTAACATAGCAATCTGATCTGACATATATATTCTATAGAATACAGAGGCATTGACTACTAAGGGCCTTTCCGCACTAGTCACAACACAGTGGTCCAGCCATCAAAGTGAGTCGTTAACTGTGCTCATGAATGCATGTGTATCAGGTGGTTGCAGCTTGATGTCAACGCAAGACCACAGCGGTTAGACACATATAGTAAATAACTAACTTGGAAATCTATTACATGGATGCGCATTATAGTCTCCCAGCATAATAACACTTTCCACACCACTACTCTCAATTATTGAAATAATTTTACCTTGACACTCGGTGTATTCTACTACATTTTCAGCACTTTCAGTAGGCATAGGAATATATGGAAGAATTTAATAATGGCCTATTTTTTGTTCAACTTAGTACACACTAAACGATCACTTTGGCATGGTATGACACGAACCAATGGAAACATTTATCCCACAGTAACGCTACCCCTCCATAAGGTCTCCCTTTAAGAATACTAGTAGAAGTATCCACAGCCGATTTACCTACGTATGAAAAGTCCTTATCAATGCCTCCCAGGTTACAATACGTCGTGAGGCAGTAGTAAGGACCCTTGTAGTGCTATAACGTCGTCTAATACAGCTCGTCGAACGGATCCAATTAAATCTTAAAAAAGTTGCGTTCCTGGTACAGTCCATTACACACTAGCTTGTTTCTCTCCGCTAAAAACAGAACTATATCTGTCTGTGTACTTCTTAATATACTGATTCCTGTATTCAACAATAGTACAAGCTCAGCTTAATTTAGAACTAAATATTTGTTATGAATTGTCCCGAAAATATTTATTTGTTAAAACCGCCAATGAATTATCACTTCATACTTCAGTGCTCATCTTTTACCGAAGTTTCTATTGAAAATGTACTGAAACAGCATAAAGTTTGATAGATTTGAAAGCTCATCGAAGTGAAAGTCATGATCATTAATCAAATACTGAATTTTGTTGAATATTGGTAATTACTCGAATAATAAATATTTGATTCACTTTTGACGTGATAACGTCTTATAAATCGATGAACGCTGGTTGACACCATGAAAAAGCATGACTCATTGTCACGTTCCGCCTGAGCCAAACGTGCAACTGGGAGGGGTATAATATCCCACTTCTGATGTGAGATTATGTTAAAAAAAATAAAAAAAGAAGAGAAAAAGAAGAATAGGCCGAATACTAAAAAGTGTTTTTAATCTCTTTTAAACAAATAACCATAGAATGATTTAAAGCATATAAGAAGAATGTCATGGAATAACATTTATTATAACATTTATCAACATAATTTAGTTGAACATAAAACTACCCACAATAACTTCATTTACTTAAACATTTAGTAAAATAGTGTGGAGCTATCCAAAATAACCTTATTAAAACATTTTTAAATATCAAGTAACAAAGCAAGGTATATAATTTATTAATTTAATTCTGGGTTCGATAATAAGAACATATTGTACCTATATACCAACACACAAGCGGTACATACATGTACCAAATAATTGTATACTTAGCTTAGGTCCGTGCGGTGCGGCTGCTGTGAAGCAAGTGGGCGAGTACGACCGGAGCACAGTCTTTTATAGGCGGTGACAAACAAGTGAGTCACATCGGACGATATTCTCTGACGTCATTCATTTGTCTCTATTTAACAATATCTTTGGTAAATTATATGATTCCTATTGAAAACAATTTGTAATTTACATACAAGAAAATCACTCAAACTATCAAGCAAAAGATGCTTTTCTTTAAGGTAAACAAGAAAACATGTGTAAAATACTTAATTATCTTACTTTATAGTTAATAAATCTAACACGCGCGTTTGGCTCAAGCGCGCAGAACAAGCGATAGAGAGGCACAATCGGCCTAAGCGTTCGGCTTGTGATGCATCTATGTCTCTTCCACTCCATAACTTGAATTCACAGTTTATGCCACACACGTAAAACAGTACATTTGCAACAAACAGTTTAAATGGTTTATAGGGCAGATCATCTTTCATGTTTATTTTTTCCAACGAACTGTTTCCTTCGTCTTTTCTTGATGTATCACAAATATCAATCTTCGTAGTCTCCTTATACACATTCGAAAGGAATTTTGCTTTTTGCTGCTTTAAAAATGCCTAAGCCTGGAGAGACTGCCATCCCAGTTTTTCCATCAAAACGATTTTTGTATTTTTTACGTTGCAAGAGAGCGATCATCGGGTGCATAGACTTCGCCACTGCCCAACACTGTGTCGCTTTGTGCTGCAACCTCGGGTGATTAACGGATGCAAGCCAAATGGCCCGCTATTGGTGTGATACCAAACTCCTTTGATTTGGATGAAATGACGGTTTACTACATTTCTTTGATACTTTTTCCATTGCTGTTTTGAGACATTCTTTTGTTGGGATTTTCTTTTTATCTCGTTATATATATTATTTTTATCTCGTGTCTCTCTTATTTGGAGCGTAAAACCGTAATATTCTTTAATAATTTGGTAACATCGATATGATCGAAGCTTAAAGTAGTCAACTTATGTAAATTATATGCCACAAACACCGGTAATTGATCCGGATCTGTTACTTTGAAAACAGTTATCATGTCTACCAAATCCTTTTGTTTTTTATCTTTCCGCCAGGATAGGATTTCTTGACTGGTCTTACAGCAACTTCTTAGCTTCATTTATCTCCTCTACAGGGAATGCCGACACACATAATCTTATTTAACTATCGTTATTCATAACATCATGTCTGCTTCGATGAAACGCAAGGACTTCCGAAATCACGACGTTGCAGCTCGCGTACTTAATCCTATCGACGGATTTGACGGACATTATCGTACGATGACCACCCACTATACGTGTGTCAGAAAAAGCTAAAAGCCGAGGCTAAAACTATTATTAATATCCCTAGTAAAAAACCATCAAATGATTAAGCAAATAAAAAGAATGTCATGGAGAAACATTTATTTAAACATTTAGCAACATAATGTGGATGAACATAAAACTATCAAAAATAACTTTATTAGAACATTTTGAATTATCAAGCAACAAAGCGAAGTATACAATTTATTAACTTAATTCTTGGTTTGATAATAAATAACATATTGTATATACAAACACACAAGCTGTACGTATATGTATACATATGTGGGAAAACGTACATATATCTTCCTGAATAATTTGTATACTTAACATAGGTCCGTTCGATGCGGCTGCTGCGAAGCGAATGGGCCGAGTACTATTTTTTGTTCCCCCTTCGGACTCGGGGGAGAGAGGTGGTAAATCCTACATATCCTACAGAGTCGTATTGACTAAACACCACCACGAAAATGCCTCAGAGCTTGAGAAGATAGGCTTAATAGGAGCGATTGCACCCAGGGTGACGGGGCGACAGGCCGAGTACGGCCGGATCACAGTCTTTTATAGGTGGTGACAAACAAGGGACGTCACATCGGACAATTTTCTCTAAAGTTGTTATTTTGGCTCTGTTTAACAATTTATTCGAAATTGTTTATTAAGCTTGTAATTGCAAAATAACCCAATTGGAACAAATAAATAAGGTTATTTATACGGCATACATTGATAAAATTGGAAATATAAATATGAAAACATTGTAGATTACTTACAGGTTAGTTTTTGCTTTGCTAAATTATGTGATTCTTGTTGAAAACAATTTCTCATTCACATACAAGAAAATTACACAAACGTTAAACGTGCGTGCACGAGACTGAAGAAAAACGAAAAAGTTTTGGAGCTCGATGGGTACTGGATGGGTGCTAGGTGGAGAGTCCCATAAGGCTTATTAAGGTTAATTAAATAAACTCAAAAAACAGAAAAAGAACAGCTGAAGAATAGATCTTTCTCAAATATATGTACTGAAGTGATATATGACCATATGTAAGCTTTCATTTGGTACATAACTAAAAGAAAACTTGTTATATATGTATAATTTTAATTGTTATCTGGTTTGTTGTCTATATAAATAAATAAATTGAAATCCTTGTTACCTACTAACTAGGTAAAAATGTAAACCGGAATAAAAAGTAAACAAACTTGTTAATGGAGTCAGCACAAAGTACACATCTTTTTCTGATATTTGCACCTACTATATATATTTATTATTTTTATGAATATGAATTCGTTTGAAATTATTATTTCAAATGACACTATATAAAAGTTAATATGTACTATGGAACAGATTTAATTTTTTCATTTGCTGTAACAACCCTATTCACTAATAAAGAAATCATTTTTGGCACGTGTAGTACGATCTGGAAAAAAACGAGCTAGTTAGCTTCGGAAAAAGTAGAAGTAGCATTTGTGATTACTGTACCTTTTTCAAATCTTTTTATAAGTGCTTTGTAATAATTAGTTTACTTTTTAGACCAAAAAGAAAACGAAAATTTGAAAAAAAACACGTATTTCCTTTTTTTTATACTTTCAGCAATTTATGCATTTTGATGGAATATAACGATGAGATAAAATGCTTCTTTAAATATACGCATTTACAATTTGAATGCATTGTAGATAAAAGTCAACAACTATGCCATAGCTTAGCTTCGAATGCTGTGATATCTTAGAATAAAATCCAATACGTTTAGCCGTAAATGAGCTTCCTTTTATTATAATAGTAAGCACTTAAAATTATAATAGTAAGTTTATTTTGTATCTTGTGTCAATTGAACAGTATTTTAAGAGAAAAAGTTTTTTTTTATATTTTTACATAAAATATTTCAAAAAGCGTTATATTTTTATTATTGAATGAGAAATTTTAGGATATTTAATTTTATTAACATTTCTATAGTATGTAAACACGATTGACTTTATATCTTCTTGATTTTTTTTTACAGTACAAGATAAAAGTACAATCACAAGGATAAATGAATACTAATGTTTGCAATAAATTTACGGCGTTTCTATGTTATTATATGTATTATCAAAATATGCATTTTTAGAATTTAATATTATGTGGTATTAGAACTGTGGGACTATGCTTTAAGTAGCATAAGTTTGTAGAATCTGTTGTAGAATCGTTTTATAACATCGACTAAACGTTCACCATAATTAATAAAAGTAGGTAGTCCCTCCGTGGACATACATATAATTGCGACTGGGTCTGAAGAATGAAAAGTTAAAAATAATTATTAAGTGTATTTAACTTATTTATATTAGTTATTTGATACGACATACAAAAAAATCTGACTGACCTATATAAAAAAACCAAAACTTTAATCTATTTACTACTCGAAGTTCGGGATATATTATATAACTGATATTAACCTAGTAATATCAATTGAGCAAATTTAATATTTTATGGTTAGTTGAAGTACTGTACATAGGTACACAAATTTATCTAAAACAAGGGACAAAAAGGTACTTTTAAATCACTATTTGTGGATACAGTGATGTATTCGAAAGAAATGACGACGTTGGTTGAGTTTCTTTAATGTACATGCATTGCAACCACTGCTTAATATGCTACAGGCCTTATTTGTTTAGTTAAGTATGACAACCCAAATACGGAAGAAGTATTATAATTAGTTACCCCACTGCAGGGGCCCATCCCTATAGATAAAGACAGCATAAGAAGAGTGGGTAATGATATGACGCACCGTGGGGCCCGGTGTGGATTATCCTTCATCTAAGAAAAACGTCGCTGGCCCAGAGCAGTAAGATCCATGGCTTAGTGTGCCTTCCCAAGCACGGTGGGGCTCGAAATAAAGAAATTAATGGCCAACTATTCGAAGGAAGATTCTTGCGAAAGTTGTTTCATCATCATGATTTCAGACCAAACACTCAAAGCTCTACACCATTAAGTCCCTCAAAGAAAGAACTATAACGAACCAATAACGAGCAAAATATCTACTACGGAAGCATTTTTATTATGAAGTATTTTAGTAACGACTTTTTTGACATAAATAATATATCAAAGTTTTATAATAATAACGCCTATAAAAGAAATTAAGGTTAAACTTAACTTTTATCACTGTACTTAGGTACATACATCATAAAGTATTTTTATAAGAAAAAATTAAATCATGAATTTTTCATTTATAAAACTGTTTCACAACAATTCAATAATAAGTTTTGTGTAATTAAAAAATACAGAGGTAAATGAAAAGATATACAATCATGTGCCAAATCCACCCCTTAAGCGATACGGAAGTTTTAAAATTGTGCCACGTATTTTAAACTAGAAGTAGTTTTATCTTATTAAAAAATTATATTTGGTTGCTTAGTATACTAGTTAATATTTTTTACTAGAAAAAGGCAACTTATTTCTTGCGATTGAAATACCGAGACCTTGACAGATTTTTATATATTATAGATGTTAAACTTTATGAAGTTATTTATAGGTATATTATGTATCTAGAAAGACATAAGAAGTTTCCATTAATAAAAAACTGGTCATAAAAGCTTTTGGTAATTAAATAATGGCTATGCGTATATAGTTAACTGATGATATTTATAGCACTTGTAACCTTATCTTCGCAAGGGCAGTTGACCTAATTTCTCTATATCTAGGAAAATCTTATAATGCTACTCTTACAAATTGGGTAGCATGTATTTGACACCACGTTTGTGTATTAATTAACAAACACAACACTCACTGAGCTTCGTCGTCTTCATAGTACGAACAAAAACAGTACTGTAATACTGTTATTACTATGATTGTAAAAGAAGACTCACACAAGTTTTATTATAATCAAAGCCGTCCATATTAAGATGTACATACGTCATAGAAAAGGTGTTACACATCACATATCTAGCAGTAAAAGATACCTATGTTAGAAAATTGGTTGTCTGTAAAGACGGTTCACGGACGACGATATCGTCATAAGAAAATACTGATAAAATTGCATACTTTTATGAATTGAAATTATTATCACTGAATTATCAATATTTTGTATAATATAAAGAAGAAGTTAATTGAAAATTACATTTTTTTTTCGATAAATTAACATTTATTTGCACTATCTAATTAAAATATTTTATTATTAAAATTAAACAGATTAATTACAAGTAACAATGTGCTTTTAACAATTTATTAACAACTTATATACATGTGTGATATTTAAGGATCCTGTTGTATATTATAGAGGTTTATGTGTCTATATCATCTTATTTAGAGTTAGCGTTTCTACTCTTGAATCATGCTGTAACTGAGGAACAATTCATCAATTTTATATATAAAAATCACTTGCTATTTGTTTGTCTCGCATAAACTCGAAAAATAGTAGATGAATTGCAACAAAACATTGGGAAGTTATGGTACGCATGCCAGAAAAAGTTTTTATTGTATTATCAACACTATAAAGAGCATTGCAAAGAACGCCGGGCACAAGAAATAATAGTGGGCATTATATTGTAGTTTTTATTTAATTTTAATAATTACCATTGACATACAATTGCAATGAAATCGGACATTTCTCGCATAGTATTAAATAAAAAAACACAAGATTTATTAGAAGTGTCAAAATTAATCAATGGCTCAAATGGGTTCTGTGATGATTTATTAGAAACTTGTGAACAAACATTAGTTTATCAAAGGATTATAATGCTCCTATAAAAGAGATTTATACAGAAGGAAATGCTATGAACCTGTAGTAGTTTTGAAATAAAACGTTTCTTTTTTTATTTACTCGCTTTTGCTCGCAGTTTCACTCGCGTTAGATTTGATTTTGAGTAGATATAAGAACAAAGTGAAACATGTTCAAACTTCTTACATAACAATTATGTTTATGGATAAATATATGACAGATTGTTGCACACCAAGTGATAATTTTCCATCGCCAATTGCGCGCAAGTTCGCAGTAAAGGCTCATAAATCGAAAACTGCCGCTGCATACTTAGGAGTCTACGGGAAGTGTATGATGATTACTTCCAATTTCGGCTTTTATATCACCTTTAATAGGGTATTTGACAGGTTTTACGTTTGATATAGCATAATACATTTGCCAAGTAATGGCAAATTCATATATTTTTTTGCTGATTTGTCTACGAGTATTTTCTATAAAAATCACCATCAGTTTATACAATGGAAAATGCCAAAACGTCAAATACACCTTTATCCAGGTTATTTAATATCATGACGCCACCTGCTTGTAAACAAACTTTTAGCTGTGAAATCGAAATACGATACACCACACAATTTACACTGACATTCACCGTAAACAACTGAGTGACGTCACCCCATATTCAGCCAATTCCGTTTATTTTAATTACGGGGTCGAACAAGACCACGTTAATTTAATGGCTAAATTGGATAAAAAATGTTGACTGTTAAGCTAACAACAGTTAAATCTATACTTTCGTTGTAGTCAAATACCCTATTATGAAGGATTAGTGTTAGGCTGGAGACAGATTAAGACAGAGACTCGGTCGACGAGACGTCGTCGTCGACTGGCTAATAGTCCAAGCGACCAGACGTATTTTGCTATTATAGTTGTTTACTTTCTGAGTATTACTATTAATTTGAACATACAGTTTGAAGACGAAATACTTATCTCCTGAAAATCGCTCAGAGTGATGCAAAGCAAATTGTCCTACAAAAAACAACATAGTTAACATGTCATACTTTATCCGCTTTTACGAAACAACGAACATTTCTTTTAACTGCTTCAGTAACTGGTTCAGTAATGCAAGTAACCATATACTTTTCCAAAATGTGTATATACAACATAGTTATATTACACTGTAAACTATCGTTATTCAGGTTTAGTTTCCATGTTTCTGTCTAAAATTAATAAATTTTAAACGTACACTACATTTGTTTTATTATATGTACGCTCACTTTTTCGTGTTTTTATTATAGAGAGTTAAAAACTATTAATCTGGCAGACTGTGGACATTTTGTGATGTTTAATCTATTTTCACTTCAAAATCAAGTTGTGTTGTTAATATATTAAGCTATAACTTTTAAACTTCTCTGTATACACATAATTATTATAGTATCAATTTTTAAAAAGAATAATTATTTTCTCTCGTGTTCTGTTGTCCTCAAAGAAAATGGAAATGTTGCTCTATACTAGTATTATAAATAATTAAAACAACTTTGTTCTGAACTTTATCTTATTAATTGATTTTGTCAAGTGTTGTTTCATATTATTGACACCCAAATGTTGACTGTTAATCTCAAGAGTCAATCTTTGGCGATTGCTTGCTTGATAAGCTTGGAAATGGGTATTCTCACTAAGATTCTTTGACGAGGGTGCCTTCCGGCGGTGCCGGTGCGGTGCATTCGCTATAAACAGGTGCGGCTGCCCGAACACTCTATTTACGACAGATCTTACTTCAAAATTGATATTCAAGTCTGTGTATTGGATATTAAGTTTCAAAACCTTGTGACATTTTTTGCTAAATTACGATTACGGATGATATACGCCGAGGGATAATCGACAGCTCACAGTACTAACTTTGCTAGTTTAAGTAACGCATTTAACTTTGTTTGACATACTTCTTGTTGTTTTACCTTCTCTAAACATGTCTCCAGTTGCAATTGATTTGTTTCTATATTACCTGCGGTCACCAAAAACTGCTCGAAAGACTGAAAATAGTCGACCCGGAGCGAAGGACTATAGAAAACTACTAAAAGTTTGAATGGGACTAAGATACCTCAAGAAACAAATGCTCGGCTCTGTTTGGAAGGGGTGGCTGCGCAGAGTTACTAATAATTGAGTATGATATATGAGAGCAGAGATATATAGCCCCATTTCCATGTGAGGAACTGACACGATTATTACGAATTAATTGGAAAACTGGTAAAGAATAGGAGACAGAATAGAGACAAGGGTGAAGAAAGATCTCTGAAACAAGGTTCGCATGAACATTTTTCCAATCAAATGACGATAACGTACCAAGACAGTGGGCAGGGATACTTTTAGCATTGGTATGTATAATGTTGAAGTTTTTTTGGAATATCACTAAAATTATCATCCAGAAGATCAGAAAAAGGTCGATCGAGAAAACTCTTATGGTGCAAGGTGTAGGAAGCATCATATATTACCTTTTTTGTTGAACCAGGGGAAATCATTATAGATTCACCACAGCGGGTTAGCGGCGGGGATATTTGAGAACAGTCATCACTACGATCCAAGGCAGGCAGTCCGTGAGCCTCTTTACAGTGGGGAATTTCAATGGCGTGTCTGGACGACCCATGTGACGTGTGACGTGGTATGATCACCTATCCGCCGTCTGCCGCCCCGCCGGGTTCAGGAGACTACGCTTGTTTGCGCAGCGTCACCCTCATTACCCTTCCGTCGGCCCGCACGGGTTTGGTCTTCCATCGCAGACTGTACCCCGTCGCCCAGCACCCTTCCTAGCAGGGATAGGTGAAATCGGTCTGCACCACTGGTGCAGAAACTGGGTGTCTTGGAAACACCCTTCCTCTACCGGGGTCGTATGTTATCTCTCGTACGTAAACGACAAAATGCTGACAAAGTAACCCTAGTAAAAGTAGCATAGTCTTCCATAGATTCACCACATCTTTTATCTTTAATTAATATTAGAGTATCTTAAAGCCATACAAGATTACGCAATAGCCTAGTATTACCTTTTTGTAACACCCACCACCGAAAAAACTACTATTTTTTTATAAGATCCCCAAAAAGCTATAATAAAGCAGTTGATACTGCATAACTGGACATATTTAATTCAAAAAAAAAACAAATTCGAATAAATCCCGAATGATGACTGGTTCAATGTGATTTCTTAATTATATTTGTTAATAATTCTGTATTTATCATAACTATTTTAAAATCTAGACCATTATTTGTGATGTTATTATGTATTTGCGAAAACTGTTTAATTGTGTATATTGTTGTCAAGCTTATTATGATTTTAGTCATACTCATATTGTATGTTTTCCACATAAAAAATAAAAAAAGACCCAATCAATTCCAGCCAGCAAATTTTTTAACATCACCTTATTCTAATTTGCCAGTTTATTTTTTTATTTTCGGTCCATATTTTCCTGATATGTTTTTGAACTGAATTATTGTAAAAATAAAATCAAAAAATAGTTTAAGCAAAAATGCTTTAACACCCCAAACCAATGAAAAATTAAAAAAACGATGTATAAAGCTACCACGAGAAAGTTATAAAGTTTCTCCTTTATAACTAATTGCATCTTTACGTGACTCTGTTAACATTGTACTGTGGTTTTATCACGATAATTATGTAGGTATATAATCTTATGAAGATTGTTTCCCCGGTGTTAGTTTTAAATATGTTACCAAACGGTGGCAGAAATTAAAGTCACAATACTAAAAAATCTTCAAATTTAATATTTTTTTGTTCATAGTCATTCACTTCTTGTTCTGTTCAATAAAATATTATTAATATTAAGTCTTGAGGTTCTTCAAGTTGTGAAAATATCCTGTGGAGCTTGATGATGCAGCCATTAGTACATGGTACCTAAAATCTCGGCGGTTCTGCTACTTTCCCATAGGTCGAGCATTAAATGGGTGACCAAATATTTATTACAACATTTCATGCTTTAGACGACACGAAGACGACGACACCCTATAGTCTACCTATATCGTTATAATTTTTTATGGGTTTTTCTAAAGCAGATCATATGTAGAAGTGAATAGATATGGAGTTATTTAAACTCAAACTGGCATGGCCACTCGTCTTACATATTAGTCTGGTAAAATTAATGTGCGGCGTCGCCGCCAGATGTTAATTTAATTAAGATGAGATGTTGTTAAATTAACTATAACTATGAGATGGTTTAAATTTATCTGCTGTGATAACAGTATCCAATGCTATAAAAACAGTAGAAAACATAATTAAATAGTAAACTTAGGAAGCAATAGAGGGAATATTTCGTTCTCGTGCATTTTGATCGTCCAACGATAAAGAATATACAAAGAGATGAAAGAATGATGATTTTGCAAAGTTAGCTTTCGGTTCTATATTGTGCATTTTGTAAAAATCTCATTTTTAACTATAACTTTATTAAATTTGAAACTAAAGTCTCAAAAACTAATTACTCTTCGTGTCCCTCTTTCCAGATTTTAGTATTTTGAAAGGGGAATCCTCACGTTCCATAGTGTCTTGAGTCCAGGATAGATATTAGAATAATAATATATAAAAATTAAATAAATAAATATATATATAAAAATTAGAATAATAATTGATTGTTTTAAAATCGTAAGTGTATCAGATATCTCAATGAAATATTTAAAAGGACGCCATTGTTTTTAGAAAAAGTAGAAACAAACATTTTTACGTAGGAAATATGTCCTACTGTGAGGCAAATTAAGAATTTCTCTAGTTTCTATGCTCGAGGTGGTGTGTAAAATATAACGAAAAATGTGTTCTCATTTAATTTTATATAATAATAGTCATTGGGGTATCTATATTTACTTTATTATCATATATGATTAACATAACATCTAAAAACGGTGCAGGAGGATTCGACTCATATCTAGCCCAAACAATATACCAAAATACTGTCAGGCAGCAGTGATCCTTGATTGCACAGACAAAGTCATCGTTTATAGTGAGCACAGATTCCATGAAACAAAACTTAAGTCTTCGTTGATAGTAACCAATGGTTACTAAAAAACAAAGCCCAAGTCGTCGGTAAAGATCAGAATTAAGTCCGTATAGGTAAGCCAGGTTGTACTTAAAGAAATCGAAATTGCAATCAAAACACATCAGCTTGAGCGTTAGCAATAAGTGACATGACTGCTGACAATGATTTTGAATTATTGACATTCGATTGACAAACAAGTGTTGCCATTAAAGGAAACCAATAATATAAAATCACGAAATCGATTCATCGACTTATTTTATTACTTTCTTTGTTTTAGGGAATTAAAACCTTAGATTTATTTTCATTTATATTTTCTGTTATTTAGTTTATGAACTACGTTGTTTTTGTAAACTCTTAAGTTATTTATTCTGTTGAATGTATTTTCATCGCAATCGATTCGCATGGATGTTTAATGTGACATTATATCTAAAATATAATAGAAGTGCCGGCAACATTTTACTACATAACTTATGACCATTTATAAACGAAAATACATGTAAAAATCATTTCCTAGTTTGATAATTTCCACGGTGGGCCCAGAACGGGCATTCCCCTTTCTAGATAAAAACTATATTGGAAGAACGACTTTTTTTATATCATCTTTAAATAATGGAATAGTTAATCTAAACTTAGACAAATTATTATTTACTAAAGAACAAATTAAGAAGGTATCACATCACTTTGAAAACTATCTCTGCATTGTCATATAATGGGGAATATGCACGTGACTTAAATATGGACAAAATATTTTTTTTGTAACATTTATTGCTACTGAAAACACACTATACAATTATTTTTAGAATTTATTTTAATTTAATAATGATATTTAATCATCAAAAAGTGGCTGTTTTGAAATTACCGCGCAAATTTTCGAAACGCAACACTATTGGTGGAACAAAACGTGACGTCAGTTTTACACGAGACGTCTGCTGTCAACAAGCTATTTGTATGGTTTCTTTTTTGAGGAATAATTGTTATTGTATTGTGTCGCTGTTTTTTATCTAAAGTTAATAGTTTTACGTGTTCAAAGTATTAATTAATTGTGAAGAAGGACTTAGAGAATGACTGAAACCGGTTTCGTAAAAGCGCAGTCGGATAATCTTACTTGTAAACTAGGTTATGTTTTTGTAGAGGTTTGTAAACAAAACAAGTAGGTAGGTAAAAGTAAGAATGATTTGTATATGTATTTTACTTTTTTAATATCCTTACTTACATTGAAATGATCTTCACAACAGTATAAACAGCTCAAACACGATACATTGTCTCTTCTCAACGCCTTACAGCACTTTTTCCTTAGATTTTCACCTTTCGGCATAAGGAAATACACTTTGTCAGGTGCAGTGTTGATGTTATTTGGACACATAGGAACGACACAATATTTATAATATGGTTTTTTGTACTTTTCCATGGTAATTAAGTCGATATTCACTCACTTATTTATTTTTTGGTAATTTTGTAAACCAAACACTTTGCTGTTGACATCGAACTCGTGTAATGGTGACGTCACGAACAAGCGCGCCAAAATGGCCGCGTTTAAAATGATCGCGATTTTAATATTTATTTTTTTGCATAATAGTTTATATTTTGGACGTGATATTTGTATGTTTGGTAATGTAATAACTAGTAGAAACATATAAAAAATAAAAAAAAATCATGCATATTCCCCATTACCATTCGATAATTTATTTGATATTTGAGTGATTTTACACCACTGTGCACCGTGTCTCACCTAGAATATTCCACGACAGTCAGCACTCTGTCATCGACCTAACGTGCACGTGTAAAGAGTAAGTGTGGTGTCGTAAATTTAAGTTCTTCTGCTAGAAAACGTAAAATGGTACGCAAATTTTCCATTAATAAAAATTAGTGTAAATAATAACTAGGCGATGCATAAAGCTACGCTAGCAAAAGAAAAAAAAAATTTGTTTCGATGGGAATTTTATCGAATTTCAAAATTAGGGCTCCGTCACCACCTGGTCCTAAACCTGTTGATTCGATTCCATACAAAAATATTAAAATCGGTTAAATATTCGGGAAGTTATGGCGTAACAGAAATTGCGCCATTGAAGCTGATCCATTAGCTTCGCTCGCTCCGCTTCAATTAGAAAAAAAAATACTCTAAATCTCAGCAGGAAAATTTTCTGTTACTTGTATTATCTTAAATTAAATACAATTTATTGAGACTATCGACAGAAGCGATAATATCGTTTAAGACTCTTATTTTTATTAATATTTTTTTGCAGGCTCCTATTTGATATTGCAGCAGTAAATGAATGACAGAAATTATTTAAAATTATTATTTTACTTAGTACTCTTATAATTTCAACCTCTGTCAGACGATGAAAACATATAAAAATTACTGCCACCAGCTCCGCATCTATATATCTCTGCACTGTGTCTCACCTATATTCCACGACAGTCAGCGCTCAGTAGTGTTGCAAACTGTTGATAATATTTCTATTGATTTATTCATCGGAAACATAACATGCTATCGATAGAGTCGATAGTATCGATAGTATTGTTGGCCGTAAAAAATAAACAATTGATAGTATCGATACTTTCTATGTTTTCGGTAACTCGTGCGTCGGAGCTGAAACACACACTTTTTCATTACTATTTGGAATTATTTTAATTAAGAATTTGAACGTAATATGCCACAACTTCATAGTGAACAGTCACTCAACACGAAATCTCATAAACTACAAAAGCTAGGAGTGTCATATTTTGCATGGTAATTCCTTTTAGGACGTAGGTACTGACTAAGACGGGATTTTGCGAAATTCAACCACTAAGAAGCTAAAATAGGGTGGCAATGTTTGTATGAAACTTCTAAAGTTTCCAAATTATTAGAAAATATTCATTGTTTATAGAAATTAAAATGTAGTTAAAATTAACCGACGTCAAAAAGAACGAGGTTATCAATTCAGATATTTTTTTATCTATGTTCGGGCATAACTTTTCAAAAAATGACAGCAAGTCAATCGCCTTTGCTGCTGTCACTTAAATATGCATTGTTTACGCAATCACATAACATAACGCCTTTACCTTCGAAAGAGGTACAAAGATCAGTATTGTAGTCGGTTTTTTTGTTAAAAAATATTTTAATACGAATTATTTTTATCTCTCATTCATTGTCGTTTTCTGTAAAACTATAGATTGAAATAAATAATTAAATATTCGAAAACCATACAAAATTTTATTATCTATCATAATCACAAATGCTATTTTTTTAAATAGGACTGAAAAAGAAAGAAATGAATGACAGTTTACAACATGAAACCATAATTTGTTTCGAAGACGCAGCGCAGTATGGTCGGTCCGTCATTAGGTATGGCTACCCGAACGGGCAACTGAGTCTATTAATTTACAGAATGGTGATGTTATAGCGAGTGAGGCAACGTTCAGCCCCTGTACGGCTGTGTTGTCGCAACGTGTTCCTGAATCAGTAGATTACGGTCTAAATATTATCAACAGCCCTACCCCGAAAGTTACAGAAATATTTTTTTTTTTTTTGATTGATTCGCAAGTTAATGTGAAGGTGTCGAAGTGAATCGGGCAGCTGCAAATATGCGAATAATTATCCCGTAATGAAATGGGCAGCTACTTAAAATACGCCCATAATCATCCCGAGGTGAATTGGACAGCTACTGAAAAATATGCCCATTATCATCCTGAGGTCAATAAACAGGCAATTGTGAATTATAAGAAAAAAAACAGCATGTAATGGTTTGAAAAATTTAATTTATATCTGGCTGCCACTATGACCAAAACTTTATTATTATCGTTTTTGTAACTTAATCACGTCAAATGGGTGAACGGTTTTAATGGGATTCGGCATATATGTAGATTATACTGATACAATGTACGATTGCCGTAAGACCGTGTGGGCAATTTTCTCATATAGGCCCACATTTAAATTTTCACAAGAACGAAGTCGCGGGTAACAGCTGGTAAGACGATATTAGACGAAATCTTAACCCAAGATAAGAAGCCAAAGCACTTATGTTATGGAATGCAGAAACAATGACAGTACCATAACACCCAGACCATTGACCCAGCTGGGGTCGGTCGCAGGACCTCTGAGTGGAATTATCACTGGTATGCAAGCCGTCGAGTGGCTTAGATAGACGCCATCAAATCCATAACATATTTTAAAAAATACTCGTAATTTCAGTAGTCTTGACAAGCAGTCAACCTCATTTATTACCATTGGATTCCACTTTTTGATCACTAATATATGAGTTTCTTTAGACGCTGCAAAGAATATTTCTTATATTATTTCCGATGGACCATATTTCTTAGGAATTCTGAACGATTCGGTATATTTGTAGTTGGATCCCAAATACTATTTACGTTTGATCCCAAAATTAGCTGATCCGGCCACGCGTTGCTGTGGCTCAGCTATTATAATTTGCAATGTTTTATTATTATAAATTAGAATGAAACCTATGCTATGTCCTTGTTCGGAACAAACCAGCAAAGTGAAAAGCAAACTTGGAGTTCATTGCGATCAAACACTGTGACATCGAATTTTTATATTTAAAGATAGATGACAGTGCACGATACGCTCTCCGTCGTAAGAATACGAACTCGGAATAAAATCGAACTCGTTTTTGTGAAAAAAATTATTACTAATAAAATGAGCTAATAATGGCAGAGATATAAATATATTTTAAAAACTTACTCTTGCTTTGAGCATGGGTGATGTATAGATTGGTTGGTTAACAGGGTCACATTTTTTTCCATATTTGAAATAGTGCAGGTTTGACATAGCTTTTTTGTTTTTTCACAATTTTTTGTGGTGTATGTTGTGTATAAAATAAGGTTAATATGTGTATTTTCTAATTGTTCATTGTTGGTTCTGAAACTAAGGTTTTATTCATTATAGTATCAGAATTTTATCAATGAATACTCTTGAATATTTTGGATTTTCATATCACTACTCATAAAGACGCAATATCAAGTGAGAACCAAATAAGGCAAATTAAAATTCACGGATATTTGCTTTCGGCGCACCCAGCTATAAACTACCAATACACAGTACTTAAGTTACGTAACCTAACGTAAGCCCTCTAAATCGTGAGAGTAAACAACTGTGAAGGTAACCAGCATTTTGCGATAAGTAGCCCGTTGTGTACCGTTCTTTGTAATCCTGGATTGGGTCAGAGATTTTTTTTAAAGATTTCAAATGTTATAAATTGCTGTCTAGTTGTATGATTTTAAGTCAACCGGTACACTGGTACAGTAGTTCCCTAGAAGTATTGATTTAACTTTTTCTAAACATTTCCTCGCACATCATAATAGATATATGTGTGATTAACAAGTAACAAACTTGATAATTGAATAACTCTCAAGAATAACTGTATGATTTTGATGTGGTGAAAAAGTTATAAAATAGAGCAAAAAGTGATCGAGTCCATTTACATCAAACTCAAGTCTTGCGGTTCGTGGCAGAAAGACGTGGGTTAAAATGTTATTTAAGGTGAGATTTTAGAAAACCTATTTTGTTGTTTAATAAGTTGGCAAATTTTATGGTCAGAAAACTTAGCAATTACGTCGTAAAAAGACCTAGATCAAATTATCGAGAATAAAGGGATTTTGTTTTTAAATCCACACAGTCGATCCTAGTTTTCTTATAACAAAGTTTTCATAATATAGCTCACGTTTAAGGTTGTATCTTTGGGTGTACGTTTTAGGAGATGATTAATAAAGCCGAAAATGGACATGAAAGGAAACGCTTAAGCAGACGGAAGCAAAATTGAACTGAATCTATTTAATATTCGTATTACAGTCGGCACAGCTTAACCTGCGCAAATAGTGACATAATAATTTCAGTTTCATCATTATCATATATTTACACAACTCAATAATCACATTAATTATCTTGATGTTAACATTTACTTTGTTTTAGACTAATAGGCCTTAGGAGCAATGCTGTCTTGAATCAAAAATAGGAAACAAAGATTTCGTCGGCAATCGTCGTCATAATATGAGATGTTTAAAATCTACGTAGATTATCATTATCTAAATAATGGTATTTGAAAACATGACATACATATCGATATGAAATTTAAAGAAACTTCCATAGATATATTTCATAGTTTTAATTGATGAAATGAAATAAGATCCATCTGAGATTAAAAACGGTTTTTATCACGGTTTTACGAACTACTGATTGCATATCAACTTATCATACAAAAAATTGAATTAATTAAAAAGCAGCGTTCCCCTTGCGACTCTGACGTGAAAAGGTAAAGGACAGAGTAACTTTCTCATTTAGAATAGTATTAGTATGGCTATCTGTATATTAATATTATTAATTATGTTACTATCTAGTAAAACTAAAGTTGTCAATAAATGTTCAATGCTTCAGAAAAAAGTTTTAACACCTTTATAACCTAAGTAAATAAACCTCGTTTAACACAGACAAATCACAGATCGGACTACTTGTCTTACGACAACTGTAATGTATTATACGGGTGTCCCAAAAAATAGTGTCAAGCGGAAGTCCAGAGCACCTTTTTGGCTATCCGAATCACCCCCATGTATGTTCCGCGATTTACTGTAATTTTCGAGTTTTGAATTTTTTACTAAAATTTTGAGAATTATTGACATAAACAACTTAAAAAATAAAAAATGTAAACGACTTTTTTGAGATATTTTTTTGCATCTCAATTTATATGAATTGTACTTTAATGCCTCAAACATTTGTCTTCTTAACTTTAATGGAAGTTTTAAAAATGATGGTACAAAGTGAATAAACTACGGTCAGTGAATTATGTCTTAAAATTCAACTTTAAATTCAAAATCTTAATAGGTAGCTTAATGGTTCGTAAGTAAGTTTAAAAACTGCGCCAGACTCTCAGCTTTCATAATCATAAAAAAGTAGTACTTAACGGGCTACTTTTGCTAAAATCGGATTCTAAGACAGAGAAGTGGAAAAATCTTAAAATTAGCCATTTGGTATTAAAGTTTTTTTTGCATTTTATCATTTCTAAAGTTAATTAGATTGTTAACTAATCGAAAATGATTACATAAAAGCGAAGACTTTACCATTTGAATGTTTAGTTTTTAGAAAATTCTTTGAACTCGCTCTATTGTGTAATACTTGAAAATTAAATTAAGTTACAAAATAAAATCTTTTAAAAGAGGAAGCTAAATGAAACAAAAAGTAACTGTTATTCATTATTTATTACAAAAAGTTGTCAAAATGTCTCACTTCCTGCTCAATACAAGTTCTGCACCTTCTAAAAAGTTTTCTTTTAACTGAATAAACGCTATTCTGTTGTTTTTTATTGTTTCTTCTGCGTGTCGCAATTTATGATATCCCCAGACAAAGAAATCAATATTGTTTTAGTCTGGGGACCGTAGGGGACGCGAGAAAATATTCATGCCATGTTAATAGAAAGACAGTTACAACAGTTAAAAAGTTATAAATGCTCAATTCGCAAATAAATTTGATAAAATGTAATTCATCAGAATTTAATTTAATTTTAAGATTTATCCCTATAATTTAATATTAGGTCCCATCTAAAATATTTCCTCTTTGGTTAAGAATTCTGAATTTAAATTTATTTTATCCATATAGCTGATACATTTGAGTTTCTAAAACATTCATTCATTTTTATTTTCCTGATTAGTTTTTTGTATAGTCAATATTGCACAATGGAAAACATGAAATATCCCTATATTTACGAGTACGAATTTTACCGTGACACTAGTGCTACAGAAACAGCTAAAAGGATTAACGATGAAGTGTTGCAACAGATAACCCGGTACCTTTCTGCTTTTCGTTCTAGAAATTTCGATCTTCAGAACAAGCCCCGTGGACAAGCAAAGTGGACAGTTAAATTTGGCGTGCAAAATTAAATTATTTAGGATATCCAATTATTTTTTTAACATAAAATTGAATTAAAAATTAAAAGTACCATAAAATATTACATGTTCTATTCAATCCATTATATATAATGTCGTCATTTCCAAATAGCTTTGTAATATTATCATTATTAACAATAATTTTATCATTATATAATTTCAAAACATTCATTAAGATTAGAACTAAGGGAATTTTATTATATGCCATTTTCGCAATTGTGGTACAAATTCATTCTTATGTAATTCTTTTATTTCAATGGGTATTTCAAAGCGCTCTCTGATTAAAGCACGTTTTTTTAAATATTTTTATATTTATTTATAATAAGTATATTTTTAACTTTTGGAAACGCACACCAATTATATAGTTCTAAATTATGTAGTTTCTGTACTATGAATACTAAATAATATAAATATCACACAATATTAAGCCCATTTTAGATTTTGAGCCCACAGGATCTTTGGCACGTAGGCAGGATCGCTACCATTGCTCCAATCGGCTATCGATTTGTTTTACATAATTAAAATTACAATTCACTTGTAGATAAAATTAACTCCAGTGAGTTAGGACTTGTTATAAGTATATTAAGGATTTTACGGATCATAAGTACCAAAAACTACTTAAATACATATATTGTGCCTTAGTACAATCTATAATTACCTATTGTATCCCTATCTGGGGTGGAGCATCTAAAGAAAAAAATTTGAAAGTTGAAAGAGCACAGTGGCTACTACTAAAGGTTATGTCCTTTAAGAAAATTAGATTTCCCACTGAGCAACTTTATCAATTGAACGATTTACTAACAGTGAGGAAACTGTATATTTTGTCTACTGTACTCAGAAGACACAGATACTTAAACTATGATCCAGGCTTGCTAATCAGAAGACGAGCACATATTGTTATTCCCCAAAAAACATGTAAAACGTACTTTGCTAGTAGACAATATTATACAATTTCAGGACACTTGTATAACAACACAAATAAAATATTGAATATTTATCCAGAGACCTATCGCAATTGTGTTATGGCGGTTGCGGATTTTTTGAGAGGGCTAAATTATGAGAGGACCGAAGAAATGCTGAATACCTTAAAATGTTAATCCTTATATAAATATGTATTATATTATATCTTTACACACATACACACACACACACACTCACACACTCACACACACACACTCACACACACACTCACACACACACACTCACACACACACACTCACACACACACAACACATACACAACACATACACACACACTCACATGCACACACACACTCACATGATTAAGATTAATTTACCTGTCAATTTAATTTTAATGTTAATTTTATTTTCTTTAACATAATGTAAGATATGGAAGAGCGGGGCCCTCTGGCACAAGTATTGTTATACTTAAAAGAAGGCCCCAACCCCTATGTTTTTAGTCATTAAGTGTTTTGAAAGAAATAAAATTAATTTTTATTTTTTTATTTTTAAGTAAATTCAATCTCTCACTAAAAACCAACCCTTTGTGACCATCATTTAGATTTAAATATTTGATTATAGCAACGGGACACGCATACCCACTTACGTTTTTGTTTTACTGCTCATTAAGTTTCCCATAAAAAGCCACCTCCTCTCCCCCTGGATTTCTCCCGGAAACTCCGCTTGTGATGAACCCGATTGTTACATTCAACACATGCCTACGACAACGAAGCAGCTGCGTAGTAAATTATTTGGCCTATGTAGTATTACCACTTTTTATTTCCAAAAAATTTGCCACTGGCACATGGCTAACTTTTTGGACCAGTTATTTATAATAATATAAAATTTTTGTTGTAGTGCAGAAAAGGTTAAGCACATCTTCAACGCAGTATAAGATCTACCATATTTGAAAAAAAGGCCCCATAGCTTGGCACATGCATAACATAAATAAACATCTCTTAGGGTTATTGTTCACAACTGCATCCTAACATACACACTGTATATTAAAGTTACGATTAGTAGTTCAATAAGTAATTCAAGCTAGATCTAAGGAGTGTTCACTAATAGAAATAGATAAGAATTTTACAATTAAAATCAGAATTCTTTATAAATACTAGCTGACCTTGCCACTTGTTGCTGTGTAATAAATTAATCGGTTGAGTAGTTTCGGAGTTCATCGCGATCAAAGACTGTGACGGTGTATTTTTATATATAATGATGACTAATGTGAATATATATATATATTCATCTATCAGTGCAGTTAGTGAAATAAGTGTGCACCTAATCATCAAAATTGCTGTTAAAAAATTGAAATTTGAGTTTGAGATAAGCCTGATTTTTGCTATTAAATAAGAGTAACTAAATCCATCAGAATTCTCTCCAATTTGTTGTTTTTCATTTATTTCATTGATAAAACTGCACCCCTTCTCCACTTGAGAAAACTTACTGCGGCGGGGCATACTACTTTTTAAATGTCTTGACATTTTTAATCATGTACCATTAATATTTAACATAAACTTAATTACATGTTTAAACCTCCTTTATATTCTGATAAAAATCCAGCCATAAAACGGTGCCCAAACCCGCCACTTTAATTTTTAACAATTTTTCATTTGCCCTTGACATTTGTTCCACCAAACAAAAATAACGACCTCATTTCTAAGTCTTTTCTATTTTTTTTTCTTTTTGTTTAGAAGTTCGGGAAAATAAAGTACATTATATTCTTTATTTTCATTTTTTACACTTTCCTTACTTTTTGACATTTCTGGTCATAAAATATTACATAATCCTTACATATACCACAGCTATTTTTATTTTATGGCTCACTTTTTTATACATTTCATATTACTCTTATTAAATATTTTATTCTTAATTTACAGCCTGTGCTATTTTAACTACTTTTTGTCTTACATAATATATTACTTTATTTACCTTATCATAAATAATTGGCTCAAAAGGTTTATTTTATTATCATATCATCTTCATATTTCCTTTTCTCTTTTTTAGGCTGACGTCATATTATCTCTCAAACTCTGAGCAAGAATATGAACACGAATTTAATGCCACCTCTCTTCAAAATCGATCAATCCGTTAAGGCTACATTATAATGAAACGCACATATTTGATATCCACGTACATTGCTTCGTCTTGATCGCCCGGATTATTCAGGCTTTTGAAAAACCTTCATAAGGAGCCAGTCTCTTACAACGATATTGTCAAATGGGCTATGCTTTATAATTAGCTTTTAACATTAAATATCGTGAGTTATTTAGCTATTTTTAAGCTTTTGTGAGACTTTAAGTCGACACGAAGAGTCAATGAGATAATTATTAAATATTCCAGGATATCTATAACTTTGCAAACTATTCTGTATGTGTGGCTAATGGCGGCTATTTTCATGTTTATGAAACTTTTATAATTTTTATATATTTTATGTATTATTCAATGCAATCTTATATGATAAATTATTATAAAAGAAAAATACTATAAAAAATCGACTCAGGTCACAAGTGAATTCACATGCGGGAATCGAACCCGCAACCTTTGGAAATCCGGTCCAATGCTCTCCCAATGGAGCTACCGAGCGTTGTGAACACTCGTCGAAATTCTCAAGTACCGATTGATTTTACGCTTTAAGCCAGCGTTATGAAACTTGTTGCTTTATTATTATTATTATACTACTACTACTACTCTTTCATTCAGCAAGATTTTTTATTAAACACATTTTGATCGTAAATGATCAAGGTCGTAATTGTGACATCATGGTCTATTATTATAATAATATTTTGTAAAAGTATCCATTAGTAATTTATATTTTAAATAATGTGTCACAGAGTTATGTTTTATTTCAAATGATCAATATTGGTTATTCCTCTAGTTTCCTTATTATCCTCTCCATATTAAGGTTTTCTGGTAGAGACAGTTTTTAGCGATAAGCGATAAGGATTGTTTTCAAGAGAGTTATGATATAGAAATGATGTGTTATAAATGTTATGTGATTTGTTGTTGTATTACATATAATACTAAGAGTTAAAAAAAGTAACAAATCACAATTAATCTTTTTTTTACAGTGCCCACACATCAAAGCGCATTGCCAAGGTCATCATAGTGCTAATATGGTTTCTAGCGCTTTCATTAGCAGCGCCAATGGCAATGTCTTGGGAAGTTATCATGGAGGATGAAATAGATTCAGGCAAGTAAAATTTTATTGGTATATAGATATATGACTCATTTAGCCACCCTCCCTAATCACTGTGTGTATATGACAAGGGATCATTATTCCATACAGTTATATTACCCCTCTGTAAAGCTACTGCGCGTATACATGACGTAATAAGGTTAATTATGCATACAATAGACTTAATACATTAATGAGCTACTTTATCCGTAAAATAATGGACGATGTAGGCGGTCACTGCTTCGGGGTAATCTTCACAATAACAACACTGTTCGCATTTTAATCACATATAATTCACATCCATTACACTGAATATGAAGCAATATTTTCCAAATACAAGGAATAGTCTTTACTCAGGTTTACACCGTTCAAGCTGTTCACAGTAGGTCACAATTAAGCGAGAAGCAATATTGACGGGAAGTGCATATAAAAAAGGTACAAAGATGTCACTCATAATGCGTCTGGTTAATGACTGGTGATCACGCTCGCCATGGAAGATAAGGCGCAAAGCCGTTATCGCTAAATCCGAACAAAAGAAACTATTTGGCAGTTTGCTTGTGGCGATGCAAAACGGGCTAAGTTACATAATTAATATTTGAGCAAACTAATTTGTCTATTTTTCTACTAGTTTGATGGAATATTATATTTATGTAATTAAGCAATATATATTTTACTTATAATTAAACTCTATTTGTTCATATTATTTATTTAAAATTTTAGGTGCAGTTGCTTTACTCCACTTTACTCCATTGTCGAAAATAACTATATTTAACGGTGTTTGACCGCGATGAACTCCGAAACTATTCAACCGATTTTGATTATTTTATTTCATTTTGCTGGATTTATTCCGACTTAGGTCATAGGATAGGTTTCATTTTGATTTATATCACAGCGACACGTGGCCAAGTTGGCTAGTCTTAGTATACATATAAAAATTCCCTATCACAGTGTTTGACCGCGATCAACTCCGAAACTACTCAAACGATTTTAATTTTCTTTTTCTTTTTCTTGCATTTGTTCCGATTGAGGACATAGGAAAGATTTAATTTTATTAAATAAAAAGTATTTAAAATTATAATAACTGAGTCACAGCAATGCGTGTCTAGGTCAGCTAGTTTTAATTTAGATACCTATAATAAAAGTAAAATTTGCGAATATATTTATAATATTATATTTGTATAGTCAATTTTCTATGAACCTCCCCAATGAGCGATTCCCTGGAGGATTTTCTATACATAAGCCTGACAATGAATTATAAAAAAATTGTTTAAATATCTGAGGTAATTATTTTAATGCCTTTTATAAAAAAGAGAATTATTTTAAATTAAATACTCTATTAATACGACGAATTTTTTTTTCTGCTTATTATTTAATCGGGAAGTCTATTTTAGGCCACGGAAAGTGTTGCGTTTCAAATATTCATGCATCTCCGATCCTAACATTCCAACTCCTAACTTCATAT
Organism: Calamotropha paludella; assembly: GCA_927399485.1. Lineage (NCBI taxonomy): Eukaryota > Metazoa > Arthropoda > Insecta > Lepidoptera > Crambidae > Calamotropha > Calamotropha paludella. The sequence goes on along the minus strand of OV656810.1, from coordinate 16,192,412 downwards.
AAGTAAAAATTTTATACTAATTATTGACTGTTAAATCGCAGAAGGGTTTGAGCGTAGTTTAACTTCGTTATTTTACAGAAGAACCAGAAAAACATGTCGTATTTTCAGAAAAAAATCATGTTATAAATATAAAATAAGTGCCACATTAGCTTTGCGAATAGAAGATTTATGACTATGTACATATTTTGATAGAAAAAGATAATAATCTTCGATATTAAGTGCTCCGAAATACAAAATGCCGCCACTTTGAACTAAGGAAAACATTTCAAGCAACCCTAGAATAATTTATAATTATAAAGAAATGTTTTTTCTTCATTAAATATTTCTTCCGCTGTTATTTAGTGTAAAGTAAAAGTGAGTTCAGTTTCTCATTAATACACAATAGAGGAAGTCAGTATTATATTTTATAATACAATATTTTAGATATACAAGCTAATTCCTTTAAAAAAATATCATTTATAAATCACCTCATCAATATATGTTCATTTATTCGTTTCATATGTTCTTTTCATTTATTTTTCATTTTAATTTAGCTCTTTGTTGTTTCAATTTCTATATCTACGTCAGTTAATTCATCTGGGTAACATTAGTATTTCAAAGCAAAAATTCTTACAACCTAATGCTAAAACTGAATGTGTATAAAAACCCAATATCACCCTTAAATGTCGCTTAAGCCCTTTTAACTTGATTGTCGATATTTTAAATATTGTTAAAGGTATTCAAACGTTCGTAAAACATTCCCAATCTCTATCTAGGAAAGATTCGATATGTACTATTACAAGCCCTATGGACTGTTGGACTATTACTATTACACGCCTATTACAAGCCCTGTTGGACTTTAGCCAGTCGTATTTAGGCAAGTTCTGTGTATTTACACTTTGGTGGCGCGGTACTTTTTTTCTTAAGCATGACGACCCGTTTTCCCTCTTTGTTGATGACGTAACGGGGCACAATAACACGTACAGTTTATTGTTCGACGAGAAGAAATGTGCTCTAATGTTTCTGACCCACTTATTGAAGTGGTCTTATGTAAATTATTTTATCTTATTTAGATTTGTTTTACTCAAAATTTGTATGATTAATCATAATAATCTTTGTATATAATAACATGATTTAGCCTAGTTTAAAGCACGGAGCAAAATTTGTTTTTGCTCCGTGGTTTAAAGTAAGCACTGTGATACTTATAAGTTATAGATAATAAGGCAACACATACATATATGAAATTAGATAATATTTAATATATGAAAAACATCGAAATGCAAAACGCAAAAGGACATTCCACCTCGGCCAAGCCGGTCATCGCCAGATACATAGATGTGAATGATTGTTTTATCAAAAGCTATTTTTTCTATTTTGTACCTAGCTGTGAATACCCGCTTCGCTGGGTTATTTTCAATCTTATGGTTATTTGTTAATGTTAATAATCTATCACTACTGACTTCACGATTTTGTCATATAAAAGACACTTTTTTAATCAATTTATTGTTCTTACTTGTTTTTACATCAATATCCTACGACTAAAAACACATTAATATCTTAGATTACCAAAAATAAAACTCTATGCTAATTTTTTTTATTGTAATACATTTTTATACACTACGTTTACTATTTTACATCCTGGTGCATAAACAAATAAATTCTCTTTCTGTCTCACGCGTGAAAAAGCTACGTAGAGGTGACCATATAAAAATCAGGATTCTTTTAAATGAACTCCACAAAATCGGTACGTCTAACCTTGCGCCTTAATGATAGTCATACTATAAGCTAATTGTATAGGAAATTGTAGCCGTTTAAAACAGAATGGTAAAATATTCAAAATTATTGCAATCCTTGGTATAAAAACTAAGTTTCTCTTTTTTTACCAGTTAGACCTTTTTTTTATAAATATACCTAAGTGTCAGCTTGCAGACACATGGTCCGCACTGTTTTTTAGTGTGTTTTATTTGATAAAGTCACTTAATATTAATTTTTTACACCTTCAAGGTGCGTTCCGCGTCTTAACGCTCAAAACGTAGCAAATGCTCAGGTCATGCATATATTTTTACAATGATCACAGTTCTAGAGGTCCCTTATGTTACATTGAACAAATGTTTGTTTTTACAAGTATTGTATATATATTATATATAAATTTTCCTTCCTCTTTTTTTTCTGTTTCTTTCTTCTTCTAATACATATTTTGTTTATTTAGTCGGGTTTTTTCCCATTATAACGCTTTTAAAACCCTACGAGCTAATACATGTTTTGTATATTTAGCAATTGTTTTCTTTTTTTTTCCTCTTATAAAGCTAGTACATACTTTTATTTTCTACATTCAGTCATTAACATCACAATGTCCGTTTTAGGTTGTAAGGCCATGTTTTAGGTGTAGAGCTTGTCCCCAATCTCGCGAGATCTTGAGAATTTTTTCTCGGATGGGGTTGTCTCCTTACCTAATGGCGATTTTTATATTATAATCCAGGATTTTTGTCGTCGTCGCATTCTCCGCGCGAAGTATCAGACGGGCTGTAGCGTCGTTCTTAATGCTGTTGGTGTAATATGTAGAGCTTTTAGTATGCCTGGAGATTGCGACGACGGCATGGGGGACACTGTGGAGGAGTTGGGCTTCTTTGAATGTTGTACGTACAATTAACACTGTCTTATAAATTAATCCCTGCGCTTCGTGGATGGTTAGGGTTCGGGATTCCGATTGGATTCCATAGCCTTGACTGAGAAGCAATGCTTTCTCAGCTTGGGTGTGGACGAGATAGAGAATACCGTCCGATTTCGAAATTTCCGAGCCTGTGTATCTTTGCTACGCTAGGTATTTGATGAGAGATTTGGCCGAGTATATGCCACTGAGATTTCATTGAGGGCATATGCTACGTCCATCGGATTTCTGTACGTACAGAGGAGTTCTTTTGTTATATTGGTAACTAGGTTTGGTCTATAATATACCAGTTAGAACTTCAGCCACAATGATGTTGGTTAAAATTTGTTTTATACATAATCTTGTAATTCTTGAGAATTTTGTGTTTTTCCTTTCATAAATTCTAGAGATTCCTGTGGCAGTGATTTTTATTCTGGTAATTTAATTTTACCACTTGAACAGCATGTACTTGGCGTTTTCCCGTTTTTTAGCTTTACAAACTTTATTTATTCTTCCGATCACTATACTTGGATGCTCATAATAATTTCTAGTGGGTTCATAATAAAACGCTTCGTATTAAAGACTATATATATCCTCCTCGACATTTTTCGCGAACAGCATTAACAGTTGTTTCGGAAACTTGAGCCCCCATTTGTTAATTTAGTCGAAGATTACGCATTATTATTATATTTTGTATTTTTCTATCATATGCTTTTTTATTTGTTTCTCTTCTTCTTTTAATTTTTTCTGGTTCGATCTGTTTCACTAGAATGATTAAGCTGATCTTCAGTCTGCTTGTTTTGACTTCAAGGTTATTTGTAAACGTTGTTTTCTTTCTTACTGTAGTTTCATTTCTCCGTGACATCTTTTGCCTTTTCGATACAATTCGAGAACGCAAGAATACGCTTTTACGTTTCGGCATCGTCGGTAATATTTTAATTCTTTACAACATATCTTTACACTGCACTAAAAAAAACACTACACGTTAAAACTTTTGATCCTTTATGTTAAAAACACTACACACTGTTATTTTTAATCACACTACTTATAATATTTCTTACGTTACATAATACTTCTAAAAAATTGACCGAAGCACGGGTTTGACATTCCGTCTTAGGCGCGAATTACACATTAGAAACGGCGTTAGGTGAAGACGCAGCGCAGGCACAGAGCAGGCGTGGAACAGATAGCATATCTTCCTTATCAGACGACGAAGATGCGCTTGCTTTGCTGCAACTCATTAATGTGCAGAGACACCGAAGATATTGGGTGCACCCTATGTGGAAAATGTCACAAGAGTAAAGTGAAAAATAGGACCGCACACCTCAACTTTAATAAATACGACTATGTTTAGATGAGTAAAGTATCTCTAAAATGCGTACAACTACTTATCAAGGCTTGGTCGCTATCCATCGACTGCTTCTCATGTTTTTGCGAAACTAACAAACGGAAATTAATAAGCATAGAAGAAGATTTTTATTCTTGCAGCCTAATTACTGTTTATGAATATGAAAATACTGTGTACTAGAGAATATAATTTAACCTAATAAAGATACTGATCGACATTGTTATCGTGGAAGGTATATTATACAATAGCAAGATTAAGAAAATGTTTTCAATTAAATATTTCCGAACAATAACCAAATGGTATGTTTAAGTATTTAGTTGAAATTCTCTTATTAGTAACTTTAAAATAAGATAGCTACATAAGTTACAAAGCTCTTTTCCCCGAAGACTGACGAGGGTTTCTTTTACAGTAACAAAATTATTCTACAAGAAACCATTTTGCGCACCCAGTGAGTTTGGGTCGCATTCTTTAGCCATCTACAGACTGATTTTGTATATATTTCAGGTAAGGTTTTTTTTATATACTGTTAAATGTTGTCCCTTCCCTAAAGTCAGGTTTTTTCGAAATATTTCTGTTAGTTTTGTTACTTATTGCCGTAGATGTTACAAAAATGCATATTTAAGACAGAGTTGGCTTAAAATATCAATTAACATTTTGAAGAACGAACGCATTTTAATAACTTACTTCCGATTTAACGGTCGGGGAACAGCATAGTGTGTGCTTCATATTGACAAAGCACACAATATTCTTAACAAATGTTTGTTTTAGTGTTTGTTTCTTAATTTTACTTAAGTTTAATAGACATCACCGATGAAATTATCTCTTTATAATAAAACATTTTGATTTGAGAAGAAAACATAATATGAATCACGATAGCATGAGCTCTAGAACTGTTGGTAACTGACAAAATTTCGAAGTTTTCTAAAAGTGAACTGTTTGATCACGGTATGTTTCTGAATTTTGATAAATGTTGAACCTTTACAATAAAAAACGAGGTGTACGCCGACTTTTTCCTCACCCAAACTGTAAACTTACAATTTAGAAATTTCTTTATATATTTCGGTGATTATTTAGATGTTTATTTTCAGTATGCTTATTTTTGTTTCTTTTAATAAATGAGCGAAGATACAAATAGTAGTTTAGGTAACTCTTCCACTAAAAATCGCAACAACGGTTTAACTTATATTAACTAAACCCATTTCTCATTAATCCTTGGCATTTTAAGCAATATCTATTAATAAATTAAAATAACATTAGTTTGAGTACAAAAATCTCCATGATGTCACGCAGATACTCACGCTAGTCCATCGCTTTACACCAATTAAACATTTTTCTTCTCGTCGATAGGATTCAAAATGCTAGATGTTAGAAAGAACGTGAACAAGTTATACCAAATCATTAGTCCATTATAATAGTTATGAAATTTAAAGGAGTAATAAAAAAGTACACATTGTCGTAACATAGATTTTTTTTTTCAGTATGTAATACCACTATTTGTAATAACGTTCGCATATGCGCATATGGCGATGAAACTTTGGGGAGCACGTGCTCCCGGGAATGCACTGGAGACAAGAGATGCCAATCACATGAAAAATAAAAAAAAGGTTAGTAACTTCCAAATTCCTTCGTGACTTTAAAACCACCTGTACCTATTATGAATAAATGCAGTTGCATGCCAATATATCCCAGATTCGTAATACTCACTACCGTTACAGATCTTGCATTGCACGAGCGCGTGGCGTCCTTAGTTATGTGAGTGACCAATCTGCATACGCGTTAATGTATACGCGCAAGAAAGTAACCGTGTAATCGTGCGTACGGTTAGCAAACAAAAATTTGTTAATTCAAGTTATAAATTTCACCCATTTTTATTTTTATTTACTTATTAGGAGTGGTCAAAGTAAAATAATAACACCGTTAAAGTAACGAACAATTTACATTAGTAATTATAAAATATTAAAAGTAGAAAATTAAAATAAACACAAAAGAAATGTAATCCTAAGTTATTATTAGTTGTAAGCAATATTAATTTATATCTCAATACCTTCATCGAAAATTTTACACTGCCACTGTCATCATCTTCTCTGTCATTGTCACTGTCATCATCTTCTCTGTCAATGTCACTGTCATCATCTTCACTGACATTTATAGTAAACTGGAAATCATAGTCGAAATATTTCATGTATTCATTTTAAATTTTTTCAACTTGCTTGCATGTATTTCGCCAGGTGGTTTGGTCTATATTATATTTGAACTCATCTATCAAACTTTGAACAACGGTCATGTTTTGGCCTATGTTTTTTGAGGCAATTTGGTTTTTTATAAAACCCCATATAATTTCAATCAGGTTGAGCTCTGGGTGATCTTGTTTTCTTATAAATTCATTTATTTTAAATGTTATACAACCGTTCTTATTCTTTTGATTAAATCATATAGTTCCACTTGTTTTAATCTATTATCAAATGAGATGCCATTCTCTGTCAGCAACTTTTGCATTTCCCCTTTACTGGAATTAGAGGTCGATATTTTGCTGCTTCGAGTATTGTGATAAGAAGCGTTGTCCATAACAATAATCACCTTCTCAGGTAAGTTTGGCAATAACTTTTCATTAAACCATTTTGCTTAATTATCATAACTTATATTAGAGTGATAATCTCCTGATGTAGATGCCGCTTTGTAAACCAGCGAAGCATTAGGCACAAAACCATCGCTGTTACTGTTATAATAAACCGGCTTCCTGTGCCCAGTTTCTTTGTAAACTGTTTGTCTAATTTAGGGTCATTGTTTTGACATAACCAGGTGTCATTTCATGTCTTTCTTGTAATACTTGTCTGTTGTTCCCAATTTTTCTCCATTTGTAGCCTAATTTCTTTAGCATCAAACGTAATGTGTTTAAGAATCCATCAAACCCAATCTTTTCTGGAAAAACAAATCCCAATTTTTGCGATACCAGTTGCTTTTCCACAATATGGATATTTTGCACAGTAGTACGAATGATTTCAAGGTTCATGTTGTCTAAATCAAATTTCTTATAGTTTTCGAGAAAAAATTTAAAATACCAAATGTGATCCACGAACCGATCTTTATTGAACCCTAAATGTCCCTTTGCGTTCCTCTGCTGCGGGAATGGTTTTTTTAGTATTTATCCATATGTATAAGTTACAAGTTGGTAACTACATTAATATCAAGGGACAAGTTTAAAGATAAAAAAATCTTACCTCGCTATGAATTACTATGCATTTTCTTTCACTTTTGAGATTTGACATGCTGACCGTACATCGTGAACAAAAGCAACGTGGAAACAATAAGAACAAGTGAGTCGAGCGATGTCTCGGTCGCTACTGACTGCTCCGTCGGGTACACACACTAACTAAAATGTATATTTACGATTACAACTACAAATTAAGGCCACGCGCGCTCGTAGACAGCAAGATCTGTAGCAAGTTGCACGTTGACATCTGATTCTTTCCCATGACACTTAAGTCCTAAAATGGCAAAAATGTGAAATCGATTGACTATTATATTTTTTTAATTTATGAACGCTATAACTACTCGGGAACTATATTTTGTTTTTAGGGTAAATAGTGTCTAAAGTTAATATCAAATATTATTCAAACATGCAAAAACAAAAAATATAAATATGGAGTTAAGTATAAAAAATAATTTTTGAAAAATTTAGATGTAGTCAAATGAACAGCTGTAATAGTTTATATCGCGTACCTTTTGAACTTTGAAAACATCTTTAGCATTTACACAGCAAAGTAATAACTTCTAACTTAAATTATAATATTTTACGTTACCATTTACCAATCAACTTTTATTTATATATGAAAGAATCAACAAGCGAACAGGAGACAATGTGACAAGACCTGTTTTATTTAATAGGCACTTATATTAGTTACGAACATTAATCTACACTGTGATATACACAAATAATAATCTATTTCAACCAAAAGTGTATCAAATGCTATACAATCTTTTCTGGTTACAATAGAAATCCTATTCGGCTTTTTGAATTTTAGAACATAAAATACTCCGTGATTAGTGTTATTTATTTACCCATGCAAGCCACTATGTATTTGTTGCTTTGGTATGACAATTCTTATTATCAATGCTTTTGGAAAAATAGAATCCCCGTTTTATTTTAAAGCAACAGACTCAGATGAAAAGCTTGTATGTAGTTCTATGGAATAAAAAATAAATAAAAATGACATTTTGTCCAATGATGTCATGTTGCATAGACCAAATGGAAACGATCAATAGTTTCGCGGTCTTACCTTAATATTTTACGAATTTAAAAAATCATGAAAGCAACGAAAGAATTCGCATAGTGTTAATTAAAATCAGCAAGGCTGCCAAGGTCTCGGTAACACAATATATAGAATACTAACCCGAATAGCGAGTTTGTGTTCCGCCTGACCCTTGGGAAAAGATTATTTTATTCTAGTAATAACAACTTTAGATATAAAAATCTAACAATTAAATGCCGATTCAAATATATGTGTGTATGGGTGTGTGTGTGTGTGTGTGTGTGTGTGTGTGTGTGTGTACAAAAAGGTGTGTGTCTATTAATATAAGACACGTGCTGCAGGGTGTACACTTACATAAACCTTGGTTTGGTTGCGGACATGCGGATTAAAGGGCGTAAAGGTAATTTTGTTCAAAAGATCAACAAATCTGAAAAAGTAAAAGATCGCGATATAAGACGTGCAATGTAGGTGTCTAAATTGTGTCTAAGTTATTATGATAAATAATAAATTTGTTTTTTTTTTGTTTAGGTTATCAAAATGCTGGTACTAGTAGTGGCTCTTTTTGCACTATGCTGGCTTCCTCTGCAAAGCTACATGCTGTTGCAATCGTTTTTTCCTTCCATAAATGAGTAAGTATAATATGAAATAATTACATATATTCATCAAAGCTGAGCGAAAATAGACATTTTTGCCACCGACGCGAAACATCGATACACTAGAACATCCGACGCGGAACTCCGATAACACCGCAATACACCGAATTTGCTATATCCGGCAAGGGAAAGAACAAGATATAGTCGGGGGTTGTTACTTCGAGAGACACCGATAATTGGTGTCATATTTGGGAGCAAATATCCATGGTACAGTCTTGTGGTAGAGAAGTTATTAAATAGTATAACTTAGTATAAATCAGAAAGCGATAAGTCATAAGATTAGTAATACTTGAAATTCTGTTGTCAATTTCTAATAATTCACATTTATCGTTTCAGATATAAATATATTAATGTAATTTTCTTCTGCTTCGATTGGCTTGCAATGAGTAATTCTTGCTACAATCCGTTTATATACGCCATCTACAACGTAAGTTTTATTTATTCTTTAACAGTAATAAAAACTTTATCTTTTTAACAGAACATAAAAATGGTAAATTTTTTAAAGAAAGAATTTAATATTCTATAAAGGAATTTTGTGTTTTATATCCGCTTACAATTAAATTCGGATATCCAGGCAAACTTTCTATCAAAATCCTGTATTCCACTATGTTCAACTTTCTGTTCAAACAGTTGAACATATTGGACAAGTTTTCTTAATTTCTTCAACTTTGGTAGAATATGTACAAAAAAGGTTTGGATTATCGGTAACCCATGTGTGTTTTTGGTATTGAAAATTAAAATATAAATGTTTTAGCTGCCCACACTGGAGTGTTAGGATGCTTAACACAATACTAGTAAAACAACTTATGACAATAATGCCTGGTATTTTGTAACCAAGCAACTGAACATCTGTTGTCAAATAAATGACATTTCTACACAAAATAAGTAGACAGAAATAACCAAATATTCAATTCATTTACTGCTTCCGAGAAGAAGGGAGAGGCTTCAGGGTTATTGCTAGCTTGTATGTTAATAATAATTTAATTATTTCTTCATATCAGCGAAATATTCAAGGAGTTCACCAACCATGAATTTCGGTTATAACAATTTTATTACGCGTGTGGTAAGCTTTCGTTCCAAATATAGAGTTTCATTATCAGTCAATCATTTACTTTCTATACAATTTATTCAAAAAGGATGCTACACTCCGCTCGTCCATCGGAGCATTCTTTTTTGTTGCCGAATCTTGATAGTACAAGGACGTACCAATCATTCTGCTGAGTTTCTTAAATATATTTAAATCTAGTAAATAAATATAAGTTGCACTATATGGTACTGAAAGTCACTATAGTAAAAGCAGACAATGCAAATGTTCTTTCAGCAGAAGCGTAAGCAAAAGTTAACCCTTACCGGGTTAAGACACTAACTGAGACTAGACTAAATCTCTATAGATTGTTAGAGTTTTGCTGCTATTTCTTGTACTTACCCTCTAATTGGAAGCTCGCTCATGTGCAAGCTGTGCCCATAAGGGGCATTCGTGTGGACCCCGCCAATTACAGGCCCACCTCGGTCACGTCCATTCTCTGTATGATAGTGGAACGTGTACTGAACCATAGGCTCCTGTCCTATCTAGAAGAAAATGACCTCCTTAGTGACCTACAATACGGGTTTCGCTGAAACCGGTCTACTGGTGATCTTCTAGCATACGCCACCTGTAGGTGGAGCATATATATTTACATATAGAGCGAAGCTATCGAGAGGCATGGTGAGGCGCTTGCCGTCTCTCTAGATATCTCGAAGGCTTATGACAGGGTGTGGCATGAAAGCCTTATTAGCAAGATTCCGTAATATGGGCTTCCTATTGATTTGTGTGTCTGGATATTGAACTTCCTAAGGGATCGGTCTATACGAGTTATCATTGATGGTAGCTCGTCGGACCATTTGGCTATTAATGCCGGTGTCCCTCAGGGTTCCGCACTCTCTGCAACACTTTTTTTGTTTCATATTAACGACCTACTTATGCCCGGTATTTTGGGAAACGCAGATGACAGCACGGTTGTAGAGAGCTATGTGTCGGATGTACGAACCAGTGCTGAACAGATCCAGCGTCATAGGAAAGCGATGGTCCGCCGCATGAACCTATCTTGCAGGCAGTCTCCGAATGGGGCAATGCCAATCTGGTAAGGTTCAATCCAGCAAAGACCCAGGCGTGACTTTTCTCAGCTAAAAGAAGTTCTTTCGACTTGACTCCTACTTTCCGAGGTGTGTCCGTGCCGATCACAGACCATGTTGAGCTTCTCGACTCGATGTCTTTGTCAACAATTCTCAATTTTGGCTATTACATTGAGAGTAAGGCTCAATTAGCTTCAAAAAACTTGACATTCTGGCGAAGGTGAGACGGTACTACACGCCGGAACAGTTGCTCACTCTTTACCAAGCGTAAGTTCGATCGTGTATGGAGTACTGTTCTCATCTTTGGGACGGGCCCAATATCAACTTCAGAGTCTCTTGAGTCCATTGAAAGGAGGGCCAAGAAACTCATCGACAATGACGAACTTTTTAATAATAAGCTGAAGGGCCTTGAACATAGACGGAAGGTAAAGGAAAGCCTATGCGTTTTGAATAGGATACATTTCGCAGAATGTGCAGATGAATTGCACATCCTTGTTCCGCCATCCCCATTTTTTCATCGGACAACCAGACTTACGAATAGGCGCCACCGTTATTTGGTTGATATACCAAAGAGTCGCACTAAGCGTTTTAGTTCCAATTTTGTAATCCGTACCGCTAAAGAGTGGAACTCTTTACCTTAATCTGTGTTTCCTGATAAATATAATTTAGGGGTTTTCAAGTCACGAGTGAATAGGTATTTTCTAGGCAAGCGCGTTACATCCTAGATCGCATCTTCGCTTACCATCAGGCGAGATGGCGGACAAGCGCTTTCCTATTAAAAAAAAATGAATAGACATTCAGATTATAAAGTGTAATTATAAATACTTAAAATAAATGAAATGAATATTATATTTTTAAATTTTTTATTAGGGTTCTGAACGTCAAGATTAAATAAAAATATATTTTGATGAATTTTCCTCGAGTTATTTTTGTGTATCCGTGGAAAGTACTTATTTTCAAATAAAAAAGTCACCTGGCCTGGTCTTCATTCAAATGACTTCAAAAGAATACGCCCACAGGTACAAAAGATTGGTCTTTTAATAACCCTTTTTAAGGAATAACATTTAATTTTGAAAATTTGTTCTGTATTCGGAAAACTTCCCGTTTTTCCTCTTCCCTTTGTAATTTTTTTGATCGTACAATGGAAGATCGATATTAACCGCTGTACCCCTAGCCATAAAACCTGGACAAACTAAATTAACTATTTTCATGAATTCTATTTTTTTAAATAAATAGTATATAATCATAAAACAATAGCATAGTACACCCTATAACAATAGTATAAAAATACAAACAAAGTGTCGGTGTTATTTATTTGGCATATGTCCTGTTTTATCACGATTTTTTAGATCTAATTGAACAATCTTTATAAAATCATCACTTTTAATATGTGTTTTCTATTTTTCATGCTTAAATTCCTTTATTTAACTGTATATGTTAATACTTTTTATCATTTGAACACATTCAGTAACCGTAAAATCAAAAATAAAATTCGTTAGTGTTAGAACTCGGAAATAATATAATTACGATAAATCGTAATTTCCAAACAAAGGAAAACCAGACATTATTAATGAGGAAGTATAATTAAATAAATTCAATATCGCTTCTAAAGATAAGTACAGAAATACAGGACAAAAACACTTTATTTTGAGCTTTACTCTGTACTCAATGTGCCAATAAATGAAAAATATAATCTTAATTTGGCCGGGTTTAACGGTCAGGAGTACAGCGGTTAGAATTGTACTTTTACTTTACTTTACTATTACCATCAAGGAAATAGTAAAGTAAAGTTAAAGGTACAGAGGAAATTCAGGGGCAAAATAATCAAAGGTTGAATCACATTTTTCAGTTATAATCTCTGATCGCTATCTGCCGTTAATGTTAATGGTATTGTGTATTTTTTTAAACATATTTATCAATTTGTCTGCTACCGTCGGACATGGGTATAAATTGTTATGTATAAAAATACAAAATATTGAGTATGAATGTATTAAATACACAACCTATAACGATGCCATGAAAATGTTTCACATGTTTTTTTTTTCAGAATTACGTAGTAATTCTGAAGCTAAAAAATGTTCAGAAAATTTAAAACTTTAAAGAACAAACAAAAGTATCAAGACCTAAAATTAATGTAGTTTTTCAGTGTCTTTAATACGATAAATATCACAAAGATCGCTTTAAGAGATAAAATAGCGTTACATTAGGCGGTCTTAAGTTTTCATTTATTCTGTTACTTCGTCAATGCAATATTATAAAAAAACTAATTTAATGTCAATAAAAATAAAATGTGCATGCAAAAATTAAATATTCTCAATTATTTCAGGTAACTGATATTACTTAATGAACTTGAAAGCGCAGTAAAGTATTATTTTTTTTCCAACAAAACCGCCTTACAAATATCTAAGTACAGTGAATTTAATTTATGATTGCGGATCTTTATATTTAAAGCCCCAAAAAAAACATATTTGCACATTATGACAGCATATTCATAAGAATATCTTCGTTTTTGAAAATCCGACATGTTATTTGAAAAAGAAAAAGCTTTTAATAAAAATCATTTCACCGAATACCTTTAACAACCCACATAAGCTTACACAAACTAGAGTTCCGCTTGACCGAACATGGGCGTGTAAGCCGAGCTATGGGATAATTTATGGGCTTTCCATGACGCAGACTTTAATAGGAATAGGTACACTATCTAACTAAGTAGTAATCTAACGAGTCTGTTATACGGATATTTAGTAGTGTAATGCCGGTAGTTACTATAAGCTAGTTAATAAATTGCTTTTTTTTAGGTTTACATAATTGTATTTGCAGTCAGTGCATTCTAGTCCGTTTCTGGGTAGCCGTGCAATGAAAAAAAAAATCAATCTTTCATAACAATATTAGCTTTGCAGCATACAAAAAGTATACCTTCTGTTTGCTGTAAAGCCGCCGAGGTTTTCATAAATAGGAGAGGAGAGGAAGTAATATCCCCTGTCTTTCTACCGCGCGGCGAAAATGTATGCCTGCTCCTGCTGTTTCGTTTAAGCAGCTCAGAGCTCTTGCGCGTGTGCGCGTGTTTGTTGTCATGTTTGTGTACGATAGCGCAATAAATGGATATTTATGTAGAAACGCTACTGAATTCATAACACGGTCCGAATTTAATCAGGATTTTTCGTAAAAGAAACGTCCGGGTTAATATAAATTTCATCAAAAAACCGTAGTGATAGTCGGTAAGAAGGTATGGACCATTTTCAGTGACCCTGCCGAATCATACAATTTGTGATTGGCGGTTTGCAACTACGGACCCCAACAAAAGCAACGCAGAAGGGGCTGTCAGTGTCTGCAATATAAATGCAGGAGAATGACTGCCAGCTCATTGATGCAGTCTCTAGAGCTACCTATTTCAATAGAATTTGTCTTAGAGGAAATCATATCTAGATCAAATTATTTGGTACAACTCGGTGTAAGCCATATTGGTGGCACCGCATTCAATAGTTGCGCAAGAGTAGCCTGACGGTAGATTTAAAAGTCGTCTGCATATGCATATGCACCTATATAGGTGGTAAGTTAAAGAAAGAGGTCTTATTAGGACTTTGCTATCTTTTTATTAATTATACGTATATGTAAATGTTGTGTATGCCAGTTATTGGCTTTCGTGTAGGATAAAAACCTAGAATATAAGACAATCAATTATAAAATACACGTAAAGCTGTTGGTGTACCTTTTATAACAAAAAAAAAAAAAAGATATGAGAGATGGAGTTATTGAAGATAGCAAAAACAAGCTGAGACAGGACGATAGCTTACGGAACGCCAGCAATCATACTGTTAACGAACAAAAGTATTCTTAATATCCGTTACTTGCTTGCATTCGAATAGCTTATTGTGAAATCACACAATTGTCCATTACATGAGCGCAACAAAGCAAAAAGAATATCATAGTTGAAGGTGTTGAATGTATAGCGGAAATCCAACAATTTCAATATTGCAAGGTTTCCGTGTTTCATCCCAAGACTTATATCGCCTGTAACCAATTAATCTGCGTGTGTACAACCAGTGGCGGCTGGTGAGCAGTGGCGGCTGTACCTTAAGTGCGCTCGTGCGCTGAACCGCCAATCCAAAAGATTAAAAAATTAAAAAATAATACTTTACCTTTATTTTTAAATTACATACCATATTAATATTTAGAAACCAAACATATACATAACAAATACAATTCCAATTATGACGAAACAATTTAAGCTCTTTGCTAAACTATTAAGACTTATTTTCCCTACAAAGAGAAATTCTCGTGCGTTTCGGCGAGTGCACGAGAACTGCTAATATAACTTGTATGAGTTCGAGCTAACATGCCTGACGCGTGAAACAAAAGATAGTTCATAGAAATGTACCGAGCAATGAGTCCGTTTTCGAGCGCCGCACGTGCGAACCGAAGATTACCGAGAGCACCCGATGTTTGACGAACAATGCCGTCCGGCGACGGCGGCGGCGGCCATGATGGCCATTGACCTCTTGTCATCAGTATAGTTTCGCTGCGTTTGTGACGTGCTAATTATTTTTGTTTACATTTAGTAATTGTTTGTTTTTGGTTTGGTTCTGTTCTATACTGTGTGTACAGTGTGTGATATAAGTGAAAATGAGCATAAACATTGATTATATTAAAAACAATAACAAAACTTTTCAAAATAAAGTTGATATAAAACTGGCTGGACCTCCAAGGCCCTTTTTAAATTTAAAACAAGAGTGCAAATCGAAAAATAAAGTATTTACGCGTAGTTTTAAAAGTGAAATGTATAATAGAAAAAAATGGTTGTGTGGATGTGAGCATCTAAATGCATTCTTTTGTTTTCCTTGCATTATTTTTGGCGGAGAATCGATTTGGACAGAAACTGGAATCAAGGATTTGACGCATTTGAGTGAAAAAATAAAAAAACATGATTCTTCGCAAGTACACCTACAAAATGTTATGAGTTTGTCTGTGTTAGGCACGGTTGATATTCGTAATCAACTAGATTCTGCATATAGGATCAACATTCAAAAACACAACGAACAAGTCGATAAAAACCGATATATTTTGTCACGTATAATCGATTGTGTTACATTTTGTGGTGCATTTGAGTTAGCCTTGCGCGGACACGACGAAACAATTGAATCTAGTAATGCCGGGGTGTTTCGTGGATTAATAAATTTTGTGTCAGAGTTGGATACGGTCATGAAGGAGCATCTCACATCGTCTACAGTCTTCAAAGGTACGTCCAAGACTATTCAAAACGATATTTTGGACTCAATTTTATGTGTTTATCACAAAGAATTGTCAGATATTATAAAAAAAAGTGAATACGTAGCCGTTCAAGCTGATGAAACTACCGATGTATCGACGACTATGCAGATGGTAATGATTTTAAGATACGAAGAAAACGGACAGGTTCACGAACGGTTTTGGAAATATCTTACGCCGCATTCTCATACTGCTGAAGGACTTAGTTCTGTTATTATATCCGAATTGCGGGAACTTCAAATAACTCCGCAACAATTGATAGCGCAATGTTACGATGGCGCCTCTGTAATGAGCGGGAATATTGGTGGAGTACAGGCTAAAGTAAAAACCGTCTATCCAAATGCTTCATTTGTTCATTGCTACGCTCACCAACTGAATTTAATTATAGAAAAAAGTGTTAGTCAAAATAAAATTGTACAAAAATTTTTTGCTAACCTTCAAGCTTTTCCAAAGTTTTTTTCACGATCACCGAAGCGTACAGAGGTTTTAAAAACTATTGTATCAAAGAAGATACCAGCTGCTCCGCAAACGAGATGGAACTTTAATTCGCGGACGGTGGACTCGGTACATAGCTACAAGGAGCCTTTAAAAGAATGCATGACCACCATTATAGAAACGGAAAATGATACCAATTCTATAAATCAGGCTGATATGCTTCAAAGATATTTAAATGACAGTACTTTTTTATATTGGCTTGATTTTTTTCAATCTATTCTGCCACATAGTGAAATTTTATTTAAACAAATGCAAAGAAGAAATATAGATCTGGTTCATATAAAAAACTGCATTAATGATTTTGAAAACAGTGTACAGAATGCACGTAACAACATTGACGAACTTGAAGAGCCGCCTCAAAAAAGGTTTAAATCGTCTAGCTCTGTCATAGCAAAAGAAGTATGCGATATAATTATTACTCAAGTGAAAGACAGATTCAAGTTTTGTAATCATTTGATAGCAGCTAAATTATTTTACTGCGAGAACTTTACCACATACCATTCTACTTTTCCCGACAAAGATTTCACGATCACAGTTTCCACTTACGCCGCTTTGGATAAATACAAATTGAAAAATGAACTCTCCGCAATATACAATCGCGACGATTTTATAAACGCAAATAGTGCAATTGCAATTTTACAATTGTTTTATAATAATGACCTCACTGAATCATTTTCGGAGTCAATGAAACTGTTGCGAATTCTGTGCACTATACCAATGACTTCGGTAGAGAGCGAGCGTTGTTTTTCGACACTGAAGAGAATCAAAACTTTTCTGCGAAACACCATGTCTCAGGATCGTCTAAATGCACTTTCTGTACTTAGTATTGAAAAAAAATTTATACAAACAATACCCGATTTTAATAAAAAGGTGATTGAACATTTCGCTTCAGAAAAATGTCGTCGCATCGATTTAATGTATAAAAAATAATAAAAATTTACATATTTTATGCAAATTGTTGTTTTGTTGCAATTTCTAACCTTATTTACCTAGTGAGCAAATAAAGTGCACCACCAGTTCGATAACTCACCAGCAGTGGCGGCTGGTGAGTTATCGAACTGGTGGTGCACTTTATTTGCTCACTAGGTAAATAAGGTTAGAAATTGCAACAAAACAACAATTTGCATAAAATATGTAAATTTTTATTATTTTTTATACATTAAATCGATGCGACGACATTTTTCTGAAGCGAAATGTTCAATCACCTTTTTATTAAAATCGGGTATTGTTTGTATAAATTTTTTTTCAATACTAAGTACAGAAAGTGCATTTAGACGATCCTGAGACATGGTGTTTCGCAGAAAAGTTTTGATTCTCTTCAGTGTCGAAAAACAACGCTCGCTCTCTACCGAAGTCATTGGTATAGTGCACAGAATTCGCAACAGTTTCATTGACTCCGAAAATGATTCAGTGAGGTCATTATTATAAAACAATTGTAAAATTGCAATTGCACTATTTGCGTTTATAAAATCGTCGCGATTGTATATTGCGGAGAGTTCATTTTTCAATTTGTATTTATCCAAAGCGGCGTAAGTGGAAACTGTGATCGTGAAATCTTTGTCGGGAAAAGTAGAATGGTATGTGGTAAAGTTCTCGCAGTAAAATAATTTAGCTGCTATCAAATGATTACAAAACTTGAATCTGTCTTTCACTTGAGTAATAATTATATCGCATACTTCTTTTGCTATGACAGAGCTAGACGATTTAAACCTTTTTTGAGGCGGCTCTTCAAGTTCGTCAATGTTGTTACGTGCATTCTGTACACTGTTTTCAAAATCATTAATGCAGTTTTTTATATGAACCAGATCTATATTTCTTCTTTGCATTTGTTTAAATAAAATTTCACTATGTGGCAGAATAGATTGAAAAAAATCAAGCCAATATAAAAAAGTACTGTCATTTAAATATCTTTGAAGCATATCAGCCTGATTTATAGAATTGGTATCATTTTCCGTTTCTATAATGGTGGTCATGCATTCTTTTAAAGGCTCCTTGTAGCTATGTACCGAGTCCACCGTCCGCGAATTAAAGTTCCATCTCGTTTGCGGAGCAGCTGGTATCTTCTTTGATACAATAGTTTTTAAAACCTCTGTACGCTTCGGTGATCGTGAAAAAAACTTTGGAAAAGCTTGAAGGTTAGCAAAAAATTTTTGTACAATTTTATTTTGACTAACACTTTTTTCTATAATTAAATTCAGTTGGTGAGCGTAGCAATGAACAAATGAAGCATTTGGATAGACGGTTTTTACTTTAGCCTGTACTCCACCAATATTCCCGCTCATTACAGAGGCGCCATCGTAACATTGCGCTATCAATTGTTGCGGAGTTATTTGAAGTTCCCGCAATTCGGATATAATAACAGAACTAAGTCCTTCAGCAGTATGAGAATGCGGCGTAAGATATTTCCAAAACCGTTCGTGAACCTGTCCGTTTTCTTCGTATCTTAAAATCATTACCATCTGCATAGTCGTCGATACATCGGTAGTTTCATCAGCTTGAACGGCTACGTATTCACTTTTTTTTATAATATCTGACAATTCTTTGTGATAAACACATAAAATTGAGTCCAAAATATCGTTTTGAATAGTCTTGGACGTACCTTTGAAGACTGTAGACGATGTGAGATGCTCCTTCATGACCGTATCCAACTCTGACACAAAATTTATTAATCCACGAAACACCCCGGCATTACTAGATTCAATTGTTTCGTCGTGTCCGCGCAAGGCTAACTCAAATGCACCACAAAATGTAACACAATCGATTATACGTGACAAAATATATCGGTTTTTATCGACTTGTTCGTTGTGTTTTTGAATGTTGATCCTATATGCAGAATCTAGTTGATTACGAATATCAACCGTGCCTAACACAGACAAACTCATAACATTTTGTAGGTGTACTTGCGAAGAATCATGTTTTTTTATTTTTTCACTCAAATGCGTCAAATCCTTGATTCCAGTTTCTGTCCAAATCGATTCTCCGCCAAAAATAATGCAAGGAAAACAAAAGAATGCATTTAGATGCTCACATCCACACAACCATTTTTTTCTATTATACATTTCACTTTTAAAACTACGCGTAAATACTTTATTTTTCGATTTGCACTCTTGTTTTAAATTTAAAAAGGGCCTTGGAGGTCCAGCCAGTTTTATATCAACTTTATTTTGAAAAGTTTTGTTATTGTTTTTAATATAATCAATGTTTATGCTCATTTTCACTTATATCACACACTGTACACACAGTATAGAACAGAACCAAACCAAAAACAAACAATTACTAAATGTAAACAAAAATAATTAGCACGTCACAAACGCAGCGAAACTATACTGATGACAAGAGGTCAATGGCCATCATGGCCGCCGCCGCCGTCGCCGGACGGCATTGTTCGTCAAACATCGGGTGCTCTCGGTAATCTTCGGTTCGCACGTGCGGCGCTCGAAAACGGACTCATTGCTCGGTACATTTCTATGAACTATCTTTTGTTTCACGCGTCAGGCATGTTAGCTCGAACTCATACAAGTTATATTAGCAGTTCTCGTGCACTCGCCGAAACGCACGAGAATTTCTCTTTGTAGGGAAAATAAGTCTTAATAGTTTAGCAAAGAGCTTAAATTGTTTCGTCATAATTGGAATTGTATTTGTTATGTATATGTTTGGTTTCTAAATATTAATATGGTATGTAATTTAAAAATAAAGGTAAAGTATTATTTTTTAATTTTTTAATCTTTTGGATTGGCGGTTCAGCGCACGAGCGCACTTAAGGTACAGCCGCCACTGTGTACAACTGCAAATAAAAGAAAATAGACACATGTTAGGAAATAAACTTATATACAATTTACTAAAATATTTGTTCGTATTTTAACGGTAACGGTAAGAAAACAATACTGTTCGATAGTTTTCAATACTACAATAAATTACTTTACAAAAAGACTACGACACTACGGAGGACGCCCGGGTACATGACGGGCATGCCCCCAAACGTGCAAGGTATGTGCAACGCTGAATGTAGGACCAGCCATCCTAGTCGGATAGCCTCACCGGGGACAGGCTACCTAAAAAAACGACTCTGGCCGCCTCTAAGCACTCTCTTCTCTAGGAGGAGAGGCAAGAGCGGCCCACCCCCACTGCGTCAGTTCAGAGCTAATATGTCCAGGTACCAACATGGCCACTATCACTCCAGGAAGCGAGAGAACCCTCCATAATTTTGCCTGTAGAGTCTCCCGTTGTACTGTCTGGTATGCGGTACAAATCCTTTCCGATGCATCCGTGTCCGCAACCTGCGCCAACCGTGATTGGCCCCTTCTTTCTTCTGCACCATTCTTTTAGAACGGGGCAGATCGCCTCCAGTGTCCTGACTGCCACTGTTGTGCACATTGTACCTATCACTATCAGTCAAAAGATTATCATTGCTTTTTTAAAGTTTTGTTTGATGCCGACGCGCCAGAGGCACGATGTTAGTATTAATAAGTATTTTATTTCTCATTGTAAATGAAATATTTCTATGAGAATAAACGTCTTGAAACCTAACCTTGAGTAAAGTGGAGGCCCAGCACAAAAATCGGACTGGAGAGGATCAGTGGCGGCTGTACCTTAAGTGCGCTCGTGCGCTGAACCGCCAATCCAAAAGATTAAAAAATTAAAAAATAATACTTTACCTTTATTTTTAAATTACATACCATATTAATATTTAGAAACCAAACATATACATAACAAATACAATTCCAATTATGACGAAACAATTTAAGCTCTTTGCTAAACTATTAAGACTTATTTTCCCTACAAAGAGAAATTCTCGTGCGTTTCGGCGAGTGCACGAGAACTGCTAATATAACTTGTATGAGTTCGAGCTAACATGCCTGACGCGTGAAACAAAAGATAGTTCATAGAAATGTACCGAGCAATGAGTCCGTTTTCGAGCGCCGCACGTGCGAACCGAAGATTACCGAGAGCACCCGATGTTTGACGAACAATGCCGTCCGGCGACGGCGGCGGCGGCCATGATGGCCATTGACCTCTTGTCATCAGTATAGTTTCGCTGCGTTTGTGACGTGCTAATTATTTTTGTTTACATTTAGTAATTGTTTGTTTTTGGTTTGGTTCTGTTCTATACTGTGTGTACAGTGTGTGATATAAGTGAAAATGAGCATAAACATTGATTATATTAAAAACAATAACAAAACTTTTCAAAATAAAGTTGATATAAAACTGGCTGGACCTCCAAGGCCCTTTTTAAATTTAAAACAAGAGTGCAAATCGAAAAATAAAGTATTTACGCGTAGTTTTAAAAGTGAAATGTATAATAGAAAAAAATGGTTGTGTGGATGTGAGCATCTAAATGCATTCTTTTGTTTTCCTTGCATTATTTTTGGCGGAGAATCGATTTGGACAGAAACTGGAATCAAGGATTTGACGCATTTGAGTGAAAAAATAAAAAAACATGATTCTTCGCAAGTACACCTACAAAATGTTATGAGTTTGTCTGTGTTAGGCACGGTTGATATTCGTAATCAACTAGATTCTGCATATAGGATCAACATTCAAAAACACAACGAACAAGTCGATAAAAACCGATATATTTTGTCACGTATAATCGATTGTGTTACATTTTGTGGTGCATTTGAGTTAGCCTTGCGCGGACACGACGAAACAATTGAATCTAGTAATGCCGGGGTGTTTCGTGGATTAATAAATTTTGTGTCAGAGTTGGATACGGTCATGAAGGAGCATCTCACATCGTCTACAGTCTTCAAAGGTACGTCCAAGACTATTCAAAACGATATTTTGGACTCAATTTTATGTGTTTATCACAAAGAATTGTCAGATATTATAAAAAAAAGTGAATACGTAGCCGTTCAAGCTGATGAAACTACCGATGTATCGACGACTATGCAGATGGTAATGATTTTAAGATACGAAGAAAACGGACAGGTTCACGAACGGTTTTGGAAATATCTTACGCCGCATTCTCATACTGCTGAAGGACTTAGTTCTGTTATTATATCCGAATTGCGGGAACTTCAAATAACTCCGCAACAATTGATAGCGCAATGTTACGATGGCGCCTCTGTAATGAGCGGGAATATTGGTGGAGTACAGGCTAAAGTAAAAACCGTCTATCCAAATGCTTCATTTGTTCATTGCTACGCTCACCAACTGAATTTAATTATAGAAAAAAGTGTTAGTCAAAATAAAATTGTACAAAAATTTTTTGCTAACCTTCAAGCTTTTCCAAAGTTTTTTTCACGATCACCGAAGCGTACAGAGGTTTTAAAAACTATTGTATCAAAGAAGATACCAGCTGCTCCGCAAACGAGATGGAACTTTAATTCGCGGACGGTGGACTCGGTACATAGCTACAAGGAGCCTTTAAAAGAATGCATGACCACCATTATAGAAACGGAAAATGATACCAATTCTATAAATCAGGCTGATATGCTTCAAAGATATTTAAATGACAGTACTTTTTTATATTGGCTTGATTTTTTTCAATCTATTCTGCCACATAGTGAAATTTTATTTAAACAAATGCAAAGAAGAAATATAGATCTGGTTCATATAAAAAACTGCATTAATGATTTTGAAAACAGTGTACAGAATGCACGTAACAACATTGACGAACTTGAAGAGCCGCCTCAAAAAAGGTTTAAATCGTCTAGCTCTGTCATAGCAAAAGAAGTATGCGATATAATTATTACTCAAGTGAAAGACAGATTCAAGTTTTGTAATCATTTGATAGCAGCTAAATTATTTTACTGCGAGAACTTTACCACATACCATTCTACTTTTCCCGACAAAGATTTCACGATCACAGTTTCCACTTACGCCGCTTTGGATAAATACAAATTGAAAAATGAACTCTCCGCAATATACAATCGCGACGATTTTATAAACGCAAATAGTGCAATTGCAATTTTACAATTGTTTTATAATAATGACCTCACTGAATCATTTTCGGAGTCAATGAAACTGTTGCGAATTCTGTGCACTATACCAATGACTTCGGTAGAGAGCGAGCGTTGTTTTTCGACACTGAAGAGAATCAAAACTTTTCTGCGAAACACCATGTCTCAGGATCGTCTAAATGCACTTTCTGTACTTAGTATTGAAAAAAAATTTATACAAACAATACCCGATTTTAATAAAAAGGTGATTGAACATTTCGCTTCAGAAAAATGTCGTCGCATCGATTTAATGTATAAAAAATAATAAAAATTTACATATTTTATGCAAATTGTTGTTTTGTTGCAATTTCTAACCTTATTTACCTAGTGAGCAAATAAAGTGCACCACCAGTTCGATAACTCACCAGCCGCCACTGGAGAGGATTGAGAAGATCATGAAGCTCAAAACAAACACTCAAGTATTGTGGATATGAAGGGGATAATGAAGATTGATCTCAAGTCAGTAAAGGACTGAGGGTTTAACTTTTTAGCCGGTGCAAGAACTTGATTCCAATCTGATGAGAAGACAATATAGAAATAGAGCTATTAAAAAGGAATTAAAGGCCAGGAAGGATGATGTAAGAATAGAATGGATACCGATATATTGCGTCTAGTGCAATAATTTCCCATTATGCTGTGGGATAAGAAGATAGAGAGCACACTCTTATTAACATCACATCACTGGAATTGAGAAAATATAAATGGGGATTATTCAGGAAGAGGCAATGAAGAAAGATAATTTAAAGTAGTGTTCTCATCTAAGTCATTAAGGCTGAAAGAAGTGAAGTGAAGGTTGAGCAAATCAACATTCATTTTACTAAGAGTCCATGTTACCTGAGGAAGTTTGGCAGGATCTTTGTCTTTGTTGCACCACACAAAATGTTGCAGTGGTTACGAACCTTACTTCCTTTTATTATAATTTTTCGGACTGAATTATTTTTAGCGAGTAATTTTTTCTGCTATAAAGTTTTGATTTCCTGGATGAGCTAAGGTGCAGGTAGATATTTCAGCTTGATGGGATGAAAAGGAGGTCGCCTAACGTAAAGCTCTCTTATTAGAATGTTAAATGAAAACACCTGATCGTCCAAAGTCACAGCATTGTTCATCAATGACTAATTAATACAGTAAGCTTTGAGTGGGAAATGCTTAAGGTCTAGGAGCACGAGTTTTGGAGGTTTAAAAACATCGGCCGGATATTGGCAATGTTTCACAGAATGATGAATACAAGAGACTATCAATAAGTTAGGTAATAAAAGAGTAGCATTCGAAATGGTGGTATTGAGAAGAAGAATGTGCTAATTTTGTTTCTAATTGTAATATTTTGTTGTTTAATTCTTCATACTGTGATGATAATAAGCATAAGGCACTTTCAATGTTTGAGTTTGAATTTTTGATTTCTAATAAAGTTGTAGTAACTTCCTTAGTTTCCTGTTTTTGCGCAGTCCAAAGTGACTTTTGTATGTAACAGGAGTATCTCGACAAAAAAATGCTCTCCACAGAGCTAATACTGGCTTACTTAATGGTAAGGGAGTCTGACGAGAGGAATCAATCACAGAGTATGGGATATTGCTTTGTACCTCATCGCCTCAAAATCCAATACGAACGTTGTGTTTAAACCAGACATAGCATAGGTAGATGAGAACATACAAAGTTCATGGCAGGATTCGGAGACTAAAACAGCATGAAGATATTAGTGGTCAAGTGTCAGACATTCGAGAATTGAGCCGGAATACTTTTCGCGTTGATGTCAATTTTGAAGTTTTTAGGTACATCAGAAAATTGGTTATAATGAAAATCAGAAAGAAAAGGAAAAATATAATTAATGGCGGCAAATGATAGCGTTTGGAAATAATCATCACCACCTCAGTGCTAGATTACAATTATAATAATAAAATCATTATTCATCATGATAATAATCAGTATACATCGAAATAAAGTCAAAATTAAACTAAATCTATACAATCAACCTTCCCATCAACTTCAATTACAAACATGTAACCCATACGCGAGAAGCACTTAGTGACGCTACAATTATAACGCGCATCTTTAAAGGCGTTATGCCTGATTATTGTCTGAAATTCAGAAAACCCAAATTCTGTGCCCTTTAATTAGATTTTGGAAAACCTAATCATGCCTTGGACATAATATTACACAGTTTAACCACTAGAGGCCGTGAAAGATCCTTGTAAGAAGAGCGATGCGATGGCACTGGCTGATATTCTTAGCCGAGCATTAAATCATTTGTAGACATCCAGTGACCAGTATATTCACCACCACAGCGCTCGTATCTTCCTCTAAAGACTCGGGCAATCCGTGGAAGGGCAATAGTTTTCTTCAGCTCTGGATCCCCAAGTTGTTGACTGGGCCGATTTATTTGCACCTGTAGACTGCCAATAGAGAGCATTAAAAATACCTGAATACTGTGAAGACCGCTGCCAGGTTGGAAGGACCTGACAGTGGGGCTGCATCCTGAAGCTCTATTTGATACTTATCCATTCGTTCGGTGAATAACCGCTGAAGTTCAGATAGTGATTTTTAGATGGCGTCCATTTGACTGATCGGTGAATGGTGTAGGTAAAGTAAAAAAATGGTAAAACTATGTTGCGGATTAATGACAGTGTTGATAACACTCGCTTACAAGAATGGTGCAATAACTCATGATACTATATATTAATTAGGGTTGGTTAAATTATATTATCTTAATATATATAAATTACGTGTCACGTTGTTTGTCCGCGATGGACTCCTAAACTACTTAACCGATTTTAATCAAATTTGTACACCGTGTACAGTTTGATCTAACTTGAAAGATATTATAGGTTTCAATTTGTAACACAGCAACGCGTGGCTGGGTCAGCTAGTATATTATAAACAATATAATATTTTAAACATAGTCTCTTTTGACACTTATCCGCTATTACTGTGGAATCTTCAATTAGATACTAGACCGACGGAAGCCTCCTTAGTTGAGTTAATATTGGAGGCGAGGAGATTACTGGGAACATAAGTAACGTGGAGTCGCTCGCAGACTGAATTTAACTCACTCAGTGGTACAGCGTATATTTATGGACTAGTACGGCATTTGTACGGCGAACTGAAACTGGTAGACCAAGAGCAACAATAGAACGTGATGACTGGACCCCACGGGTGCGAGTTTATATGCGTTTCAAAGTAATACTAAAACTAATAGGCATGAAACATCCCAAAAGCAATGTGAGTCAAAAGTGTTATTGAAATAATATACACTTCTGTTCATTTTTACTCAACATTATTTATATCACAAAGATAATTTTGCCTTTACGACGATATATTTTCTATTGTTTTAACAATAATTAGAATTAATCATAAATTAATAAAAAAACAGAAGCCGATTGGTTAAAATGGGTAGGAGCCTGGGTATACAACCGGTATCGGAGTCTGGCACAAGTTGTGGTTAAATTTACAACTTAATTTGTAACTTGCACTCAACCCCCTACAAACATGCGGTAGAGTAGTGTTGTAATTTGTTTTGGAGAGTAAAACAGTTTGAATATGTTATTAAAAAAAAAAAAAAAAAAAAAAACAATACATAACATGCATCATGAAAAGTTAGTTTACGTATGAACTATAACAGATTTCACTACTGTGATTTTATTATATTATTAAGATGCTTCTAATAAAAATTCTGCTACCAATGTTTTAACACATTGCCAAATTTATTTTTTTGTTTTAGGAAAAATTCAAGAAAGAATTTAAACAGCGTTTTACATTTGGACAGAAGCAAAACAGATTCGCCAACGACAGTTACGAGGTGAGAGGATCCTCTAATACTTATAATACAATCTAATAAATAACGCAACTTTTACAGTATGATAATAATAAGCAAAAATAATAAATCTTCCTGATTTTATTTGCATAATTTTAATTTATTTCTCGCTTTGTCGTTACTAGATGGGGGTTGAAAAAGTCTAGCAGGCTATGAAGCTCTAACCCCTGAAAGGAATGTTTTAATTTCCTAGTTGCTATTAAAAGATATCTTATAATAAGGTAGCAAACCAATTTTCGGACCCCTAAATTGATCCGTCGCTGAGCTGATGTAATAAATTTCATTTATGAACACAACCTTTTTAACTTTTAACTCAATTTTCTCTTTAACTATAATATAGCTAAGGTAGGGTTGCCTTAAGTATGGGGACGTCGACTGAAACATTTAAGTAACGAAGGTCTCTTATTTCCTTAACAAAAAAACAAAAAAGGTGAACTTAATAATTTAGTACGTACCTAAACATGAAATAACTTATATATCTTTCGAAATCAACATTAATGAAAGTAATCAGTATTCGTTAACAATTTTTTATCTGCGAGAAGATCAAAGAAAATACCTGCTCTACATGAGCATTGTGCCCCGGAATCGCGAATAGTTACTGGCATAATTTAACTAAATAAATATTTGAATATAAACCTATGTAAATTATCATATAATGCACAAAATTGTGACATTTTTGACATTATATCAGGGGTGGCTCAAAGTAAGGGACTGATAAGCATTATTACGAGATGCCAATTAATCGACCCTAGAAAATTCAAAACATACCACTCAGGGGCCAGAGCCCCATTACCTCTATTGAGATAGATCAGTAGAATACTATAACCACAGTAGATACTAGGCGATGCAGTCGCTGAGCATAAAGCTACGCTAGCACCATATATTGGAGCGGAGCATAATACCTAAAAAAAGAAAAAAAAAATTTTTTGTTCCGATGGGAATTTTTGCGAATTTCAAAATTCGGGCTCCGTCACAATCTGGTCCTAAACCTGTTGATTCGATTTCATACAAAAATAATAAAATCAGTTAAGAACTCGGGAAGTTATGGCGTAACGGACATTGTGCCATTGAAGCTGATCCATGGGAGCTTCGCTCGCTCCGCTCCAATAAATTATTAGGCTGATATTTTAATGTTATATAAAATTAATATTTAATTTTGTTTTAGGATGGACAATCATACAGAACACGGATTCTCTCATTTCGTTCAACGAACGAAAGAAGCATTTACTCAGCTAGAAAATCAATTAACCTTACACAAATGGACAATCTTAAAAGTTCTACGAGGGACTCATGTCATTGTTTACGGAATCAAACAAATTATAAAGAAAACTGTTTTCAATATCTCAAACCCGACGAGTACCATACTAGTGACAGTCACAAATACTTCAGCAATGAAGGAACAAGTAGAAGAAAATCAACTAATAGACTTTCTAACGGGAATGAAACACCTATGGGAGAGGAAAGAGTAGGAGAGCTATATATTTTCCCAAATAGCAACATCGTTGAGTTTACTGACATAGCGTATGAAGACAAAGTGTGAACAGAACATTACCATTTCATTGTGATAGATTTAGGATAATAATGCGTTATATTATAAGAGATAGATTAATATAATAATATAGTAAATTAATAGAATAATAATAGACTTAAATAAAATAAATACGTAAGGAATAAAAATCACCTATTTATTTTCAACTTTTTCACGTTTATAAAACACAACTCAATTTCAACACGCGGAGTGTAAATAATGTGTGTATAAAATCAGTTTGGTGTGAAATAAAAGATGAAACTGCTAAAGCTCGTTTAGCAGCTCACTATACGTTAGTGTCTTAATGATTTAATAATTTAAAAACATTAACCTACTTATGCAAACACAGTTCACGGTTACTAACAAAATATACAAGGCACATGAAAATAATCTACGGATATATCCGTATCTGTATATATCAATCCGTTTTTATGACTTGTAGGTATGGTATCATGATTATAATCATGATACAAGACAAGTAATAATAATTCAGCCGAGTGAATATTAACACGACATAAGCATTTGAACGACTGATAATAAAAAAATGGAGGCTTATTCAAAAAGACAAAGGGTGCCTAATCTTTACCAAATACATGTAAATTAGATTTTTTTATAATTTATTTGTTGCTTTTGAAATAAGTTCTGTTTCGATTGATACTCTTTTACAAACTTTGCGTCATCGTGTATATATGTTGCGAATAAAAATAAGCTCTTCTTTTCAGTTTATTTACCCTCTCAATCTCTGATTCACCTATTAAATTTCTATCTGATAGAATCTTGTACATTTTTTAAAATTTATCTCTGTATGGATGCATTATTCGACCGTCCGTTCGAAACTACAAATAAAGATTTTTATAACTAACAAAACTTGCTTGATCCCTATACACTTTTGATGTGTGTAGTTGGTTTGTTAAAAAAGTCAGTAATTACGAAAAAAGTTCAACAATTCGTTTTTACTATTACATCGCTGCCAAAAGTGCGCGAATTTAAAATCAAAGATCTAAACGTTTTACGAAAACGTACCAGGACTCTGAAATTACATGACCACTTTTCTTTGATCAGAAGGAAATATCAATCTTGTTTTACTACTTAGATCAAAATCTGGTTAAGAACAAAGAGAAACAGTCAATAGATGCTACCCAATAACGTAGTTCAGTTTATTGCATTATAGAACATCTGTTTTATGTCAATGTTACTCCACGCAGTCTGTTTAATGTGATTGTTGGTTTTGTTGTTATATTAATTTATCTGTGATAAGCGAGGATACCAGTACTATTGGCAGTTATTACTGCCTATTTAGTACATTAAGAACATTATTATTTGCACTCTTTAGAGTTTAGGTTTTGGATTAAAACATCATACGAAGAAAGTATAATTTGACCAAATTTGGCGCCCGGTTAATCCAGGGGTTCATAACTGTAACTGTGAAAGCTACGGATTCGAATCCGAAACAAAAGGAAAATGTTTGTGTGTTAAACATAAAACATGTTTAAACTTATTTTTTCATGCTTTCTGAGTTGTTTGTGTGCTGTTATATTTATAGCATAATTACAGCTTGGATTGGAACTAATTAATTGCTGAGGTGTGTCCAGAACTTTATTAACAGATTTTATTAACAATAAAATTATTTTTGTAAAACAATTAAATTGAACTTTACCTAATGATAATGGTCAAAGATTTTGTCCTATTAACAACTAAGGTGTATGAATATAATTTTACTGTCAGATACAAGGTAATAGAACTTGATTTATATCATAAAATATAATTACGTTACGATAACGTAATTAAAAAAAAATTGAATAAGGGAAAGGTTGAAAAAAATGTTCCTTACTTAATAGGTGAGAATCGAAACGACAAAATTATTTATTTTGATAAAATGTGATGTTGACGTAGTCGTCTGTGCTGCTGCCCTGAAGGTACGTAAGTATATTTCAGCGTTAGGTCATAAAAAAATTGATTCTAACAATAAAGCTGGACATTCGAACAAAAATATTTTATATACAAGGCGTGTTTTTTAAGTAAGTACCGTTTGAAATTAAAAAAAAAGACGTGCTAAGATATCTCAATAATTTAATTTTTACATGAAAGCCTGTACCTTAATCTACTTTTCTACATCATTTCCGTCAATATTGAGGCACTTGTCATAACGTTGTACCAGTTTTTGAATGCCCTCCTCATAGAAATCTGCCGCCGAAGGAGTATTGCTTGTGGAATTTCTGCCTCGAAATGAGACAATCAATGCAGCAGCTTATTGTAAGACATTGCACAATCTGCGTCGTTCAATCGGGAACAAAAGACGTGGCAAGTTGAGCAAGGGCATCGTTTTGCTGCATGATAATGCCCGTCCGCATGTGGCTAATCAGACCAAAGATCTCATCACATCTTTTCGATGTGAAACTCTAGATCATCCTCCGTACAGCCCTGATCTGGCGCCCAGTGACTACCATCTGTTCCTGCACTTGAAGAAACACCTTTGCGGTCAGCGTCTTCAAGACGATGACGAAGTCAAAACATTTATGATGCAGTTTTTAAAAAGTCAGGCGGCAAACTTCTATGAGGAGGGCATTCAAAAACCGGTACAACGTTATGACAAGTGCCTCAATATTGACGGAAATGATGTAGTAAAGTAGATTAATGTACAGCCTTTCATGTAAAAATAAAATTATTCAGATATCTTAGCACGTCTTTTTTTAATTTCAAAACGGTACTTACTTAAAAAACATGCCTCGTAGATATCGATGGTAAACTCAGATATGGCAAATCTAACATTTTGTCATTATTTAGTGTGTAGAGTGTGTAGAATGTGTAGAATGTTCGAAAATAATACCAGATTGAATTTCAAAAAGGAATTTATATGAAACAGGCTACATATTATTCGTCAAAAATACAAGTACGTAGCATGATATTTATAACGCGATAAGGATCTGCGTTGGCAGCGGGTCTGCGGTCTTCGAGATAGCCCCTTTTATCTTCAGATACTTGCCGTGGAATTCTGACACTGCAACTCCGGTTGGCCACCCCTAATAAATAAGATATAAATAAATATAAATAGCTCAAATCAAAATAGCAGAATAAACAAATCAGTTAGTATTTATGAGTAAAAAGTGAATAAAGAAAATACTTTTTATAATAGTCAATGGTTGCGCCAGTATTAAATTCAAATGTGCCGCGTTATTAATTTGTATGTTTTTTTATTACTTTGGTCGACACTCCTAGCCTCACCTCCATTTACTCCATTTCCCTTTCCCACATACCTTGTCTCGCATATTGAAGTGCGAGATGACCGCGCCATCTATTGGTGGCAAATCATACCGCAATGTGACCAACATGCGGGTAAAAAAAAAAAACTGATGGCCGCTCCCGCGTGCTCCGAGTTTCACAATTTAAATTGAACAAGTGGTCTTATCCGCAAAATCCTAAAACTAACCGACGGTCCAGACGGTTTTAATTTTAATGCAGAAACGCAATATAAAGGTGTTATTACGTTATATCAATTTTTTTCACAAATTTATTGCTGTTATTTTTTGTCATGAGGTTAGACGTCTTTATTCTTCCGAAAAAGAACGATCTGTATAACGCTGAATAAAACCATAAGGAAATGTTATTTGTTCTTAGATCATACTTGCAATGAAAACGTTACCCCTTTGGCTTTTTTAGTGCACTGTAACCATCGAGCACATACCCCAATAGAGTGGTAATATTCGGCTGTCCGCCTCCGCAACTGATTAGTGATTTTTCACTTATAAATATTAACGCTCGCTCCCACTAAAACAGTACAAAACCAGTATTGGATCTGTGCGTACGTATCTGCTTATTCCGAAATTTAATTTCACTTAAATAGTTTCATAATGGCGTGCTGTTCTATTCGGTGGTGTTGAAAAAACAGCAGAACTTCAAATTTTAAAACTGACGGAATAACCTTTCATCGGTAAGTTATAGTTAAAAATTAATTTTTATAAAAAATTGTCAGGGCTCAAGTTAAACTGGACATCAAAGTGAAATGGTTCTATGCGTCCTGCTTCCACATAACACAATTTCCCATTTCGCCATCTCTTTCTAGTCTACGCTCTCATCACTAGTGCTGCATTCAAAGGATCAAGGTGTGTATCGATAAATAACATTATTGTAGCTTATTGCATATTTTATTCAAACATAAAAGTAATTTTGAAATTATAATATTTGCATTCATGTTTTAATTTATAGTGTTGTGCATTATTGATTATATAAATCTTGATCGATTATACCGATATATTAGGTATCTAGTGTAGTTTAAATAAACGGTTGAACGGTTTTTATACTTTTTTAAATAAATAGATTTGTAACAAAGAAATTGTTTTTTTGTGTTAGCTTTTCTTAGCAATAGAAAGACATGATGAGAAACAATTTATACGAAGCTAATTCATTTTAAAAATCAGCAAACCAATGCATTGTTAATTGATTATTTCATCTTTACTTTTCATACAACTAAATAAATTTAATTTGATAATTGGTTTGGTTCTTGTTGAGGTGCAATTCAGCGGTGATTATCTTCTCATTTGATCACTAGCAGCATTTATAGGCATTTATTTCCATAAGAGAACACGTTTGTATTATTCACTATTGCTATAATTACTGATGTATTGGCTATCGATATCGATGAACCTTAGATACTAGGACACTACCACATCTCTAGAGTGTTAGTTGACCTTAGGATAGCCAATCGGAAGGCATGTAAGAGCAGTGTGAGTAGCGGCGAATTAGCGGAATTGTTTTCAAACAAAATAATTGACATTTCTGCTCTATTGGGGTATGTGCTCGATGACTGTAACTTACTTGCTTCTTTCATCATAATTGCTTTAAGATTTTTTTATATGTATTTTTTGTTTCACATCCTTTAAAATACGCACTAAACATCCCCTATTCAGTGCGGTACAGGGTGTTAAATAAATTATAGCTGTATTCAAAATATACCCTGTATTTTGATTTATTAACTAAACAAATTGTTATTGTGGTACTATAAATCATAATTTAACTCTTTGGGCATCTACTTTGAAAGTCAAAAGGTATATCGACGATATTATAAATAAGACTGCTGTGGTGGTAGAAAAACTGTTTAGTTTCTTGTCTATTTATTGAGATACCTAAAATCGTCGGCAAGATCTCTTGGGACCAATACACGTTTTGAAACAAAAACATTATTCATGTTTATTTCGATCCCATAGTCTGTTGTTGGCTTGGCGTTGCTAGCTACCTTAGTAACTTACTTAGCAGTTAGGTTGGTGAGGTTAGTTGGTTTTCTGTCAAATAAAGCAGCATAGCCATTTGATAAGAAACTTTGATGAATTAATAAAGATACGCAATTCTTTCGCGTCTTTCATCGGCATCCAATAGTAGTTGTGTGATAAATACTAGTATTTGTTTAAGTATTTTGAGGACAGTAGTGAGTAGTGAGTAGTTTGGTGCAAAAATTGTGGTCCTGCACTTCGCACCGAACGGTTCTGGGTCTGAGTCTCGGTAGAGGCTTCTACAAATATATATGTTTGATACATATGTATTATATCGGGTTAATCAACAAAAACTTCGTTTTTTAATGCAAAATACAACAAATAATTTAGATGACAATGATTTAATTGTTTATTGTATAAGCAAGAGTAAAGTTTGGCAATTATGAATGAAAAATGATATCAGACAAATGTCCACTATGATCATACGGATATCGATTCTTTCATCAAAATATTTATTGAATCTGTCAAAATGGCGGGTCTATTTCGCTAACCACATAACGTCAATTTTGAGTTTTAAAGGTACAGTCGATTTTATAACTCCGCATAGACTGTCTTTAACATAACCCCAAAAAAGCAATCCGGTGTTAAATCACATGATCGAGCCGGCCGGCCAGCCGGCCAACTTACAGCTAATTTCGTGAAGTTAAG
Organism: Calamotropha paludella; assembly: GCA_927399485.1. Lineage (NCBI taxonomy): Eukaryota > Metazoa > Arthropoda > Insecta > Lepidoptera > Crambidae > Calamotropha > Calamotropha paludella. The sequence goes on along the minus strand of OV656810.1, from coordinate 16,157,477 downwards.
CGATCGGAAAATGTGTGACTTGTGGCATGGTCTTGTCGAAATCTCATGTTATTCATATCCATATCATCAATAATAGGTCAAAATTGAGTTGTAATTATCTTTTGATAGACTAATCCATTGATCGTGACGCCATTTCCAGCTGAATTTTCGAAAAAAGAATCAAAACCATACAGTGACTGGTTTAGCATGCAAAAGCTTCTCAACAGTCTTTCTTGGATTTTCAGAAGCATAAATGCGGCAGTTCAAACGAAAATAGGCTAAGTCTGAATAAATGTTTTTTTTTTCAGAAAAACCATCGAACTGTTCTTGAATAAAGTGAGCGAATCTACGGCGATGAATAGTTGACCGGCTACGATTATTACACCAGTTGCACCTTGAAAGGTATTTAAGCCTAATCCTTATCGCCGTGTGGTTATTATGGATAACATTGTTGTGGATAACGTCATTCGTTGAAAGTTACGAGGAATTGACAAATTCAGATCTTCTTCAACACTGTGGCTCACGGCTGCGATGTTTTCACTTGAACGACTCGGTGGAACACGCGTCGGTGTTGACACATTATGTACCGAATGTGTCAACTTTCGAGACATTTTTACACTTAAACTTGAATTAGATCTAAAATCATTGTAAATGTTTATTATTTTAATGCGATTTTCGATTGAAATTGAATACATTGTGACAATTGCTTGAGCTTCTACTACGGATATATCAAAATTGTTATGTTTTCGGTGTGACCATATTGTTGTTGTTGAAAAACCCTTTGTCTATCCAATACTTGAGTAACTGATTCTCAGTAACTCTCTAAAGAGATTGTAGTAACCTGCTTGTTCTAACTTACTTACGATTTTTACCGAGTAAGTTGTACTGTATAACTTCTGTGTTCGACCAGGTCGTTGAAATGATTGAAGGAAGTCAAGTGAACATCGCCGCCGTGAGCTATAGTGTTAACGAATATCCGAATATGTCAATTCCTTGACGTTCTCAACAACTTGGCGAACCACAACAACCCATATGCGAATTCCGCATATGGGTAAGGTTTTTACAGCCTTATAAGGTGCAACTAGTGCAGTAATTTAATATTCACATCGTCGTTAACTCGTTCAATTCATTTAAGAACAACATCTAAGTTTTTCTGAAAAAAATTATTAGTATATTACCTTTTGGTATAACAGGCTCTTCAAATATCATAAATTATCGTTAAAAGAATTAATACTTTCACTCCCGAAAAAAACTCAACAACGGACTCAACAACAACTCATGGAGTACAAAAGAGCTTAGCGAAGCTATGTGATGACAGCGTATAGCCGATGCCTTTTTTTTCGCTTATCGTTAATATTGCTCTATTTTCACTATCGATATGCCGTAAACAACTTATGATTTTTTTAAATTAATTGATTGATTGAATCAATTGATATTATTTACTCGAACACAGCATATCGATCAACAATATTGTTGGCAAAAACCTGACATCTGTATTATATTATTATATGAAAAAAATATATAACATACTATATATTCTGGTGCTCAAGATGAAAAATTACAATATAAAAGTATAAAAAACATATTATTTTTCTCTGTATCATAAGTTCTCTAATTTGATCTTTATTAATCATAAAGATCATCCGGATCAAATACCAGTCTGTGTGGCTTACAACTTGGATGAATTACCACCAAATTGTTCTCGATCGCGTTGATGTAGCTATAACTTAGTTACATTAACGAGTTATACTGTTATTGCATGAGGATGTGAATTAAATAAAATGTAATTTAACGAAAGAAGAGTTAGAAAACACAAGGGCGAATAAGATCAATATTTCTCATACTCCTGTTTCCTGTAATATTTCTAACATTAATATGCGGAGAAGAGGGTTTATAGCTTTGGGTAGTGGACCGATCGGATTATCGCATGTAACTGGCGGATGATGTCACAGCTGTTTTGCAGCCGCCACTGACCGAGATGCGGGCCAATGCAGGTGGAGGTGGAGTATGCGCGAGCGTTCACGCAGAAAACTTTATAACGCACCATAGGCACTGTTGCTACAGCTGATTTTAATTCGACATTACTAGAAAGAAACGATAATAGTATAGGTGTTACGGATGGTTTAGTCTATTACCGACCCCGATTGAAAATGATAGCACTGTAGGTCAATTCGATACAAAAAATGATGGTGAACGGTTGATTGTGAAAAATATAAAACCAAAAAACCTGTTCATTGGCACAACAGGTGAAAGTAGAAAACTGAAAAACCATACAATGCTTTTAAAGTATTTGTTATTTCATAAGTAAGACACTTTTCTGGAGGACAATCTGTGGCCGGATGTTTCAGACGATTTATGTTTTTCAAAAAAAGTGGTAAAGTTAACAAGGTTCCTGTACGTGAAAAACTACTTTTTAAAAATGTCTCTGCATGTAAAGGAGTCGAAACGTCAGGATTAAATATAAAATAAAATAAAACATGCGCAAAAATCCGTAAAAAAGTGTTTTATTCTGATGTGTAATGTGCGCGGAATTGTAAGAACTAAATATGTCTCTGCATGATAAATCAAAAATAATTCTAGCTACTTTTAATTGAAAAGGTGGTGTAGAGATCTTTTGACACTTTGAGAAATTTCTGTAAGAGTGCGGATGTAATAGCACTTTAGTTCAGTTTACACAATGTCTTAGTCAGGTCATAGTAATATTTGATAGCAATGGAATGGAGTCGGTATTTATACTAGGTGAATTCAATGCGCATCTCGGCTCTCGTTTCTTTGGTTAACCATTGGCTGTATGTAGTGATCAGAAATGGACCCGTGCGGACTATGAGCTTCTTCCTAAGGACACCCACGCATTTGATGGCCAAGCCAGTGGCTAGCAGCGCTAGTTAAACAATGGAGTGGTGACGGGCGGAGCTAGTCATTATAATGCAATTTCAATAATTATGCAAGAGCCGTTGTAGTAATCTAGATCATTAATTATTATTAGATAAAATGTATTCCGAAATAGTATCTATGCTCAAAGAGGGTGCTTAATGTATATATCTCGGTGTTAATTGTGTAAAGCGTCGTATGTTACGGGCTGGAGCAAGCATGTTAGGAATACGCACTGTGAGGCTCGATGTTTTCAAACGTGGTTATTGTATTAAAACTATGTCCAAAATGAGGTTATCGGATCATGACGAACTCAGTATCGAACACCTGAAGCACGCAGGGCCGTATCTATCTAGAGTTCTTTCGTTGTTATTCAATATGTGCCTCAGTCACGGTTATTTGCTAAGGGACCTTAAGCAAACAGTTGTAGTGAAAATTGTTAAGGATAGGATGGGACATGCCTCTGATGTGTCTAACTACAGGCCTATTTCACTGGCCAATCACAGGGAAATACATAATCCTCGATTTGGCTTCAGACCCAAACTGTCCACGCATAGCGCCATCTTGTACCTCAAGCACACTTTCAGTACTATACCACGAGGAAAACGCCAGTATTTGCTTGTTTTTTAAACCCATCAAAGGCTGTTAACATGGTCTCCTATAAGGTCCTTTGGAACAAGCTTTATAAGGAGACAACACTGCCGTCTGAAGTCACATCCTTGTTCCAGTACTGGTATTGCAATCAGCAAAATAGTGACAAATGGTCAGGAGCTCAATCCGACGTGTACAGCATGGAGTGCGGGGTGAGGCAGGGAGTGTTAAGCTTGCCGCGCTTATTCAACTTATTCATGAATCACCTGATCGTTGAGCTCAATGGAACACATATAGTTTGTCATATTGATGGAGTTTGCATGAATAATATATGCTATGCAAACAATGCTGAGCACTTCGGTTGGTGGTCTAAGGAGACTTGTGGCTATTTGTGAGTCCTATGTTATAACCTATGGGCTCAAGTACGACGTCAAAAAAGTGAACTGATGATGTTTAAATCGAGATCCATCGACTACTCCAACTGTCCCTAGCGTCTCGCTTAGCGGTACTCCTTTAAACTGGGTGATAAAATTTAAGTACTTGGGTCATTGGACCATTGACGACTCTTTAAAGCTTACTGCCAATATTTCTACACATGCAGCCTTTGGGCTAGCTATACGTAGCGGGCATACAGCGGCCTGCGTGTTCAATATAATAACGCATTCGGGATACTGTTGGGGCTGTCGTGGCGTTGTAGCGGGTCGGGATTTTTTCCGGAGGCGCATACAGATGACTTCTTTGCCATAATAAGAAAAAGGTCCGCCTCCATGCTTAACAAGCTCTTTCACAATCTCCTTTGTGTGTTCAAAGATCGGTGGGATACCCCTCTGCTGCGACATTGGGTGAAACCACACCGGAATAAAAAAATTTATTACTATATTTATGCGTACTAACATACACTTATAAGTATTTTGTGCTTACTAACACTATGGAAATTAATTTTCCGAAATAAATTGAAAAGTTTTGAATTTATTGTTAGCTGAAAACCAGTCATAAAAGATAATCTATTAAGGCTCTATAAAAAATTGTATAGATAAAATAAATTAGTCATTTAAAATACCTGCAGTAAAATCTCGAATGTGAGGCATATTGTGTTTGCCGGTTAGACGACGTGCGTTGTCAGCGCCATTGTTAGCGTCGTATTCATTAATATGTGCGCCATGGCGACGAGCGAGTTTATCAATTGCACGTTCTATTACCCTGAAAGTATGATAATTTTTTTAATTAAATAGTAACTTTGCAGCTATATGATATAAAAATAAAAATAAAGTATTAAAATGTAGTGGAGTACTTTACTTTTGCAACACTGACTACGATAATATAAAGAACAAAAGATATTAATAATTATGAATGTTTACAAACATTCATGAATAAGTTTAGTTTATTCGAAATACATAAGAAAAATACAGTGGATAAAGTTAAATTTTAGTGTGAATGATATTTAAGAGCGTCTTTATATAGCTTTTGAAAAATGTCACTTTTAAGTTTCTACTACTTTTTACTTTCTCTGTGACCATCCATCAACACCACACTGCAAATTCGTTGACTAAACTTTTTATTCTTTAATTAACACTACCGACAGTCAATTATAAATCTAGAACTCATTGAACTTTCAGACAGACCGTACCTATATCTACGATACTTACAAAATACCATCCTCGATTCTCATGTCTTTGGTGGAGAAATATACGAAAGTTCCATTGCCGGGCCAATCAGGAACAGGTTGTGGTTCAAAGCTCGCAACTGTGCCGTACTCTTCTGCCAAGCGAGCCAAGATGTACCGTGCCATCCAAAGATCATCTGCTGACCTTAGGCCTGGACTTGGACCCACCTGGAAATAAGAGGATAACAAGAGATTATAGTAAATCATATAAAACTATAACACAGAACAAGTGACAAGAAGGGATCTAGACGCGCGATAGCGCGTCAAGCCAAGTTCAAGAACAGAACTGGCGAGCAGCGCCGTATGTAATATTAAACGAACCATTTGGAGCCACTTTTGACCCCCTCGTAACACAATTATTTCACATAGTGTCAAATTTGGCTTATATATTGAGACCTGCGAAATCCGCTAAATGCGAAATGTGCTCCGTATGTATATGAGAACTAGCCAAGTCAGACCTTAGGCTACAATACATTATCCCAAGTTATAAGAAGAAATGATATTTTATGTTGTTTTAAATAAATTTCAGGACTGACCATTGAACTTGGCACCCATTTAGATATCACTTCTTGTGTCGTTGAAGTCAACAACTAAGGCATATACCATAATATTGAACAAGTTCAACTCTCATTTCACATTTATGTTTTTGATGGGATAAAAATCATAAACTTCATTACATCACGTGAACAAGTTTATTTTAAACACTTATCATCAATTACAAGACTAAAGTTCAAACTAGGACGAAGAATAATATGTGCTATAAATATTGTTATAAGATTACAAGTTTCTATCACTTTTTAGCATGTTAACCGTTGGACATCGTGCGAGTTCATGCTCGCTGTTTAATAAGTGGTATGAAGAATTATTTACAATAGAGTTTTATAAATAAATTCAGTTATCTTATTAGCCTGTCTGTTGTGCCTGGACTAAGCAGAATATACACAAAGTTACCTGTTATTCTCGAGTACTAAACCATTTTTGTAGAATAAAACAGACAATTATAATGTGTTGACACGCGTGGTCACACACCAAAAGCCTAACAACTTTGTACACAATAGAAATGTAAACTACTACTTTGAACATACTACATTTACAGGCACTGAAATTGAAATGCTAATCTTTCGCACTTTCATTCCCCTTTTTTTACGCCAAGTTTTGGTACTAAATCAGGCTTCAATTAAATAATAAGAAACACAAAACAGTTACCTGCAGCAAAAGGAACTCATAAAAATTCTGTTCTTACGCTTCACCGACCGCTGTTTACTCATCTTGTTCGGCTTTTATTGGCTTATGAATAAATTTATTATATAAAGCTATTTTACGGCAGAAAATAAGTGACAAAAAGAGAAAAAGTGAAATAAATGAGTGATTTGACTTTTGTTAAATACTGCCAAATCTAGTTTTGTATAAAACTCCAAAAGTATTTAATGCAAAACCTAGATTACAACGCCATGTAGACGCCAACGACTACACGCGAGGAAAAGTTATCATATCCATAAAAAAGGATAAACTATTCATACATCGCCCAAAGAGGCGCAATATTGTATAGAATGATAGAGCATTGTCTGATGCATGCAATGTCTAAATTAATTTTTTTACTGGGGATATATGTAGTTTCTTTTTATCATACGTAGTAAATTAAATAGTTATGCAATTATAATTTCCCCCTAAAATTTGAATATTAACCTTTGAAAAACTTTTGTAATATAACTTTTCAAAATGAAATAAAATCCCTTTATTTCCTTTCAATAGGAGATACTGAAGATATACTATATAAGGTACATCCTACTTAGCATTACACAACAATAGTATATTTGCGAAATATTTTAAAAGTGGTTGTTGAATTTGATCAGTAAAATTTAAACAGATTTCCTCTTTTCTCATACTCTTTACAGTAATAAAGCTTAATTAGTAAATAGCTTGCTAACCAAATTTAACATAGTAATTCTCTAGCAATCAAAGTGATACGATTCTAAAGTGGCATAAAAATCGAATCGGTTGAGTTGATCGTCCTATGTATAGAATTATATATTGTGTTCAAATTAAAATAAAATGTGGTGAATAAAAGATAAAAAAAATCTCATTTTTTTAATGAATTATAGAAGGTCTGCAGCTCGCTCAGTATTCTTCATTACTGAGGACCGTAACGTGATTCCCCGGCGGAAGAATTTTCAGCCTGACGAGGGTTCGCCATCTGCTGCGTTCCTTGCCGTTGTCATTAAGTAGGTCTTGGAAATTTGTATTAAGATAACAGTCGAATTAAACCTATGTAGCCCTACCATCTCTTGGTCCTCTTCCATCACACCAATGGCAATGGCTCAGCTATTGACATTGTATATACGCAGTTTATACTTATATATGGTATATACCATATGCATATACCATATGCGTTAATAAATACATACTCCAAGGTTCATGCTATGGAACTATTAACTATTATTATAATAATTCATTTTAGAACACTTTAATCTATTGAGAATAAATAAGACTAGAGTCCCACCATTGACCGTTTCATATCAAATCACTCGTATTGCCAACCCTAAAGATCTGGTCGGCCTGGTTTCAATTAGTGAAATAAAAGCATAATCGACTGTTGATAGACAATGACATCCCTAATAATATTATAAATGTGAATGTAAGTTTGTTTGTTATGCTTTAACGCAAAAACTACTAAACCGATCATCATGAATCTTCGTACATATATTTTTGGAGGTATTAGAAGTAACATAGGAGATTTTTTTATTGAAAAAAATGCGGGCGAAGCCGCGGCTAAAAGCTAGTAAGTTATATTTTTAATATTTTTCAAATCCTATAAGATATTGAAATTAAGCACAAAAGAAATGAACGTTTAAATTGAAATAAGATTCAATAATAGTAATATTTTACTTTCTTACTTCTGGTTAACTTTTCTACAAATATAATAGGTTTACCGACGCGGCAACATTTCTAAAAGTAATTTAACATAAATTACTGTCGGACTAATAACATCTGAAAATTTAATCGCGTACGTACTTATTTTTATTTTTTTATGTGAAAAACCAACTTCCATTTTTAAATTAGGTTTACAACGAGTAGCGGTAAGCGTTGAATATTTCTATGTTGGCACTGATACCGCCTCCGTCGTACTTATTTATTCGTGAAATATTTATGGTTTCGGTATATTTCTATGGACATTCACTGATTTAATGACCATGCATTAATTAACTATTCTATATTAGGTAATCAATATCCACTCTTCACATGCTAATATATAACATCTTTCTTTAGATAATACATCCTTATTAAAGAAATAAATCTTATCTACCACCTGGTGTACCCAGCATTGCCAATGCCCTCTCCTGAGTCCAAAGCTGGGTTCATACAGCATTGATGTATGTACCCAGCTTTGGACTCAGGGAAGGGCACTCACACCTATAGATACCGTCATAGAACATTGTTGTGTTAGTCTAAGAGCCAGCGTTCCGCAGACTTACGGTATAGTAGCAAACTTCATATTGTGTACTCCATACTCGATAGTGTTTCAGCAAAGTTGAAATTTATATATGTTATTATTATAGACATATATCTAAAACATCAGACAGATAGATCGGTTCTAACATACAAGCAGTCCATATAATATTTGTCGTGATATTGAATGTGTTACACTAGTATCCATGAAGCAGGCCTTACAGTGCTTACTTTGAACTAGGCTTATTGGTGTAAATATAAGAAATATTATCATTGTTATACCTAACATTCCTCTTCAAGAATGTTGTCAATTATAGCCGCGGGTCGGCTGTCAAAAGGGGTACTGTTAATTTTAGTTTTAAACACATATTACGTGATTAATTAAAAAATATACTATTAATTGGAGCGGAGCGAGCGAAGCATGCGAAGCTCCCATGGATCAGCTTCAATGGCGCAATGTCTGTTACGCCATAACTTCCCGATTTTTTAACCGATTTTAATATTTTTTTATGGTAAATCAAATCAACAGGTTTAGGACCAGATGGTGTCGGAGCCCGAATTTTGAAATTCGCAAAAAAATGTTTTTTTTCTTTTTTAGGTATTAGGTTCCGCTCCAATATATGGTGCTAGCATAGCTTTATACTTAGCGACTGCATCGTCTAGTAGTTTAAGCACGAACAACTTTGACTCGTTTGACGCGTATGTATTGACCAATATACATGACTCCAACCCAATTTGCGCATATTGTCACATTCGCGAATCGTCCAAAATACTACATGAACCCACACCTTCTGATAAAACTTTTCTTGTTGTTGATGTTGTTGTTATCCTAAATAATAGTAATATAGAAAATGCCCATAAAAATCGTTAAAGTCCGGCGAACTGTATTACTGAAATAATTTCAGACTACCCCAACTTTACTACGGGCAATAAGGGTATTATCAGTTCATTGGACTAAAAAATAAGATTACATTACTTATTGTTAGAACGTGAACTCAGTCGCGTAGGTATAAGTATTTGCTTTCAGCATTCAATTATAATTTACTAATCAGATACTATTATTTTTTGAAAAGTTTTGCATGTCGTTGCAAACTTTTGAAAGTTTTTATATCTTTTGCTTAGGAAGAGCAGAAGAAAATGAAGAGAGAAATTGTGCTTTTTTAAGTTACAGAGTATCAAATTATTTATTATATTTTACCAAAAGAAACTTATATTATTTTTCAATATTAATGAATACCTAATTAATAATGCACAATATAGTCTGTAGGAAAAGTTTTATAGGCAGGGGCATATATGTAACCAACATGAGAACTCATCTTAAGTCTTATTATGTGTAAAGTTTCTGACCTTGACTTATGGTGTTTAGTCGTTGTTATTTAAGTAAAGAGCCATTGTTTTATAACTACGCTAGGATATCGTAATTAGTGCGAGTTTTTCATATTGTTATATATAAAAGTCATGTTCCCTTAATTTTGCGCTGTAAAATGATTAGTTAGATTGTCGATTACTATTGGTATAAGTAACAGGTTTAAAGTCTGTTCATTCTAACTTGTCTTATTTTGTAAACAATCTTGGCACAACTTTTTAACAAAATCATCCAATTATATATAAAATAATAACAAAGTCAATAATCTATTACAATAAATCGTTATTATAGACTGCAACCTATTGAATCTAGTTATCAGTTGATTTTTAATGCTGCATTTTCAATAAAAAGGAATGCCAAGATTGTTTACCAAATAGGACAAGTTAGGATGAATATACTGTACTTTATTTTTTAATACTTTAATATTCTTGTTTTAGATGATAAGTGTCCAATAAAAGGTAAGGTAAGCAAACTAAATCCAGGGGATGCAGCTATATGTCGTAATAATTATACAACATACAAACCTACCGCTAAATGTTAAATTGTGTCAAATAAAATTAATTTCTATTTATATAACGTTACGAAAAATATAGGTTACGGAAATGTTATTTGTTATTGTTTAAATTTAATTGTAATGTATGGTATTGATATGTGCTATAATCAAAAAAACACCAACACCAACCAAACGACCGTTTGGTGCAACGGTAGCGATCCTGCCTTTCAGATATTTGTATGATACTTGGGCAGATATTTGTATGATGAATACGAGCATTTGTGCCTGAGTCATGGGTATTTATATATATTTATATTAATATCACTTATTTATGTATGATATATGTATGTCTATACCCGTTACCCTAGAATCCATAACAAGCCTTATAGTGCTTACTTTGGGCTAGGATAATAGGTGTGAATGAAATAAATATTATATTATATTCTATTATATTATATATCGCCTCACGAATTTATGTTTTAGAAACAACAGATTTTTGTTTTGAAGATATACAAACATTTTATAACTCACAAACAGTAACGTTAACGTTACTTCTAATACTTTACATACAACAAAGTAAGATCAGTACGTTTAATTCTACACCTAAAGCGCCAGAAGAAATTGGTTTACTGCCACTTAAACGCCGCTGTTGTAGCAACGAGGGTAAAATTGATTATTTATTCGTTTTTATAAGAAAAGGCAAATATTTTAATAACTAAACAGCGTCTGCTGCTACGAAAGACAAAGGAATAATTGAAGTATTCAAATACTCGTTTTGAATTCCGCTGTGAATTCTTTGTAAGTTAATTAGGAAAATTAATCAGCAATATAATATACGTGTTAAAATCAATCAAATCAGTAGCTTTTAACTTCATGGCTGGTCATATTCATAGATAAATAGTTTTGAATACACATAAACCTTTACTGCATTATCCTTTCAAATACAACTGGATTTTTTTTATTCGATAGATATGGAACTGTCTCCAGTATTAAGAGGTCTGTACTCTACCTGTCTGTACCATTCTTGAGGAATCCATATAAAAAATGTTAATTATTTTTTACTTTGAGTGAATAATTCTATTTGAACGGTTTACCGTCTATGCATATATTTGAAAATAAAACATAAGTTGATTAACATATGTGTTGTTCAAATCAAATATAACAGGTAAAATTAAAAGATATTCGATTTCGCTGTTGAAAAGAATATTTAGGAACGCAAATTCAAACGTTAGCTTCGAATGTCAGCAAAACAATATGTACGTACATATAAAAAATCCTATGAAAACACATTATTCCGTTCGTATAAATTTTATCCAAACGTCAATTTAATTCGGTCACAATTTGCAAAAACAAACGTACAATCAAATGATTGACAGCCTAGATCACTTCTAAAAAAGTTAATTCTGAATCTACAGATACCCTGTCTAGTGGATCTTTTGTAATACTCCGGCTTCGGTTCTTTGACAGTTGACATAATTTTAATTTGTTTACGAAACCAAAATACCTAATACATCCAGAATATTTATCGACTTGTTTTGCTACAAAACAAAAACTTAAATTCCGATGACTTTGGGTACAGTTTATTATCTCCAACGTTTAATTAATATTATAAATTATATATTGTAAATTATTATATTTTATAAATTATTAATATTATAAAATATACAGCTAATGTTACAGTAGCGATCCTGCCTTTCGCATCGACGGTCCTGGATTCGAGTCCAGCTAGAAACAGATATTTTGTGTGATGAATACGACGAGCATTCGTACTGAGTCATGGGTATTTATATTTATTTTAATGGATATTACTTATTTATGTAAAGAACATTATTGTAAATGATAATTTTTTTACGAAGTGTCTTTAAACTGTATTTCTCTCAAAAAACGCTTATTTGCGTTAACAACCTGTTAATAATTGAGGTTATTAATGAAGTAGACAAGAGAAAAAGCTCTTGGGAAATTGTACCTTCTGTTGAATCCATTTACTTATTTAAATAAAAACCAACCTGAAAATTCCATTGTGAAGGAGTTGTTCCAGGATTAATCCCATTTATCTGTACACCTGCGTAAAGACAACATCTGTAACAATATAAATGTTTTGAGTTTAATAATTTCTGCAATTTAATAAAATAGAGTACAGGAACCATAATTATCACTTTAAAATAAGTAAAATTCAACAACGTCGTGTTTCGAAAAATTCTCTGCTTCTTGTTAAAGTCATATGAAAGCAAATAAATAAACTCAACAGGGTTATCCCGTATACATATAAACTGATATTATAAAAAAAATCTATAACATTTTATTTAGTATGTTGTCAGAGCCAAAAAATTAAATCTGGTTATTATACTTAGAAAGAAATACAAGGTTTACATTGAAAAGAATTCAAAAACCTGTTAATACTTGTCATTAATCCTGTCGGTTCGACTTTTTTTCAGGGGTCATTTTAACAGGATGATTATTACATTCTGTTTAGTTAAAAGTTTGTTAATCGACGTTTAATACCTAAAATAAAACAACGTGATATAGCTGTGACTGACGAATTAATGAATTTATTTAAAAGGTACACAGTGACACAATAGATTAATTAAGGAGTATCACAAAATGGCGCTTTTAACCTAATAACTAGGTATCCATTTAAGCTTATTATTATAGGGTAAAATATTATTCAAAAAATAAAAATTTATATGAGAAATATACACATTCTGATATTAATATATTAAATTGTATAAGAAAGTGTCTGTTTTCTGTTACCTATTACAGAATCACTGTCCAAACTAAAATTATTCCAAGAAATTTTTTTTATTTGTGAACCAAACCAAAGGTCAAGCGGATGACCCCTGGATATGACTAACATTTTTCACTAGTCAGAAGAAAGATTCTTTTTTGTGATGTCATGAGAGAAGATTAGAGAAATTCTTATTTTGCGTCACAGTAGGACAAATTTCTTACAAAGTGTCTACTCTTTCTCAAACAATTGCGTTCTTTTTTATATTTCGTTTAGATAACTGATCCACTTAAGATTGTAAAACACTATTATTATTTTAATTTTGGCTGTCCATCCAGGGCCCAAGACATAATGGAACATGGGTATTGGAGCGTGAGCGTGGCTGGAAAGGGTCCAGCTTATTACCTCTCATTCCGAGGTTGACCCATTGCCTTATATGAGTGGACTAATTACATTCTGGTCACAACGAATTGATAAAAAAAATATTTATATATATATGTATATTTAGCTAGCGACTTGTAGATGTGTGATAGCCTCACCAGTTTTTGCAGACAACAGCTAAGGATCACGCGAAAATAGGTATTCTGATTAAACTTAAATAACTGCTTAAACCGTTACCGTAAACATGCAACTTATACAAAAGAAAAGGTTTTTTCGCTTTAATACTCCTTTTGCATTATATATTTTGCTTTTTCAAAAACCAATTCCAATTTGCCTCGAAAACGTACAAGACTATCATGGCGACCTCCTCGTAAGGTAGGTGTTGGTTTTCTTGAATTAAAATAGAAAACTGATAGATTTTGCAGAATCTCTGGTTTTCAAGTATAGGTACTTGTGTTTCTAGGAAGTTTTAAAATTCCAAAATCAGATGAACAAGTCACTGTTTGATGCAAAAAAAATTCCAAAACCAAACGGCGTCAATTTGCAAGCCAAAAACAAAAAAAAATCTCTTCTTTTTCTTCTTCTTTTGGTAAGTGGCTTGTTATGTGCCTTCACAATTCCGCCAAAAAAAAAAAAAAAATCTCAACAACCTATCGTGCTGTATGAAAACGACAATGACAAACTAAATGTTACACATGGCGTTACATCACACTTTCTGATTGGTGTTTACTGTCACGTAATTAAATATCTCATATTACAAAATATATTCGTTAAAATTAATATTAATTATGTAACCAAAGTACACACAAACATTTTTTTATAGACGATACTATTAGCCGCACTATCAATAATGTCGATGATAAATAAACGACAGTAATGCGTATCTATTGTCATGTTTTTGTATACAATTACAAACAATAGTAATAATATGGTTTATAGTGATAACTTATTATTTGTAATTAGTCTAGTAAGTATGAATTAATATTTATCGATGTGTATCTCATGCATTACCCATAGTTGTATTATTTTTTATTAATTGCATGTGCACATGTCGTCATTGCATATTTGCCATTTATTTCTTCTTATTTTATAAATACTGAAATTTACGCAGCATCTTTAATAGTCTTGGTGTGATGATAAGCAATAACTTCTGTTAAATTTAACATGAAAGCAATTTATATGAAATTATCGGTCAAGTATATTAATATTAACATAATAGGATTTTAAATTATTATAATAGAAAAATACTATAAAAAATCGACTCGGGTCACAAGTGAATTCTCAGGCGGGAAACGAACCCGCAACCTTTGGAAATCCGGTTCGTTTCCCGCCTGAGAATTCACTTGTGACCCGAGTCGATTTTTTCTAGTATTTTTCTATTATAATAATTTATCTTATAAGTTCGCATTGAAAATGCATAAAATATATAAAAAAAATTATAAAAAAAAATAAAATAATAATAGGATTTTGTGAAGCAGACCCTTAGTAATGTAACCATATTTTTATCCATATTTTTGCCACAAAAAAGGGGACCACGTAGTTTTCTCCGATAGAACTACCCAAATCGCCATTGTTAATGTTCATGTGCTTCCTTTGTAAGCAATATCTGAATGGCAAAACTAATATCCGGTTACCATTATTGAAAAAATTGACTAATAAGTAATCATGAAATTTGAACATGACAGTCTCTACTTACGTGAAAGTAGTTTTTGATTTTCTTTCTTTCTGGTATCATACAACGTACAAATGTTGGTAGACGATTATTATCATTGTAATAAAAAATGCCTTCGTACAATTTTGAGTTAGTTCATAATTTTTTGAATATCTTTCACTTCAGTAATTTCTTTTTTTTTGTGTTTTTTGAAATAACAGAAATGCATGAGTGTGCTTTTCTGTTTTGAAAATCTTCACCATAAATAACATGTAAACATAATCAGTGATATAATTGTATTACAAATTTCGGTTTGCGATAAAATGCAACTGAAATGCCCTGGATCACTCCATCCAACGCAGAATGTTACTATATACAAAAAGTTACTATAGTATTTTACAATAAGTAAATAAAATCTATCCGCAGCCCGGATTTACGTGGGATTTACTAAGCACGAATATTATGTTAAGCATGAATATTCCACACTGGATTCAAAATTGAGGATTCAAGCGGCGAAACAAATATAATAAAACATGACACATTTGCGAACCATAAAAGTTCTTGAACATATTCGTCCATTGAAAACTTACATCTGGGGTTGCGTTTGTCAGAGGACGCTATTTTATTTTTTAGATATGCAGGGGGGTTATTGTAAAGTTAAATTCTAGTTTGTGAGGTTGCATTCCTTGTCCCACGGCCGCCATCTTGGTAAAAGGGGTTCAAATGGTTTTTACGGTTTATCTGTCAAACTATAGGTCTCACAAAAAAATATTTAACATTTTTTGTTGCAAATAAAGTTATCTAAAACGTTTGTCCCGTAACTTTTAGTCGTAGAACCACAAATAAAAAAAGTTATTAGCGAAAATCCATAAAAAATTAAAGTCCATGAAAAACAAAATCTAATTGTCGATATAACTTTTTTTCTAATAATTTTACAAAAAATAATATCAGACCACTTTTATAGGTGATGTTTTAAGGAACAATTTTCATTGCGATTATTTTAGAATTAATTGATTAGTTAAGGTTTTACAGCGCTGCGAAACGAATACTATTCTACAGTATTCATAACTTTACATAGATATTAATCATTTGCCAATCTTTTTATAATAATATAATCTTTTTAATTATTGATAATGCAATATTGTTATTAATTAATTATTGATTTGACACCCCATCACAAAACTTTGGAATTATTTATATTTTTAAAACTATCAAAAGAACGAACAGCAGAACAATTATACTGTCCGTCAGGTTTTATGTACGGAGACGTCATTGCGAATAACTCGCTGTTTCTTCATGCTTCTTCAGGATGTAACACAACTTCAGCTGCTTACAATATGGGTAAACTTAAATTTCTGAAAACCCCGGAGAAATATTTAGAGTCAACAAGTGGAACGGCATTGTTCCTCAACAAGAGAGTTGACCCTACTTTGCTCACTGTCATTGGTGAACTTTTTTTTACCTCTTTGCGTGGTAGTAATAAAGATGATAATTCTCTTGATAGCCTAAGATATAAACGCCAAGCTAGTGACAAAGAGGACATTTAATTTATCTTCCTTCTCTCGTTCTCTTTCACAGTTTCCGAGTCTATCATCAAGTCCAGTCGTGATTTAGTAATTAAAACAGTCCTGAAGATTGGGGCTGGAAAAAACGTGGAAAAATATTGATGCTAGTGCAGAACTCTAAACCTTCAGCACCTCTGAGGTTCTAAAATTAATTTTCTGCAGATGCAAAGGAAAAGGAAGGAGCAATGTGTTGATATTTAAACATCTAAATCAATCCGATGGAGTAGTCACCTATGTCAAAAACAGTCAGGCAGCCAACATATCTGAAGTCAATTAAAAATATGCATCAGGCCTCCAGATTATAGTACTACTCCTCAGCTTACAGTTCTTGGTATTTATCGTTAATCCTCTAATCGTAAAACCGAGCAATTTATTGACTCATTAGGTATTCACCTGGAACTAACATCAGGTAACTCCGACCTAATTTTATGATTTATAATCTGTACCTTAGATTTAAGTTTATATAATCTATGTAAAAAAAAGGATGGAGCTTGAGATCTATCTTCGCAAGTGTAGACGCTATAAAATGATTAAATGAGAACTCGATAAATAAAGCTGAAGTATCATTTATTGGCAACATAAAAGTGGCGACGAGGATGACGGCTCACATAGGCCAGATAGAACATTTTGATCCAGGTAGCAGCGAGGTTAATATATGGATCGAAAGTATTGAGCAATACATGTTAGTGAATGATGTGCCAAAAGAGAAAAAAGTTCCACTTCTACTAACCTGCATTGGACCAGAAGCGTATAAAATTGTCACAAATTTAGTTAGACCTAAAAACCGTTTGAGTACAAAGTCGAAGAATTATTTGTTATATTGAAGCGGCATTTTGCACCAAGGTCGAACGTGATTGCGCAGAGATTTAAGTTTTACAAAACTGATCAAGAAACATCAGAAAGCATCAGAGACTATGTCATAAAAATCAAAGAGTTGGCAAACACTTGTGGTTTTCATGTAGACACGCTAAAGGAGGCACTGGGAGACAGATTGGTGTGTGGTTTAAACAACGAAAACATCCAGCGAAAAATATTATCAGAGGCGGAGTTGTTGTCATTTGAAGCGGTATATGAAAGAGCCCTTATATTAGAAACGGCCAATAAAGACATGCAAGTTTTTGTCGCCGGTACAATGATAAATAAAGTGGTAAAAGAAAAAAAAGTAGTGAAAGAAAATTTTATGAATCAGGAAAAAAGACAAAGATGTGGTAGATGTGGCGGGTATCACTACAACAATAATTGCAAGGCTAAAAATTGGAAATGTTTTAAATGTAACAAAATAGGCCATTCTGCACACATGTGCCGTTCAAAATAGGTCATTATCCATTCATTAGAAGACGAAGGTAAAGAGAAGCTTTTCATAAATAGATTAGGTGATGCATTTTATTTACATATTACTATTAATAACAATAAAGATATAAAGTTTGAGGTAGATACAGGGGCATGCCATACAGTTATGTGTGAAAAAGACTTTAAAACTTATTTTCCTGGAAAAACCTTGTCTAAGGCAAGTAGCAAATAAAAGCTTGTTACTGGGGAATATATTTTTGTCTTAGGTACTTGTCAAGTGAAAGTTACATTCAGGGGTCACAGTGAAATACTACCTCTAACGGTTATTACGGGTTGTAATGATTTTATCACATTACTTGGCAGAAATTGGTTGAACGTGCTATTGCCAAAATGGAAAAATAATTTTACAGAAAATATAAATAACTTAACTATGGTACCTAATATAGAAAGGTCCCTGAAAGCAAAATATCCTAATGTATTTGAGTTAAAACATAATTATACAATCAATCATTTTGAAGCAAATTTAATATTAAAAGAGGATGTCAAACCAATTTTCCATAAAGCTTATTCCATGCCCTATGCTTTAAAAAAAAAGACTAGAAGAGGAGATCAATTTAATGGTGAAAGAATGTATTTTAGTGCCTGTAAAGCATAGTGCATGGGCAAGCCCTATTGTAGTAGTCCCTAAGAATGACAATAAGTTAAGAATTTGTGTTGATTTTAAAGTCACATTGAACAAGGTTCTGAAGACTGAACATTATCCCCTACCCAACCTAGAAAACATTTTCTCTACACTGTCTGGTGGTAATGTATTTTGTAAATTGGATTTTTCAGGAGCATACCAACAGCTAAAACTAAGTAAGTCCTCTGAACCCTTGATGACCATAAATATCCACTTAGGATTATTTCGCTATACTAGACTTACGTATGGAGCATCGCCTGCACCATCTATATTCCAATCAATAATGGATCAAGTGTTAGTAAACATTCCTAATATAGTTTGTTACCTCGACGATATTTTGATAAGAGGTGCCCATGAAGAAGAAGTCCAATAAATCTTGCATTTAGTTCTAGAAAGGCTATCAAATTATAATATTATATTAAATTTAAGTAAATGTGTATTCTTTGCAAAGTCTGTTGAGTATTTAGGACACAGAATTAATAGTTTGGGTATACATCCTACAAAAGATAAAATTGAAGCAATTCAGAATGCTCCCCCTCCTGGAAATGTAACACAATTAAAGTCTTACCTTGGGTTATTAAATGTTTATTGCAAGTTTTTACCTAATTTATCCAGTATGTTGGCACCTTTGCATAGACCGTTAAGAAAAGATGTTTCATATAATTGAGATTCTGCGTGTGACACTGCTTTTCAAGAAAGTAAAAGATTATTGTTAAATAATCAGTTATTAACACATTATGATCCTACAAAACCAATTATTGTGGCATGTGACGCATCTTCATATGGAGTTGGGGCAGTTCTGAGCCATATTGTAGATGGTCAACATAGACCTGTTATGTTTGCATCTACAACCTTAACTAGTTCACAACAAAAGTACTCTCAAATAGAAAGGGAAGCATATGCTATTATTATTGCTATAAAAAAAATTCATAAATACTTATATGGAGTTAATTTTATATTAGAAACAGATCGCCAACCATTACAAATGATTTTTGGAGCAAATAAAAGTATTCCTGTTGTGGCAGCAGCCAGAATTCAAAGATGGGCTGTTATATTGTCAGCCTACATATATGAAATTAAATATAAAAAGGGTTCTTTACTAGGGCATGCTGATGCCTTATCCAGATTACCATTGCAATTAAAAGAACAAATTGATGAAAATATAAATAACTTTAGTATTGATAATAAATTACCTTTAGATTCACATGACATAGCAGAAAATACCTTAAAAGATCCAGTTTTGTGTAAAGTACTAGATTATACCATGTGAGGCTGGCCTCAATATAATATCTCATCAGAATTTAAACCATACTTCCAAAAGAGGTCTTTGATTACTATTGAAGATGGTTGTTTGCTGTACGGCCTAAGAGTTATTATACTAATATCCTTACGTTCAGACATTTTGAAATTGTTACATGAATCACATACTGGTATGGTTAGAACTAAACTTGTTGTAAGGAGTACATGTTATTGGCCAGGAATAGACCAAGATGTTGAAAATTTAATTAATCAGTGTGTTTTATGTCAGTCCACAAGAAATATACCAAATGATAAGGGCCTTCAGCCATGGCCAAGGGCACCCCATAATTGGTATAGAGTTCATATAGATTTCTTTTTTAAAAATGATTAAATGAGAACTCGATAAATAAAGTTGGAGTATCATTTAATGGCAACATAAAACTGACGAAGCTCTGAAAAAAAATCTACCAGCTAGACCCAGTACCTGTAAGAAAACTAACATCCACGTTTACCTGAAGATGATTTATTCCAAAACTGCCGTGCTCCTGTAAGTTTGAACTTTCTCTTACTTCAGTGAATCTTAAAGTGCTATAAATAGACTAACTTCGTAAATAATTTAAAACATAATTCATCGTTCATTTTAATCGGAGCACAATTTTAATAGTGCAGCATCTTATCGTTCCGCGTTCCGTGTTAGCGCCAAGCCATTTCTTATCTTCGTTTAGACTGTCTCGCCCGCATCCGTTGCAACAAATTAATGGGAAAAGACAAGCCCGGTACTAAACCAAGTTCGGTCATCATGCCTGATATAGATTTAAATATATTGATTAGATTTATAAATAAATTTGATGGCAACCGCGAGAAGTTAAACTCATTTTTGAACAATTGCCGAAATGCAATTAATTTAGCATCACTTACCCAACAAGATACATTATTAAAATATATTTTGAGTCAACTAAAAGGGCGCGCCGAAGTCGCATGCGCTTAATTTGAAAACTGGCAACAACTCTAAGAATTCTTAAAGTCACAATTTGGTGATAGAAAACAATATGCTGCACTGCTTTCTGATTTGCAAGAATATCGTCAATCAAACAGCGAAACAGTCAACCAGTTCGCACTTCGAATCGAATCCTGTTTATCGAAATTACTGTCTGAAATAAATATATCGATTCCAACCAGTAAGAAAGGTGAACTGGCAGGCCGTGTCGCGGCAATGCAAGATCTAGCATTACATACTTTTGTCATAAGTTTAAACCAAAGATTGTCCACCGTGGTTAGATGTCGCTACCCTAAAACTTTGAATGACGCAATTAATTTCGCTGGATTAGAAGAAAAAATCTTCCAAATCTCATCGCGACGAAGTACGACTCTTCTCAACGATCTGGGGGCACGGCAGTGCCCCCGCCAAGTCAAGCAAAAAAGCGGCACGGACGTACCATCCTTTTCTCGAAGCAATTCAGGCCCTTTTTTGACACCCTGTAACTTCGTTGTGGATAAAACTAGAAGACTGAATTTTTAGCAACCATGCAGGCATTGTAAAGACACGGTTTATTTCAAATCTCATTCAATTTGAACTAGTAGTTTAAGAATTATAACGGGTCAAATTTCTTAATTTTGTCACTCACTGACTCACCGATCATCAAAATTCTAAGACACTTCTAGCAGACCTAGAAGCTTCTAATTTGGAATATAAATAGTGTTTGGTGTATGAATCAAGGAAAAACTAAAATATTCATACTTGCTCAAGAAGTAGTACCGGAAAAGAGAAAACGGAAGGCTACCTACAAAAATAAGAAAAGTTCATAAGTCAGAGAGAGGGCTTTAAGAAAATTCGTTGCTGGTAGATATACATATATACAATAAGTAGAAGGTACCGAAAAGGAAAAAAGTAGACTGTCTACAAAATACAAAAAGCAATGAGATCCCATCAAAACCAATACTTGTCAAAAAAAACCAAGTGTCGCAACTTAGTTGTTCTACGGTAAAAAGTTGAGAGATCCATGTAATACCAAGTCGGTTATTAATTTATTTAGTCCCTACTTAAGCGAATTTCTGTCTTAATACGTCCAGTCCCTAAGACCACGAACGTGGTCCATAACAATTGAATATCAATTGTGTCTGGAATCTCCGTACTCGAAGCATTAAGTTGTTACGTAATAATTAACAGCATCTTATAGTGACGCATATCAATATTAAAAATCTTTATTGTTTTATATAAATATATTGACTCAGCCATCGCATGAAAACACGTGTAAATTAAATTATTAAGTGCGATGGCATTAAGTTATTTAAGAAAACCATTAAGTTATACGGAGACAGGATTGTCGCTTAAAAACTAACATATCATTAGTTATTACGTATAGGTATGCTTTTACGAGTTTTGATATACTTTAAGAGAAAAAAAAACAACTTTACAGATTAAATTGAGGTTATATAAAAATATAAGTAAGTCCGTTGATCGATATTGGTAGAGATGTTAGTTGGGGGATTTTAGGTCCGGGGTTATCGGTGATGTCCAATGGCTCTGCGACTTCATGCTTGGACTCGTTCGATGGTGGTTAGTATTGGTACCTACCAACAGTAAATTCAACTCATTTAAGGCTCGCCCGGGGAAAGATCTTTTTATTAGCCCGCGTTAGTTGTGTGGATTCTTATAGGCAGCCTGGACACATTAGCTTTAAAAAGCTAGGTCTGGAATTTTTTCGATAAAATTCCTACGAACCTTAAGGAAATCACTTTTAACATTGAATAATTAATAAAATAACGTTGTAATTACCTTTGGGGGTGGAAAATAAAGTATATATTTTATGATCAGGGACTGATCAGTTCTCCAAATCAATAAGTAGCTATTTCCCTTTGTGTCTGAACAGTATTACAGCTCAGTGATTTTCGTAGCTCGTGCAGACAATAATGAAGAAAAGAAATTCTCGATTTACACCGTATCAAAAGGAAATTTGAAATAAAAATATAGATATATAGATCAATAAAAGTATAGATCAGCTCAGATATAGATATATAATATATAATGATTCGGAATGAAGTGTTGCCACGCCCCACGGAGTCGGTCCCTGCGATTCGTTCCCAAACGATGAGCCCCAAATGATGAATATGTTGCCGTGTCCGTTTACCTTGGCATTTTTAAAAAAACGATATATTTTCTAACACGTAAAATAGTATGTTATTTTAGAATATAAATACGCTGCAATGTGGTATATCGTTAATCACGTTATGATTGCACAAACTTAAGTACGTGCCAATATTTTCAGACGTATCAAATATTTATCTAAAAGAAAATTGTATGAAATTTAATCATTCGGCAACACATCAATACTACATGAAAATATATGCCGGCGCGAGTTAAGGCTGGTAGACCCATCCAGCTCAGCTTCGTCAGCACTACGAACCAGCAACATCAAGCATAATATCTAGGTCCAACGTCAATGATCAAGATGCAACATAAACATTTATTTTAGTATATAATCGCATGTAATTAGTTATTGTTTGAATATTGTTTTAGCTTATTCTAGACCTTTTGTTGAAATAAGAAATATTGAACCCTATATTACCGATTAGATTCATGAAGTGTACATCTCTAGTTCTTACTTACCATAGCCAAAAGACAGTCTGTCACTCCGTGTCTATGTTAGAAATTCTCTCTCAGTAATATAAACTACGTGTTATAAAATTAATACTTTGTTTTCATTAAATCAACAGGTTATGGGCCCAGGCCACCTGTTCATTGCTTAAAAGTAAAGTTAAAAGTATAAAAGAAGTGAAAAGTTAAAAATCACTAAAAACTGACTCTGACATTGTAGTTCTGCATAACCTCAAAACTCGGCACGCGTTTTCAACATTCTTCATTAGCAAAAATGTCGTCAAATAATACGATGGCACTGATTGAAAAGCTAACAGGAAGAGAAAACTATCCTACGTGGCGGTTCGCAGTGCAAACCTACTTAGAACATGAAGAATTATGGAGTTGCGTCACCGCGACAGCGACAGACAAGATTGATTCCAAACTCGATACAAAAGCGAAGTCAAAAATTATTTTATTGGTACATCCCACCAACTATGTACATATACAAGAAGCCAAAACAGCAAAAGAAGTTTGGAATAACTTAGCCAAAGCTTTCGATGACAAAGGATTAACACGCCGAGTCGGTCTGTTGAGAGATCTGATTAATACATCGCTCGGAAATTGTATGAACATTGAAGATTATGTTAACAAGATCATGTCCAGTGCTCATAAGTTAAGGAACATTGGTTTTGAAGTCAATGACGAATGGCTCGGGACCTTATTACTGGCTGGTCTACCAGAAATGTATCAACCAATGATTATGGCACTTGAAAGCTCCGGTGTGACTATAACGGCTGATTCAGTAAAGACAAAGCTCCTGCAAGATGTAAGAAACTCTGAGTCTAGTGCTTTGTATGTTAAAAGCAAGGGAAATCAGCGTGTCAAACAAGCTCAAGACAAAAATAAAATTGGTAAAGGTCCAAGGTGCTACGTATGCAATAAATATGGACATATAAGTAAAAATTGTCGAAATAAGAATAAGGAACAGAAACCCAATGAGAACACAGATTCTAGTTATGTCGCCGTGTTATCTGCAACAATAAACAACGACAATAATTGGTACATTGATTCTGGTGCATCAATGCATATGACAATGAACCGTGACTTGCTTTACGATGAAACTACTCCTCCAATTTCCACAATAAGGGTAGCTAATGACAAGAAGCTAGTTGTGAAGGCCTGTGGAAAGATAAATCTCAATGTTGTCAACGTGCAAGGCCAGTTGGATACTATCAAGGTACAGAATGTTCTCTATGTTCCTGAGTTGGCCACCAACCTTCTCTCTGTTAGTCAAATAATTAATAGCGGTTGTCACGTGAAATTTGACAAACAAGGTTGTAAAATCCTGAATAAAGCAAATAAGCAAGTCGCAGCTGCTAAAATGATAAATAATATGTACAGGCTAGTTACACACAGTATTCCAGCATACGTATCTGCTTCAACAGAGAATGATTCTTATTTATGGCATCAGAGAATGGCACATTTAAATTTTAAAGACTTGAATAAACTGTCAGAAAGTGCAGGAGTCAAATTAGAAAATACAGATAAAGTGATATGCATCTCATGTCTTGAAGGAAAACAGACAAGATTTCCATTCCCTTCAGATGGTTCCAGAGCACAAGCAAAGCTAGAACTTATTCACTCTGATGTCTGTGGTCCAATGGAGACATCGTCTCTTGGAGGAGCTCGTTACTTTCTTACTTTTATCGATGATTTTACCAGGAAAGTATATGTATACTTCAGATTTACTTATGATAAAAAGTAAATCTGAAGTATTCCAAAAATTTCAGGATTTTAAAGTATTAGTTGAAAATCAATTGGATTTAACAATAAAAACTCTCCGCACAGATAATGGAACTGAGTACTTAAGCAATGAATTTCAAGCTTTTCTCAAGAAATCTGGCATTGTACATCAAACCTCCAATGTTTTTACGCCACAACAAAATGGCTTGGCAGAAAGGATGAATCGCACATTGTTAGAAAGAGCCAGATGTATGCTCTTAAATGCAAAACTACAAAAGCATTATTGGGCTGAAGCTGTGTCAACTGCAGCTTATATCACAAATAGATGTCCAACAAGAGCCTTAGCCTTTTTAACACCGGAAGAGATGTGGAGTGGTAAAAAGCCAGATATCACACATATGAAAATTTTTGGCTGTGAAGCAATGGTACATGTTCCAAAAGAAAAAGCTAAGAAGTGGGATTCTAAGTCAAATAAAATGATATTTATTGGATACAGTGAACAAACCAAAGGATACAGACTTTTAGATCCCAAAACCAGAAAAGTTATTATAAGTAGAGATGTGGTTTTTCTGGAAAGCTCAGTTAAAAGAAATTATGCTTTGGTACCATTATCAGAGTCAGCCCCAAATACCTGTGAAGATACTTCTGTAACTGAAAGTATTCCTGATAGTGATATTACCTTACAGAATTTATCCGAAGATACTAAAGATGAATCCAGTGATGATTTTTACTCAGATGAAGGATCTATGTATGAACCAGAAATAAATATAGATCCCTCGGAATTAATGTCAAATGTAACTACAAAATCTAAAGCAAGATCGTCCAAAATGCAGGGAAATACATATATGTGTACAGGAGAAATTGTAGGACAGGAAAATGTTCCTAAAACATATGATGAAGCCATATCAAATGATAATGTTAACTCGGCCAAATGGAAGCAATCAATTCAGGAAGAGCTACGGGCACATGCAAAGAATAAAACTTGGGAATTTATTGAGAAGCCTGAAGGAGTACGAGTGATTGGCAGTAAGTGGGTCTTTAGAATAAAAGATGAACCATCTGGTCCGCTTTATAAGTCCAGATTATGATTAGGTGTAGCCAGAAACAAGGCATGGATTATAAAGAGATATACTCTCCTACAGTGAGGTATGATACAGTTCGAGTATTACTTTCAGAAGCAGCACAACATAATTTAAATATGATTCAGTTCGATGTTAAAACTGCATTCTTATATGGTGATGTCAAAGAAGAAGTTTATATGTCACCACCTGAAGGTTTGGATGCTGATTCGAATATGGTATGTAAACTCAATCGCTCTCTTTATGGCCTTAAACAAGCACCACGGTGTTGGAACCAAAAGTTTGACAGCTCACTAAAGAAATTTGGTTTCAACAACAGTCATGCAGATAGGTGTTTGTATGTTGGAAATGTAAATAATAACAAAGTTTATTTATTATTGTATGTTGATGACGGGCTTCTACTTTCTAAATCAAAAAAATCTCTAAATACAGTAATGCATGAATTAAAACTAAATTTTGAAATAAAACAATGTGATCCAAAGAACTTTGTAGGATTGCAAATTAAAAAATCTGAAGGCTTTATATTTATTCATCAGTCAAAATATATTGAGAGGTTATTGTCTAAATATAACATGCAAGATGCTAATTGTAATAATATCCCAGTAGACCCACACACCACATTGGAGATGAGCACTAAATCGGTGGACAAGAATATTCCATATCGAGAGGCAGTCGGCTCACTTATGCATCTGGCTGTAGTAAGCAGACCAGACATTATGTATGGAGTTAGTCTGGTAAGCAGGTATCTTAATTGTTTTGATCACACTCATTGGAACGTAGTCAAGAAAATAATGAAATTTTTAAAAGAAACCATCGACTACGGCCTGTGTTATACATCATCCCAGCAAAACAAAATTGAAGCTTACAGTGATGCAGATTTTGCTAAAGACACTGACACTCGAAAATCATTAACTGGGTATGTGTTCATAAAAAATGGAGCTGCTATAACCTGGGCTACGCAACGCCAGCAAAGTGTTGCTTTATCTACCACAGAGGCAGAATTCATGGCTGCTTGTTCTGCTACAAAAGAAGCTTTGTGGTTAAAAAGAATGTTATTAGATATCGGCGAATTTAATCAGGATTCTATATGCTTAAATATAGACAATCAAAGTGCAATCTGTTTAATTAAAAATGTGGATTATCACAAACGCTGTAAGCATATAGATGTGAAGTATAATTTCATTAAAGAAAAGTACAGTGAAAAACAAATAGATTTAAATTATGTTTGTACTAAAGAGCAAAGTGCTGACATATTTACCAAAGCTCTGCCTAGAGACAAGTTTCAGTATCTTAGGAGTAAAATTGGTATGAAGAAATTAAAATAGTTTTGTTAAGTAGCGACATGTATAAAACTTAAAATTATTTTTGTCCAGAGTTTGCCAACTTAGTTATGTTTTAAGTCTATGTTTTTGATAACAGATTTTTGTTTGTATTCTAAAATATGTTTGTATTTAAGTCAAAAGGGTTCAAATTTGGTGAGAGTGTTGAAATAAGAAATATTGAACCCTATATTACCGATTAGATTCATGAAGTGTACATCTCTAGTTCTTACTTACCATAGCCAAAAGACAGTCTGTCACTCCGTGTCTATGTTAGAAATTCTCTCTCAGTAATATAAACTACGTGTTATAAAATTAATACTTTGTTTTCATTAAATCAACACCTTTACCCTGTTAAAATAAATATATTTTTTATTATAACTATTTGCAGAACTTAACTGGCGCAGCCGGTAGGATTCCAATAGTGGGATCTCTGCGCTTTTCGATAAAATTTCGGTAGAGCCGCAAATTATCTCACGTCCGTTTCCACTGTTAGATTGGAATCGCCAACAAATAAATTCGTTAAGGAAGTAACTAATGGAGTAAGTTAGAAGACCAGCAGTACCTATTCCATAACATGGGAGTAGTTACGGAACTGTGAGTAGATCTTTTTCACTTTCCTATAGCTTTCCTTTATGTGTTCTTGTCATAAATATATGTGTCGTGTTTATTAGGGGTCATAGTAATAGTATTCTTGAAGCTTAGTAGCAATTTTTTTTTTTGTGTTTTAACTATATAAGTAATTACAATGGTAAATATTAACAGAGTCCTGCAGGAGCTTGTTAAAATAATACCTGTGTTCGAGGGGGACTCCAGATTACTACCACTTTTTATTAAAAAATGCGAGTATATTTTACGTTCATTTCAAGGGGACAAGTAGATTATCAGGAGAAGCCGCTAGTTTAGTTGGACAAAGGGATACAATACGTACTTGGGAGGAATTGAAACAATTATTAGGGCAACATTTCGGCGATCCTCGTACGGGGGAATGCATTGCTATGGAGTTAGAGTCCACTAAGATACAAAGAGGCGAAAGTTATTTAGATTTTTATCATCAGTTACAACATACCAAAAGTGTTTTATTTTCTAAAATTAACGAAACAATAAACGACGACAATATACGTCAAGCTAAACATCATATCTATGATCACTCTACTTTAAATGTTTTCTTATATAACTTACCGGCATATTTAATTAGACTTGTACGCATACGTAACGTTAGTACTCTGGAAGAAGCCTTGAAAGTCGTATTAGAAGAGCGTATAACTTCCAAACTGTCTATGAATTTAAAAATAATCAACGCAATCATACTACGACTTTTAAAAGAAATCAGACAAATAATTTACCTAGAATTTACATGCAAAACTTTAATTCAAGACCGCAATATAATAATAGGCCGCTAAGTACACCTGCACCGAATAACATGCCAAGTAGTTCGATCAGTCCACCAAATAATTCGTTTCAAATGAGAAATCAGAGACAGTTTAATAAATCGCGTAATAACATTAATGAAAATAATCAATGGCAATAAGCAAGTAAGTCAACGCCTCAAGTGTTTAACCAACAGTTCATGAACAGTCGCTTTCCGCGGAATCAGCGTACCGTGTCGCCAGTAGCGTCGGGTTCAAATACCGATGTCACAATGCGCACCGCGAGTTCAAGACGCCTAAACTACATTGATAATAATTACAATTACGAGCCACAGTCAAATACAAATAACAGGATGTCAAGTAACGATATGCAAAATTCTTTTGATAATTTAAATAAACAAAATTTTTCAATGAGGGTCTCTACCACAGAGAAAGAATAAAAATAAATTGTAACAAACGATTAAATCTTTCCCACATAGTTATTCCTGAATTTCAAGCGGTATTCATGATTGACACAGGCAGCGTTAGGTCATTTATTACTCCACAATTGGCATTAAATTTTTTTCAAATTACCAACAGTATAAACCTTTTGAAGTAGTAAGTACTCACGCTTCAAGCCTTCACAATAGGACTACAACAATACCGTTGCCTAAAGTATTTAAGAGTTCAGAATATCATAAATTTTACGTTTACGTGGATGACAGATACGACGGTTTAATAGGAAGTAATTTACTTAAACAATTAAATGCTAATATTGATATGGAAAAGCAAATTTTATTCTTAAAAAAATACCGAGATTACCATTATTAAATTCACCACCGATGAAATAGGTTTATGAATTGCCCCCTCGTAGCGATCTAAGGGTAAAACTACCTGTTAACTTTTAGATGGGGAAGTAATCCTAGATTTTAAAGTATTTGCAGACGGGATTAGGATGCCCGCTGCTTTAATAAGATGCGACAACGGTGATTCAAAATTGCACCACTGAGCATAAGACACTAGTAGTTACGAATCCATTTAATGTAGAGCCATATCATGAGAACAAGATAATCAACTTAACTTGTACAGAAAAAAAAAACGATATAGATAAACCTTTGACTGAAAACTTAAGTAAATTACGTTTAGATCATATGAACATAGAAGAAAAGGATACTATTCACCCTTTCACGGTAAAGGGAAATATTTTTCCCTTTTACAAAATTCGTAATCGATTATTCAATTATTACCAAATCGATATTATTTTCACTGAATGTGAAAATAATAGATATAATAATGTGAATAATAATGTGAAAATAATAAAAAGTATGCCTAAGGCGGCAAATGTGTTCCTGAAAGTATAAAAAAAAGAACTGTCAAACTGTTTTTCCGCCAAAACCAAAATATTCGCGGGCTGAACTCTATAGTATCTCAAAGGTTTTTAGATTTGTGATAATAAAACTACTGTGTTTTTTCACGTATTCACAAGTAAGCGAAATTGTTTCGCAGAATATCACAAGTGACGCTTTATATTAGTTTTCTATCACTTTTTATTACTATTTTTTGTGTGATAATACAATAAATAAAATACTTATAAAATAAACCCAACTGTTTGTTTATTTATCCTTATAGTCCATAGGGAAAAATATTTCCCATGAAATTACAGAAAATCTATACGCCCTGCCTTGTTTTTCTGGCGATATTCCTTTACTTTAAATCCAAAATAGCTAAAATATTGTCTTGCATTATAATATTTAGTCGTGGATATCTTATGGTCCTGTAAGGGTTAAAAGAAATTCTATCAAATTAACTGAGTGTACTAAACGTTCGGTGAACTTAACAGGTACAGAGTCGGATCAAAGAGAAATAATAATGAAATATCACGAAGGTAAAACCTGCCATCGTGGTATAAGAGAAACTTTGACTAAAATCAAGAGACATTATTTTTGGCCCATTATGAAAAAAATGGTAACAGCAATTATAAACGCCTGTCAACAGTGTCAAAGAATGAAGTACGATAGGAAACCTATTAAACCACAAATTCAATTGACACAAAGTCAAACTTCTCCATTCCAAGAAACGTTTATAGATTTACTATATATCGAAGGGAAGTAGTCAGAGCTTTAATAAAATACTTCAGCATGTACGGGTTGCCAAAGAAAATTAGTAGCGACTCAGGAGCCAAGTTCAATAATGACTTAATAAAAGAATTAATAGGATTGTATAAAATCGAAATGCACGTAGGGACACCAAATAATCCTAATTCCATGACAATAGTGGAACGATTCCACCCTACAATAAATGAAATCTACCGCTTAACTAAATACGATAAAAACGAGTTAGATGCCACGTCAGTCATCACATACGCAATAATGGCCTATAACAACACCATACACTCAAACAGATGCTGGAAACGTCTTCGATATAGATAGAGATAAAACCTTAGCACAAAAATTACTATTAGATCATAGGAAACGACTTAAAGTCTTATACGAATATATAGCAAAAAAGGTACAAATAGACAAAGCAAAAGTTAGGGATAAGAAAGGTGGCGAATCGCCACCATCTGCAAAGAAAGGAGATGAGATTTTTATGAAGAATACTAGGACTAGAAAACCAAAACACTTACCGCGATACGATAAAGCAGTAATTATTGGGAAAACCAAGCATAATATAATCCCAGTAGAAGTATATAAAAGAAAAACTAAAGTTGCAATGAAAAATGTCAAACGCCCTCCACAGGTCCTGTATGATTCTCCTGACTAACTATAACTTCAAAACCTCGGTCAGAATCCGGGAGTAGCTCCGAATAAAGTTTGGGACAGCAATAGTGAAGAGTAGCTTTTGGACTATTTTTAAAACATTAGATTTAGAGTCTATAGAATTAGAAATTAGAAATAATATGGCATTTTTTCCAATTCAAGGATATAGTTAAGGAAAATAAGATAGATAGAGAGTGAGGTATGTTAGTTAATCAGACAGAAAGTTTTTCTAAAGTTATAGTGAATAAGACAAATCTTACCTTATAGTCCATAAACAAAGCGAGACTTATTTTCACCCCTAGGGTCCTTTATTAAAGCCGTCTCAGGAAACTTAGACGAAGAAGATGCTATGAGATATAATAAACAGTTAAATAACTTAGAAAAACGGGAACATATTACGTAACATAAAATATCATACATACAAAATGCTTTCGATAAATTTGTTAATATATCCGAAGATATGAATTTTAACATTAACAATTTAGACTCAAAAGCAAAAGAAATTGAAACACTTATTCATGATGAGGTAACATTCAAGGATATAATCCATGTAACAAATAAAATATTACAAATTATTTTGAATTTTCGAAACATTTACAAGAGCATTCAAGAAATAGAAACAGCTATTGCTTTCAGCAAATTACAAGTATTACATCAGTCCATCATAAATACTACCGAGCTATACAGTAAATTGAAAATAATAGAACAACATGCAATGACGATTTATCCTGTTAGTTTAGAAAACCTAGTAAAGATAGAACGTAGTATAGTGCTAAAATCGTTTATAGATAAAAATAGGTTAGTTTTCGTATTAGAAGTTCCTCTAATAACCACTGAAACATATACACTCGAGAGCAATGAATCCGGGTCACTTAAAGAATCCTAAAAATCTCGGAAACTAAAAATGCTAGGTTAATGCAATAAATTGTATTTAATAGACAATGTAATATTCCTTAAATGAAGGTATTAAAACTTCTTAGTTATTGTAAAGTTATATCATAAAAAAATCAAATTTGAAAAAGGGCCACTTTCGAAGATGGAACTACGAAATTACAGCATTTGGTTTTGCTTTTGTTTGTAATATGTCATTTATGTGGGTACATAAACCATGTTGATAGTGCTCTATATTCATTATTCAAGCTGAAATTATGTCGCTTACGCCTGAAGAATGCACCAGAATACTTACAATGCTGGAAACCGGCCGGAGTCAGCGCGATACAGCCAGGACTGTCGGTGTGTCGCTGTCAACAGTACAAAGAGTTCTCCGACGTTACGAAGAAACTGGTTCTAACCTACGCAGACCAGGAACGGGCAGAACCAGGTGTACCACAGCACGAGAAGACCGATACTTGGTGAACACCATGCTTCGAAATCGCTTTCTCACAGGAACTGAACTCACCAATCAGTTTCGACGCCTCGGAGGAAGTAACCCAAGTGCATGGACAGTAAGACGTCGGCTTGCTGAATCTAACTTAAAACCCCTTAGACCTGCAAACGGCCCTAAACTGGAGCGTGGGCATCGTATTTCAAGACTAAGATATGCCCAGAGCCACGTAAATTGGAGTATTGAAGATTGGTCAAAAGTTATGTTCTCCGACGAATCAAAATTTATGCTCTACAAGCACGATGGAAGACACAGAGTGTATCGAAGACCAGGGGAAAGATTCAAGCAAGCATGCATCGAAGAAAAAGTAGCCTACGGTGCCGGTGGTGGGTCTGTACTTGTGTGGGCCGGAATTTCTTCTGAAAGTCGCACAGAGCTGGTGATCATAGAAAACGGCTCTTTAACTAGCGTAAGATATGTGGAAGAAATCCTCAATGATCACGTTGGTCCATTTATGGTCAATTTAGGTGAGGATGCTATATTTATGCATGACAATGCCCGACCTCATACAGGTAGGATTGTGAATGACTACCTTCAAGAGATGAACATTACTCGTATGGAGCGGCCAGCGTGCGCGCTGCGGCCCGGATATCAACCCGATCGAGCATGCTTGGGACGAGCTAGGCAGATGCGTAAAACAACGAAACCCTCCCCCAATCACGCTTCGTGAGCTCAAAATTGCTCTTACAGAGGAATGGGAGAATATTCCCCAAAATCGTATAAGGAACTTGGTGTACAGCATGCCAAACCGCGTAAACGCAGTAATGGAAGCACGAGGAGGCAATACGAAGTATTAAAATTCAAGAAAATCGTAATAAAGTTCAAACATTTCATGTTTCCTATTTTTGTTTTAAGGAGAGATCAGCAGTTTTTTTCTTTATGTAATTTTGTGTTAATAAAATGTATGGTGACTCATATTTTTTTTACTTTCATTTAAGGAGTATTACATTGTCTATTAAATACAATTTATTGCATTAACCTATCATTTTTAGTTTCCGAGATTTTTAACATTCTTTAAGTGACCCGGATTCATTGCTCTCGAGTGTATTTATTACAAAATTATTCCCATTCCTGTGATCAAAGCCCAAGAGATCCTCCCTATAATTCCTAGATTTCCTTACCTCTTAGTGAACAGATCGAAACACAGGCCCGTGATGAACCCGTGTGAAGAATTAGAAGACAGTAAATTTCTATGCTCCGATGACAACATGCCCCAAAATAGAAATGAAACATGTATTGAACAAATCATGCAAATAAGAAACAACTATAGTAAATGTCGTCAATATGTCATACAAATTGAAGACTGAAAGATCCAGAAGATATATGGTAACAAATGGATGATATACAATCACCACTAATACAAGTACCAGAACTTCAGCGGGACATAAGAAAAGAAGCCAAAAAACTAGACTTGAGAAATGTGGACTTCACTGACATCAAGGACATATTAAATAGTGCATAACTTAGTAACAGTGAATAAGATTCAAACAGTGATATGTTCATAATAACAAATAAAGCTAGCCTGTGGACCCTTTTATTATATATCCTAATTATCATAATACTTGTGGCATTTCTTGTGTTTAAATTTAGGAACAACTTTTGCAAAAGAAATTCTCCGAAGCCACCTGCGGCACCTTCAGATAATTTCTCTCTTGAGGAGGGAGTAGCTAAGGCTGGTAGACCTATCCAGCTCAGCTTCGTCAGCATTACGAACCAGCAAAATAAGGCATAATATTGATAAACATTTATTTTAGTATATAATCGCATGTAATTAATTATTGATTGAATATTGTATTAGCTTATTCTAGACTGTTACCCTGTTCAAATAAATATATTTTTTATTATAACTAATTGCAGTAACATAACTCGGGCGCTTAATTTTGGTAGTTCTACGTTGTTTTTTCCCATAATTTATAATAATATGGAAGAACTTGTAATAGTTGAAATTGAACTTGTTTTGGAAAATTAAATGTTACTATCGTAGTTTGTTTCTATTCAAAACACCTATCCATTTCGAGAAAAGTTCGTAATAAAAATAATATTTAAGTATTATTTTATGTTTCATATTATTACAGCAGTTCCCTGAATACAAAACAACATTGTCTTTACGAGCTCCTTCCTTTTTTTTAGTCCTAATGATACCCCTTTTTCAAAATTTTATTCACCCATTTTCAGGGTAAAACTCCCCATTTGAGGAATATAAAAAAAAATTAAAGTTAAAAAACACGCTTTACACTGTGGATGTGTTTTTTAATAGAAATATACATAAACATTTTACTTCCTTTTATAGTTTTTAACTGTACAGAAAACGCGCTAGTGTCGTTTTGATGGTTTTCAGAAAATGTTATTATTTTCCCAGACTCTGCATGCTACCCTATCTGCCATGTTTGGGATTAAACAGATATTTTTAAACATGCTGTATAATGAGTTGAATAGGTTATAATAACTGCACCCATGCACAACAAATAACTTATAAGTCGTTTCGAAACAGCTTTTGAATGATCAGGGTTTTTAAATATGAGGTGTGAACTTTGATGTTCGTCCATAAATTTTATAAATAAATAACTTTTGACAAAATTGCACACACACACACACACACTTAAACCTAAGTAGCTAAAGCACTTGTGAAGTGGAAATCAGAAACAATGACAAAACTACAACACTCACCCGAACCAACACAGAAAAAATAGTTTTGTATATTAACTCAGACGAGTAGGAACGGAGTGATATCATCATGAACACCCGTATGCAAGCCACACCACCACGAAGGTCGTGATCTAATTATATTACTTTATAAAAAAAATGTATTTAAACTTTATTAAACACAAAAACCTTGTCCATTATCTACCAGTCAACCAAAGAGGAACAGATTGGAAACAGATAGCGGGTGATAAGCTAGTGGCGCATTTGTAAGAAAAAACAGAAAATGAGAACTAAAAAAATGTATTTAAATACATATAGTCTCAAATATAACATAATGGATGGATGGACAATAATCTAAAATCTTTTGAAATCCAATTTAATCATAATAATGTTATAAAATATTCATCAGGTTATTACAACGTGACTCACCTATAAAATGCCTCCATTAAATCCCTGGCGACAATCTTATTGGCACCTGTAGCGCAGTAATAGGGGCCAGGAGGAGCCGGAAAACCTCCCGCCGGCCATCCCAAGGGTCGTCCATCAGTTGTCGTCAAAAAGAATTCTTGGTTAAAACCGAACCATGGCTCTTCCACCTCACCCTTCTCGCAAAGCATTACACAATTCTTACGGTAGTTAGATGCTATACGTAAAAAAAGTGTATATATTAATTGTTACTGATAAAAGATACCAACAAAGCCTATATAGCAATGTATATATTTTTTATGAATAAGACCACAATTACGACGAGAAGTTGTAAACATCCCTATAGTAAAGTATTTAAAGAAACTTCGTATCACTATAAAAGTTGAGAGATATAAAAGATATAAAATCCTAGCGGTAGTTTTGTTTTCTACAATAAGGTTGATGTACTATCATCCTTTAAAATGGAAATTTAACAGTTAGTAGAAGTTGACGTGCTATTGTCCATACCGCAAAACTTGGTATAATGATGTGCTTAAGTAAAAGATCACTAATTTTTGTAAAACTGCACAGAGGACAACAAAACCGCGACTACCTTATATTTAGTTTGATCTTAACACAAGTATTAAAAAATACAATATATTTGTGTGTTTCAATAAACCTATTTCAAAAATGAATTAAACTATAATAAGAATTAAAATTAGCCACAGTATTCGATTGTCGGTATAAATTACCTGTTGGCTGATAATTATATTGATAAGTATCACCAAGCACTAATATATGATTTCCACGTCGAAATGGATCATGATATAATACTTCCGGAAATATGAAAGTATCTGAATTGTCAGCAGTAGCCTGTCCTGTATTGCTCCCATCGAAGTACCATACAGGTAAATCTGAAACAATAACCTTCACGTAAAAACTCACAAACTAATTGCTAGTAAGCTTTTAAAGCAAAGATTATCAAATTCTGAAAACCAATTATCTTTCAGTGCCCCCAATTAATTTAGTGTGCTATTTTAGTCAGTTCTAAGACATTCGACAAGTGAGAGACTAAATAGTTCTTAAATTTTCCATTTTATTAAATTTTCAAGTAAATATGTGAGGTGGCAAACCCGTAATGAAGAACACTACTTAAAAAAGTGTCTGATGCCGATGTAGGTAAATCTACAATTATATATACGAAATGTGTAAAGACTTGATGCTGCCCAGATATATTGTGTAATTTAACAACCAGTGCTAAAGAAATCGAACAACTTCGTCAAGTCAAGTTTGGAGAAAGCTTATTACAAGTGCTGCAGGAAACAAGATCCTCAAAAAATAATCAAGCAAAAACTTCGTGCTCGAGGTGGAAAACTTAGTGCAAGACGGAGAGACACAAAGACGTATCAGATGGTACAACCATGAGAATGTTGAAAGGACATTGAGTATTGGGTTATGACTATCACCACTAAAGAGAAGCTACTGCTACATGGAAAAAAAAGGTTCTTTTATGACCACAAAAGTATTAATGTATTAAAGCAATTTAATTTTTTACTGATTGATTTTATATTACCGTAAAATATTTTTAAGCCGTATTTTTATTTCAGTTTTTGCCTCATGGAATAGAATATTAAACTCTTATTTGCAGATCATTAAGCAGAATCACTTTTTTCTTTGTTACAGTAAGAGAAAAGCCACATCTTATTTTAAATGCCTTTATATATGTTAGTAATTTTAAATTGAAATATGTTTTATGTTTATTTGTTTTAATAATGTTTTATTTGTTTTGACCCAGTTGGTAACATATTATACAGTCTTTCCCAATTGGTTGCGCCAGTATTAAATTTAAAAGTGCCGCGTTATTTTTTTGTTGGAGTTGCTCCCATGGATCAGCTTCAATGGCGCAATGTCTGTTACGCCATAACTTCCCGAATTCTTAACCGATTTTAATATTTTTTGTGTGGAATCGAATCAACATGTTTAGGACCAGATTGTTAACAGGACAGCCCGAATTTTGAAATTGGCAAACATTCCCATCGAAAAAAAAAATATTTTTTTAGGTATTATGCTCTGCTCCAATAGATGGTGCTAGCGTAGCTTTATGCTTAGCGACTGCATCACCTAGTATGTTTTTGTTATTTTTATTAGTTTAGTCGAAACTCCTAGCCTTACCTTCATTTATTCCAATTCACTTTCGCACATACTTTGTCTCGCATATGGATTGAAGAGCAAGACGACCGCGCCATCTAGCGGTGGAAAGTCATACCGCAACGCAATGAAGAAAGAAACAATGTCGACCAATGGCGGCTCGCGCGCGCGCTTCGAGCTCCGCAATATGAAATTGAATTAGTGTCCTATAGGCAAACTCCTGCAGCAAACTATAGTTTTATGTGACGGTGTGTTCGTGTGCGTAATAATAAGGAACAGCAACGCCCAGGAACGATCCCGGCAGCCTCCAGCATCTCACATCACGTTGCGGTCAAGGTATTGTGGTGACCTCCTTGCATCTGACACCGCATTCCACCTCTTTACGTATATTTGCTTCATTGCAAGGAATGTCACCCTTTTAAAATATAGAATATTCCTGAAGGCTAGAGAACATAAGAGAATCACCAGTAGTGTCTGAGAGTGTAATCGGAGTTGTATTATATTAATAAAATAATAAATGATAAAGTGAAATAAGCCGTTTGAATTAACAAGATAAAGATCCCGGAGCGCGCGTAGGGCGCTACATGGTGGAGTACAACTCCGATTACACTCTTAGACACTACTGGTGATTCTCTTATGTTCTCTAGCCTTCAGGAATATTCTATATTTTAAAAGGGTGACATTCCTTGCCATAAAGCAAATATACGTAAAGAGGTGGAATGCGGTGTCAGATGCAAGGAGGTCACCACATTCCCCCCGTACCGTTAAAAAAATAATTTATCTAACAGATAAATATTTTTTCCATATCACCAGAAGTTCACTAAACATTCTACTTCTTAACTACCTGCCTATCTGGGAAACTTTAACAATTGACATGACGGTCTTTGCTACTAGACTGGCTCTTACAACCTGATCCATGAAAAAGATTATGGTTGGAAAAACCCTATACTTTCAAAAACCCAGAGAAAAGGAAAATACACGTCATGTATATATTTGCGAATTATTATATGCCCTTTAACATTATATTTAAAATTCATCATTTAAGACTCGGGCTATATAATACCTAACTCCTTTTCCTTTACTGGCCATAGAATTAAAAACATTTTATTTGTTCTCTAATTAGTCTGTGGTCCGAGATTTGTCAAATCTGACACAAGTCATTACAAAACTATATTAAAATCTTTGTGAGAAGCACCAAAAATAGAAAAGTGAACTCAACAAGTAACAAATTGCTTGATGAGCGGATCACCTCAGAGAAGACAAGTACGTAATTGTTTTCATTACGTAGAATTAAAACGTACGATACCATTCATACTTTATATGCACAAATAAAAACTTACATTATTTGTTTGTGTTATAATGCATGTTATGGACACGAAAGCTTTTAAATTCCACAAAGAAAACTGACAGTAACACTGCGAAATATTTAAAACTTTACCATCAAGTTATCATTTAAATTATGCCTACCTCACCAAACCCACCTATATTCTTCCCAACTAAACCAGCATGATACCTGTCAGACACCAAAATCTGACATCCATTCCTTACGGGATAATTGGACCTGGTACCACTACATAGTTTTCCTACGAAATGACCAACTCACAAGCCTATCTCCTATCATATTATAATAACATTTACTTTCATAACAAAGACCCTAGCTAAAACGTTTTTCTTTTTTCAGTGTTCATGGTGACTTGTGCCAGTATGAATGGTCCATTTGTCTACTCTCTTCAGTGATCACCTCCAGTCTTAGTTGAATGAGTAATCAGCATCTCAGGAACCATGGAACAAGTTATAAAGCATCAATACAGAACAATATCAACTATAATACAAGTTTACAACAACAGGAATTCCCAACATTATCAAGATTATCAAATCTTATTGAGAGATTAACCATTAATTAAAATAACTGAGCAAAACATTGTTTTCCTTTTATAGACTAAGTGAGAAAATTCATATAAGTAATCATAATAACATATATACACTCGGCGTCAAAAAAATCGCACCTCTAAGAAAATCACGTTCAAATGGCATTAACTCTGGATATGCACATGCAGTCGTATTAATTATAATTTTATTTAAAAGGTTACTTAATTAACTTAATAAAAAAACATTATTTTTCATTATCAAATAAAACCTAAAGCAACAAATAAAGGGTCACAAAAATTCTAAGGAAATTTTGCTGCTCGGGAGAGTCGCGAGTTGCGCTAACTTTGTGGGTATAAAGAGGTCAACACGGGTTCAATGTGGGTCATTCGCTATTAAACCGTTGAAGGGGACACACGCACTGATTTTACTGAAGAAAGAACATCTGGAAAATGGACACTACAGCTGATGAGGCCGCTCAAGTGGTTGCACTACTGCAAGCAGGGGTGCGGCAGTGTGATGTCGCCCGGCAACTGAATCTGAGCCGTTTTTCGGTTCGTAGAGTCTACCAGCGCTTTTTAGAGACCGGTGGCTATATCCGGCGACATGGGTCCGGTAGACGTCGCTGCACTTCGGAAAGAGACGACCGGTTCGTTGTGTCGTACTCTTTGAGAAATCGCTTCTCAAACGCTGTTCAGCTGCAACAGGAGCTCCAGGCAGTTCGCAGACGCACCGTGAGTGTATCCACGGTTAGAAGAAGACTGAAGGAGAAGAACATAGCAGCCCGCAGAGCTGCTACAGGTCCAAAATTGACTGCAGCGCACCGACGAGCCCGCTTGCAGTTTGCTCGCGACCACGTCGATTGGACCATTGAGCAGTGGGGAGCTGTTCTCTTCTCAGACGAGACACGAGTGTGTCTTTTCTGCAACGACCGACGAAGAAGAGTATACCGGAGGCAGGGTGAACGTTTCGCTCAAGCCTGCATCCAGGAGACGGTGGAATATGGAGGCGGATCCTGCATGTTCTGGGGCGGTATGTCGGCTGCCGGCAAAACCGACCTGGTCTGCGTCTCCCGGACCGGAGGTGCTCGCGGACAAGGGTCGCTGACTGCGCGCCGCTATATCACAGAGATCCTGGATGTGCATGTGGTCCCTTTTGCCGAATCTTTTGGCGAGGGGTTCACATTAATGCACGACAACGCTCGCGCACACACTGCAGCCATCGTGAACGACTTCCTGCGGAGGTCCCAAATTCCTGTGATGCAGTGGCCAGCGAGAAGTCCTGATCTGAATCCGATAGAGCACCTCTGGGACCATCTTAAACGTAAGGTTCGATCTCGGGATCCGGCTCCTTCGACTCTAGAGGAACTCCAAACCGCGGTGATTGAAGAATGGGGTCTTATCCCTCAAGAAGAGCTCCTGAAGTTGGTGAGGTCTATGAGGGACCGTATGGAAGCCGTCATCAGGGCAAGGGGGGGTAACACTAGATTTTGAGTTAATTTTAAGACACTTTTTGTACATTTTTTTTGTAAATTATCGATTATTAATTAGGACTTAATTAAGATTTTTTATTATTTTTCAAATTTTTATGCTTTTTGTATAATTTTAATTAAAAAAAAGATTGCACTTAATTGTTGTTTGATGCTCCTTTTTGTTACCTTTCTAATGATACCTAACACTATCCTCTATATAAGGTTTAGGAATTTTTGAATAAGATTTTTATAAGGTGCGATTTTTTTGACGCCGAGTTTATTACAAAACAAAACTTTTCTTTATAACATCTAATTCTAATTTAAATCTAATCCTAACTTCTATTAATTTTAATTTTACGAATGGTCCATTCAATATATATTTAAAATATACTTATCTTAATCTAAACAGTTTTAATCTATTCACATGAACTAATAGTTTTTGAGAAGTACTCAGCTGTTTTATCATATAATTGTTATTATCAAAGCATCGCACAATTTTATAAGGACCTTTGTATTGGCAACTTAATTTATTGCTTACTCCAGTAACTCTCTGGTGATTCTCTTATTTTCTCTAGCCTTCAGGAATATTCTATATTTTAAAAGGGTGACATTCCTTGCCATAAAGCAAATATACGTAAAGAGGTGGAATGCGGTGTCAGATGCAAGGAGGTCACCACATAGGGTCACGAGGAAGATGCATTAACATTTTTTTATTCCTTAGAGAGCCTCGCATCGAAAGCTGGATCTGCGATTGATGAAGCATGTTTCATCCAACATTTTATAAAAAATTGTAAATTTTATTTAAAAGAAAAATTAGCCCCACAGATATATGCGACGAAGGCTGAACTAAAAAAGGTGTTGAGACAGCTAAAAGATGTGTTTAGTGATGGTATTGCTAACTCTACTACACAGGGGAAACTCTCTTTGAACGAGAAGCCTGGTGGTTACGTGGGTTATCCTCCTTACTCTCAACCAAATTACTCCCAGACCCGTTACAATTTTAGACCCAGACCACAATCTACGAAGGGAAATGCAGCCGGGGACCATACAAACGCACGTGTCTGGACGCACGCACCCAAACGAGCGGAGACGGTTGATGTTATTCAAGGGAATGATCAATCGCCATCACAGCAAGAAGAAACCCCTCAAAAACGTGAGTTCGTTCCATTTATACGTGTAATGTGTCGGGATAAAAAATTTGTTCTTTGATTGATACGGGCGCATCAGTCTCGGTTATATCAAAGTCCGTGGCGGATATGTTCGGAGAAATAATTGACGCCGGTGTTCTGAATCTGAAGGCAATCAATGGTGTGAACTTGAATGTTCTAGGTAAAATAAGATTGCATATTATAATAGAAAATGTCTTATTTGTTCATAGTTTTTATGTTGTAAATAATATAAGTCAAGACATGATCTTGGGACAAGATTTCTTGTATCAAAATGATGTATTGTTAAATTTTACGAATGGTCAAGTGCAGATAAATAATGTGGTTTGTAAATTTATGTTAAAGTCGGAAGTTTTGAGGATTGAAAACACCATTGAGGTCGTACAGTCACCGACGAAAATTTTGTCAAAAAGTGAATATTTGTATTTTTGTAATTTAGTGTCGGAAAATGATAAATGTACATTTGAATCATCTGTCGCAGACAATGGAACAGAATTCAATGTATTTAAAGGCTTACCTCTTAATAAGCGCGATGAATTGAATAATTTACTTATGAATTATCGGTCAGGTTTTGTATTTGATAAAAATGAGCTTGGCAAATGTAATTTAATGAAAGTAAAAACAGACAATATTGATGAAGTTCCGATTCATAGGTCACCATATAGTGTCCAGTGAACAAAATAAAATAATTTCGGAACAATTAGAAGAAATTAGAATAATCAATAGTCGCCCTCAATGTCCAGACAAGAATAAGGTAAAAGTAAAGGTGCCATGGCACAAATTGCCTCAAACAGTAGGTTTGGTAGAGAGATTTAATCAAACTTTACTTAATATGCTGTCTAAATATACACATATTGGACAACGTGATTGGTGTTCACAATTACCAATGGTGACATTTGCATATAATTGTGCGAAGCAAGCTTCGAAAAAATATTCCCCATATTTTCTTGTCTTTGCTAGGGAACCAGTAATGGCTTCTGATGTGAACTAAAACCACAATATGCAGACATTAAATTTAGTACAAAGACAATATAGGCATGGAATTTGTATAGATAAAGTGAGACATAATTTATATAAAGCGCGTTTAAAACAAAAACATATATATGATTTAAAGGCATGTCCCGTGATTTATAATCGTGGAGAATTAGTGTTATTACATTGTCCGAAAAGAGTTACTGGAGTTAGCAATAAATTAAGTTGCCAATACAAAGGTCCTTATAAAATTGTGCGATGCTTTGATAATAACAATTATATGATAAAAAAGCTGAGTACTTCTCAAAAACTATTAGTTCATGTGAATAGATTAAAACTGTTTAGATTAAGATAAGTATATTTTAAAATATACATTGAATGGACCATTTGTAAAATTAAAATTAATAGAAGTTAGGATTAGATTTAAATTAGAATTAGATGTTATAAAGAAAAGTTTTGTTTTGTAATATATATGTTATTATGATTACTTATATGAATTTTCTCACTTAGTCTATAAAAGGAAAACAATGTTTTGCTCAGTTATTTTAATTAATGGTTAATCTCTCAATAAGATTTGATAATCTTGATAATGTTGGGAATTCCTGTTGTTGTAAACTTGTATTATAGTTGTAATTGTTCTGTATTGATGCTTTATAACTTGTTCCATGGTTCCTGAGATGCTGATTACTCATTCAACTAAGACTGGAGATGATCACTGAAGAGAGTAGACAAATGGACCATTCATACTGGCACAAATCATCATGAACACTGAAAAAAGAAAAACGTTTTAGCTAGGGTCT
Source organism: Calamotropha paludella (assembly GCA_927399485.1). Taxonomy (NCBI): domain Eukaryota; kingdom Metazoa; phylum Arthropoda; class Insecta; order Lepidoptera; family Crambidae; genus Calamotropha; species Calamotropha paludella. The sequence goes on along the minus strand of OV656810.1, from coordinate 16,112,853 downwards.
TTGTTATGAAAGTAAATGTTATTATAATATGATAGGAGATAGGAGATAGCCTTGTGAGTTGGTCATTTCGTAGGAAAACTATGGAGTGGTACCAGGTCCAATTATCCCATAAGGAATGGATGTCAGATTTTGGTGTCTGACAGGTATCATGCTGGTTTAGTTGGGAAGAATATAGGTGGGTTTGGTGAGGTAGGCATAATTTAAATGATAGCTTGATGGTAAAGTTTTAAATATTTCGCAGTTTTACTGTCAGTTTTCTTTGTGGAATTTAAAGGCTCTCGTGTCCATAACATGCATTATGACACAAACAAATAATGTAAGTTTTTATTTGTGCATATAAAGTATGAATGGTATCGTACGTTTTAATTCTACGTAATGAAAACAATTACGTACTTGTCTTCTCTGAGGTGATCCGCTCATCAAGTAATTTGTTGCTTGTTGAGTTCACTTTTCTATTTTTGGTGCTTCTCACAAAGATTTTAATATAATTTTCAATATAGTTTTGTAATGACTTGTGTCAGATTTGACAAATCTCGGACCACAGACTAATTAGAGAACAAATAAAATGTTTTTAATTCTATAGCCAGTAAAGGAAAAGGAGTTAGGTATTATATAGCCCGAGTCTTAAATGATGAATTTTAAATATAATGTTAAAGGGCATATAATAATTCGCAAATATATACATGACGTGTATTTTCTTTTTATCTGGGTTTTTGAAAGTATAGGGTTTTTCCAACCATAATCTTTTTCATGGATCAGGTTGTAAGAGCCAGTCTAGTAGCAAAGACCGTCATGTCAATTGTTAGTTTCCCAGACAGGCAGGTAGTTAAGCAGTAGAATGTTTAGTGAACTTCTGGTGATTTGGAAAAATTATTTATCTGTTACATAAATTATTTTTTTAACGGTACGGGGGGAATGTGGTGACCTCCTTGCATCTGACACCGCATTCCACCTCTTTACGTATATTTGCTTCATTGCAAGGAATGTCACCCTTTTAAAATATAGAATATTCCTGAAGGCTAGAGAACATAAGAGAATCACCAGTAGTGTCTGAGAGTGTAATCGGAGTTGTATTATATTAATAAAATAATAAATGATAAAGTGAAATAAGCCGTTTGAATTAACAAGATAAAGATCCCGGAGCGCGCGTAGGGCGCTACAGTATCATGCCCCTTCATCTTCCTTTTATATTTGTTGTCGACATTAATTTTCTCATACCGCAATACACTTCACTAATTTTGAATCGCTCGCACAACCACCAATCATCTTTAATATCAGTACATTTTTAATAAAGGAATGGTGGCATTTCATTATAGTGGCTTCGGTAAATCACAAACATTTTGACCTAAATATTAAAAACTTCATAATTTGGGGTACGCTTCATTTGTTAGAAAATCAAATGAACTCATTTTAACTGATATAACGCTCATTTGATATAATTTTTACTTGAACTAAATACAGCTCCTCTAATTTGCTTTTGTACAATTATTGTTTGATATAAGATACAGGTGCTATAATAACATTTTGTATACAACTCTTATGATGTAAAATTCATTTTATATAATGCCTTAGTGTTATAACATTTATGAGATATAATAATAATTTTTAAGCAACCGTTATAGTGACATAATAGTAATTGGCGATTTTAACCTTTATTCTTGTTTTTCTTACGTAAGTAACTATTATGAATACTAGCTGACCCGGTAACGCATTGTTATGGTAACGCGTTGCTATGGTAACGTTAATTAATACAATGGAAAAAGCGCGTGAAATAGAGCGGACAGACAAACACACGAACAACAAATTTGTGTTCTTATAGTATAGACTAGCTGACCCGGTAACGCGATGTTATGGTAACGCGTTGCTATGGTAAAGTTAATTGCTATGGTAACGTAATTGATACAATGGAAAAAGAGCGGGGAAAAGAGCGGACAAACAAACACACAAACAACAAATTTGTGTTCTTAGATTATAGATTTTGTAAGTTATTGTGAATTTGCTCAGAGTTACAGAGTAAATAATGACAGCAATAGGTGCTTAGATTTAGTACTGAGTACGTTAACGGAGGGGGAGGGAGTGAGCGTGAGCGCGTCGGATGCGCCGCCGATCACTTTAAAACTTAAGGCGAGTTCCGGCGCCGGCACCGGTGCTACCGCTGTTCTGCCGTGCGCATACACATCTAGCGCGAATACACATAACGAACCCAAGCAGTGGAATTTTAATAAAGCAAATTTTTCTTTATTTTGTTCTTCATTAGCAGCCGCAAGACTGGACACCTATGTATAATTTGGACTTGGAAGATAACTTATATTTCTTTATTTCTCATATTTTAATTATTGACAATTTTGTTCCCAGAAAAAAACCAAATACCAATACCAAGAACGCGTATCCCGTTCGGTATAATCCTGAAATCATGCGCGACTTAAAACGTAAGGCTATTCTCCATAAACAGTACAAAATGAGTGGGTTGAAAATTGATTATGAAGCGTTCGCTCAGTGTAGAACAAGGGTTAAACTAGGATTAAACTAGCCCAAGCATTTTATGAAAAAAAGTACGAAATAATATGGTATGGTAGTACAAAATCTTTTAGGAATTACGAAAAATCGAAAAAAGGTAATACTTGCATAAAAACCACCACTTGCGAGTACCTGTTAATAGCTTAGTCTTTACCAAGCTTTGTTTTAATTAGTTTTATAAGATACGCTGTTGGTATTCCGAATAAAATAAAATAAAATAAAAAGATGTTAAAGAACGGTGAGGTATTGACTGGTCAGCAATGTGCGGATGAGTTTGCTAGGTTTTTTCACTCAGTGTATAGCACAGAGCGGGCGAAACTGAGTGTGAGCGCGGCCGTGGCGGTGGCGGGTGGCGGCAACGGCGCGGTGCGGGTGCACCTGGAGAGCCTGCAGCTCGGAGACGTGCGCCGCGTGCTGCAACAGCTCAAACCAAAGAAATTTGCGGGGCTTGATGGTATGCCATTGTATGAATTCAAAGATTAGATCCGCATTCGCCGAACCGCTAAGTTATATTCATAACAAATGATTGCTCAGTATTTCCGGAAAGCTGGAAATTCACGCTCGTCGTACCTATTCCGTAGGGAGGATCTGAAAGGAACGTGTGTAGGTGTAATCTGATAGCAGTGCTATCGACGCCTACTAAAGTATTGGAATCGACAATACATAAACTTATATTCGCTTAAGCAAATACACACCTCTTAGACGCTCATCACGGGTTCCGACCGGCTAAAAGTACCACCAGCAACCTTCTCATTAACATATATGGCCGAGATCATACCAGTGCTGTACGCAGGGGGCCAAGTCGATCCCGCCTATTTCGATTTTAAAAAAGCAATCGATTTGGTCAACGACGTACTGCTTATGAGATTAGCCTGTATCGGGTTTACTCCCCAATTATTTGGTTTCTTCACCAGCTATATGAGAAACAGGCAGCAGTATGTTGAATACTCAGGTCGAAACCTTACTTCACCAGATCTGGAGTGAGTCAAGGTAGTAACTTAGGGCCTCTTGAGTTTATTCTGTTGATCAATATTTTACCCGATGTTGTGCTGAATGCAAAATGCTTATTATTCGCCGACGACCTCAAAATATGTCTTGAAGTAAAAAATCACCAAGATTGCGTTTTACTACAAAGGGACATTGACAGAATGGATCGAAGAAAATAGATTACAGTTTAATACCTCAAAATGCGTTACAATAACGTTTCCCGTACGCAGTCCCCTATAAAACATAATTATAAAGTAGAAGGGATACCCTTAGTAGGGGTCACAGACGTCAGGGATTTAGGGATTAGATTAGATTAGATTAAATCAGGCCTAACATTTCGTGAACACGTCATTCATATTTGTATTAAAGCATTCGGAAATTTGGGTTTCATTCTACGTAGAATTCAGGACTTTACGAATATTGACGCGATTAAAGCTCTGTATAACGCTTTAGTGAGGAGTCAACTGAAATTTCTGCCTTGCCTGGATACATACTTGCATGCTGCATGCATGCTTGCAAATTACCTTGATGCATGATTGCTTGCATGCTGCATGCCTGCAGAACGCATGCAACATGCTCATTTTTGGGAATTTAATTGTAATATTAAAGTCTATGTAATCAAAATTTGTTTATTTCAAAAAACTGACATTCCGTGTGTGTGCTTCAAAATTGTATTTATGCGTATATTTGCTTGTTTTTGTTATAAATATAACCATAAATACAAAGCTTTACATGTCCTTTCGTTTAAACGTGCTGCTATTTAATGTAAGTGTAATGTGTATGTGAACTGTAGAGTTATTGATTGTTATAGCCTTAATAATAATGACATTGGATAATATAAATTTATATAAAATGTTTCTTATAGTAAATGAATTAATTTTACTTCAATGTTATATAAAAACACTTATATTAAATATTACACGTCCCATAATTTGATCAGCAGTTGGTTTACGTTGCTTTGTACTGAAAGGTCACCAAAAAAAAATGTGTGCTGGGACTCAATATACAATTAAAAAGAAACAGTAAGTGGTTTTGAAACTCGTTACTCCTGAACACTGCCGCACATAATATCGGTTGCAACATTAGGCTAGAAGATTGACACTTCATCTCACAGATGGCACTCGCTAATAAAGTCTAAGGATCTACATGGCGCAATAACAGTTTCTCAAGTATATATCATTATCGGTATATCGGTTACGCATTAGCATGGGAACCTACAATGAAGGATAACAATTTCTAAGGTGTATTTGCGATATATACATATAATAACGATCGACTGACATGATTAGACCGTGATCTCCAGGCACAGATCACATAGCCTGGCGGAAAATCTTCCTTTTGGATGTCCATAAGTTCTTTCTTTCCTTTTTTTAAATTATTATTTATCTTTTTATATTTTTTTTAAGTTTTATATCTAGTCACAGCCATTTTTATCCTTCATACTTAAGTATGTGACCCCTGACCGTATCGTAAGGTCATAAATTCGACTCCCAGGGGAAGTGTTACTGAATTTTTCCGACTTTAAAATGTCGTGTATAAGTGTATCTGGTCAATAAGCACAAACGCAGCCTATAAGCTGAGTTTTCATAAATAATACTAGATGCCACTTCCAAAGAAATATAGAGCCGTCATTCTGTAATGGTAAAGGGACTGTTAATATAATAACCCTTGTACGCGTTCTAAAGTTCAAGATTTGCGGTTATTTGATTATTGATATAGCAAATATTAATTTGCAAACTTACGAAAACTATGACTAAATGTCCCTTGGATCGCAGTCCTTTACGATGTTTGACATCATTGATTTCTACATGGAGGGATAACTTATGTATCTATTGGACATTAAAATTTTAAGTTCATTACCGCTGTAAAGGCCACCTGTGAGTATAGGTAGAGTGGAACAGCTTTAATATTTATGCCGAATCATAGGCAATAAATTTGTGTTTGTGTATTTGTAGTGCAGAAATTAATGTCATCCTAATATAATTTATTTAGTAGCAAACTAAGCCAAACTATGGATACTAAATAATGGAATAAGTCAATAAGCTCATCATTAATCAATCACTATTTATTTTGTACTTATAGAACTTCCATCATCGTGGAAGTAAGCAATATCATGCATTATTCTTAGTTTAAACTACAAATGTTATTTTTAATCATATTAATGATATATTGCTTTACAATATTTAAATATAGTACTGGTAAAATATAAACGGCAATTTGGGTTAAAGTCAGTATTCGGTCACCATCGTAATAAAGTTTTTCACTGATTCTTTAGAAATATTATCTTTATTTAGGTTTCGAAAACAGTAATTTGTTTTTTTCTGATTAGGTTTTCTTGGCGTCGCTCTTATTGCACAATCGAAAACATGAAATATCGCTATTTTTACGAGTAAGTATGAGTTCTATCGTGGCACCAGTGCTGCAGAAACAGCTTGAAGGATTAACTATGTATATGACAGTGATGTGTCAAAAGAAAACACCGTACGTTTTTGGTTTCAACATTTTCGTTTTGGAAATTTCGACCTTCTGAACAAGCCCCTTGGTCTCGGGGTAGCCTTATTCCCTAGAGACTGCGTCCCCAGGTGGCGGATGGGGGAGAGCCCGGAGGTAGAGGAGCATTCGTAGTGAGTGCTCCTTGACCGATGGGTAGGAGGGAAATAAAATACCTCCCGGAGACCACAAGACCGGAGAAGGAAACTTCGATAACAAACCCCACCGTTAGGCTTCTTTGGGATATTCAGAGTAAAGGCTGACGGTGTGCTGGGCGTTTAGGTTGGAGTGCTCAGTAGGGATGGCGGCGGAAGAGCCTGCAGAAGGCCAACGGCGGCTCCTCGGCTAGTAATGGTCACAACCTTGGCGTCAGGTGGCAACCGGCCGGAAAACTAAATAGCCATAAAACAAATCCTCCTTACCATGAAAGCAAACGGAAAAGAAAAGGGCAATAAAGCTAGGGCGTACCCCAGAAGCGACGCAAATGCGACATGTGCAAAACATGCTAGGGCGTTCCCCCAAAGCGACGGTATGGACAAGAATATTCATTCCCATCAAAATATTAGATTAGCGACGTGGAATGTAGGCTCCCTCACCGGGCGAAGCCAAGAACTAGCAGAGACCCTTAAAAGGAGGAACATAAATATTTGCTGCGTACAAGAAACGAGGTGGAAGGGATCCAAGTCCAGAGACCTGGGGTTAGGATACCAACTGGTCTACTACGGCAAGGACACCAGGCAAAATGGCGTTGGCATTGTTCTCGATAGCCTCTTCAAGAACAGGATTGTCAACATTGAGAGAAGATCGGACCGCATCATAGCGATTAAGCTGGCCATGGATAAGCAACCAGTACTTAATATTGTATGTACCTATGCACCTCAAGTAGGCTGTAGTGATCTGGAAAAAGCAGACTTCTGGGAAGATCTGGATGAGCTGATAGTAAATATACCCGACAGCGAAACCAGGATTCTTATGGGTGACCTAAATGGACACGTAGGAGTAGCCAATTGTACATACATTGATTGTCATGGGGGATACGGATACGGCACGTTAAATAAAGAAGGCGAACAAATACTGGACTTTGCTTCAAGACACAATTTATCAATAGTTAACACATTATTCAAAAAGAAAGTCCCACATTTAATAACATACAATAGTGGAGGAAGATCTTCGCAGATAGATTTCGTACTGACAGATAGAAAAATTAAAGGCAGCTTCAGGGATTGTAAAGTGATACCAGGGGAGCCACTGACATCACAACACAGACTTTTAATAGCTGTGTTCAGATTGCCTAAACCCATCAAGACGCTGACGGACAAAACACCTAGAATAAAATGGAAAGAACTCACTGGCCCGAAGGGCGAATGTCTCATCGCTAGTGTGCGCAAGTATCTGACGCAAGATCTGGAAGCACATTATCAAAATGCAGATTTGATGTGGACTAAATTTGAAGCACACTGCAGAGGTGAGGCTAGTAAAATATTGGGCATTTCTAGAGGAGGTATCAGCACCGACAAGGATCCTACGTGGTGGGACAAAGAAGTTCAAGAAGCTGTTAATAACAAAAAAGATCTTTTCAAGACTTGGCAAAGCTCCCAACTAGAACAAGACAGGGTGTCGTACAAAGAAGCCAAGAGGAAAGCCAAAAGATGCGTAGCACAATCCAGAGCTCAGTCACGGGAAAGCTTCTACATGAAATTTGACAAAGCACGCTCAGATGCCGATATCTTCAGATTGGCCAAAAACAGGCACGGATCAAGTTTAGACTTTAAGATCAATAAGTTTATCAAAAGCAAAGACAACACGCTACTTACAACACATGAAGATATAAATAACAGATGGCACGAATACTACAAAGAGCTGCTCAATGAAGAATACCCAAGTCAATCATTCTGTCCCTCAGCGCCAGCTCAGGGTCCAATTCATGAGGTTACTTTATATGAAGTAAAACAGGCCCTCCGGAAAATGAAGAATCATAAAGCTGCAGGCCCCGATGAGATTCCAGCAGATCTTTGGAAATCTCTGGGACCCATCGCAATAGTATGGCTCACAAGACTATTCAATACAATTATGAGGAGCCTCAAGATTCCGGAGTCCTGGCGACAAAGCTTCCTTGTACCCTTTTATAAAAACAAGGGTGATATTACCCTGTGTAGTAATTATAGGGGTATAAAACTAACCTCTCATACCCTGAAGCTATGGGAACGTATCTTAAATAGACGCTTCTTGGACATCTGTCAAATTACACCAAACCAGTTCGGGTTCACCCCATCCAAATCAACCACGGATGCCATCCAGGCAGTGAGGATACTGATCGAAAAGCATCGTGTGAACAAGGTAGACCTGCATTTCGCATTTATCGATCTCGAAAAAGCGTTCGACCGAGTACCAAGAAGACTTGTGTGGCAAGCAATGCGAGAACAACTAATCCCTGAAGACTACGTACTCCTAGGTCAAGATATGTACCGCAACATCCGCACTAAAGTTAGAAGTCCTGCCGGTCTTAGTGAAGAATTCGCGGTAGAGGTAGGAGTTCGTCAAGGCTCAGCACTCAGTCCCTGGCTGTTTAATATAGTTATGGACTTTGTTACAAAGAAAATTCAACATGGTCTACCCTGGAATCTCTTGTATGCCGACGACGTCGCGCTGGTAGCCAAATCAGCTGAAAATCTGCAAATCACACTAAATGAGTGGATCACTGCTTTGGAAGGCTCAGGCCTCCGAGTAAGTAGATCTAAAACAGAACACCTCGAGTGCAAATTCAGTAACATAGCAGGCGACGCCAACATATATTATTCGGACGGCACACAGGTACCAAAAGTAGACCAATTCCGATACCTTGGCTCGTTAATAACGCGTGACGCAAATGTCGAAGCAGATGTATCCCACAGAATAAGGGTCGCTTGGCAAAAATGGCGTACACTCACTGGGGTTCTTTGCGATCCGCGCATGCCTATTCGCATTAAAGGGAAAGTGTACAAGGCAGCAGTAAGGCCAGCGATGCTATATGGGGCGGAATGTTGGACAGTGAAGGAAACACATGTTCAAAAGCTGCATGTGGCCGAAATGAAAATGCTCAGATGGTCGGGCGGAGTGACGAGACTAGACAAAATTCGAAATGAATATGTCCGAGGTAGTTTCAAAGTCACCCCAATCTCTGAAAAACTCACCGAAACACGCCTACGGTGGTACGGCCACGTCATGCGTAGAGACAGCAAGCATGTCGTTCACAAAGCACTTTCAATCCCGGAAGGCAAGAAGAAAAGAGGACGGCCGCCCTTAACCTGGTGGACCAGTATGGCCAATCTTATAAAGAAATCCCAATTACCCGACCCGACAACTCAGGATAGATTATCCTGGCGCCGAAGGATAAGGAGGGCCGACCCCACCTAACGTGGGATAGGGCAAAGAGCAAGAAGAACAAGCCCCTTGGACGGCTGAAGACTAAAATGGATTATAAAGAATTAGAAAGAAAGAAAGAAAGTTACACCTTTATTGGCTTTGCAAAAAAATACATGTTACAAAACATAAGATTAAAAAAACAATTAAAAATAATAGTACAAACACAAAGAGGACGACAACAGCCGCAGTAAGAATTTTAACACAAAAAAATTTTTGGGAATTATATGATTATATACTTTTTTCAAAATTTAATTGCAGCAATGATCTCACTAGACATATCTTAAAATCCATATAAGTAAATAAATCTATGTAAAAAACTTAAATGAAGCCCCTCATGAATGTAGTGCTTAAATTATTCGTCAGTCAAATTATAAGTAGACCAGAATTTCTAAGTCTTCTTATCAAGTTAATAATTCGTTTACAAACCAAATTTTGCAATAACATTACAAATAATTTTCATACTTCTGTACTTATACCAAATACTTCACTGTAAACAATTATTATTAATAAACACTATTATGTTTATTTATAAACGATTTAATTGTATCATTTAGAAATGACGAGTAAAATAAATATCAATTAAGGAAAAAAAAATCTGGATTGTGTACTTTTCCGATATTTGATAGAATCTCAGACGATCTCATTAAAAATATGTTAAGATCTAAGTAAGTTCATGAATCTATGTAAAACCAAAATCTTAAATAAAGTCCCTCTTGAATGCAGTTAACTGGCGCTTAAATTATTAGTTAGGCAAATTATAGGTAAGCTAGGATTTCTAAGAAGGTATTCTTATCTAAGTTACTGACTATATCAAACCGAACGTTAAAGTAATACAAATACTTTTAATTTCTCTTAACAGTCTGCATAAACCAAATACTTCACTACTGCAAGCAAGAGGGGCATTTCTTTAATTTTTTCATTAATATAGTGAGTTTAGATTTTAGTGAAACAGTGAATTAATTATGTTGAACAGATCTTTAATTATGTTATAGATATATTTTTTATACTTTTTGGTTGGTTAGTTTAGTTATTATTTACTAAACTTACTAAACGATATTATTACTTACAATAAAAGAAAATAAAACGGTTGGTATAGTTGCATTTGCGTCCTGCCACTAAAATATTATTGCGGTAGACAATGACGCATGTACACATACTTCATGCGAATTTCCGTGTAATAGGGGCGCATATCTACATACGTTTGATGTAGCTTGGTACAATATAGCTATAAACACACATGCTCCATACGATTTCAGGAAATAATTGAAATATACTGCTTGGTATTCAATAGAGTTCATTTCTATAACAACAATTGTGAAATTGTATAAATCTAGCATTTAGCATTAAAAAGCTATCCAAACCATCGACAAAATCTATAAACCACTGACTCCCCTGAAAAGTAGTAATTTTGCAGATGTGGCTTTATTGCACCAAGCATACGATGTATAATGTCAGCCTGGACTTAGGGTTAATAAAATATTTATTTAAAACTAGTTTCCATTTAAAACATTCAATTAAGAGATCACATCATCATCAAGGAAATAACTATTTCGGCAGTGTTTGATAGATGATTATATTAAATCTTGCTATTCCTTAGCCGTAAGCCAAGGTGGTGCAATCCGATCAACAGGTAATTAAAATATTATTCACCAAGCCAGTGCCAGAACAGGTCGACGAAGGGAATAAAACTTCTCTTAGAAACTATCTTTGACATCAGACCCACCACATGTAAGTATGTGACTTTTAATTAAAACTTTTCTTTCTTTCAGGTTACTGCGAGGGTGGGTCAAAAAGTTCGCGGAATGGAGAAAATAAGAAATAAAACACAAAAATATTTTTCCTTCTCAATGTATTCCCCTTAACTCTAATACATTTATTAGACCAATCAATTAATTTAATAAAACCTTCGAAAAAAATGATTTCTCTTTGTCGTCAAATAGGCCGAAATTGCCCTCTTCACTTCTTCATCGCTGGAATTTTTTTTCCCTCGAAGCTCTTTTTTCATTTTTGGGAACAAATAATAATCACTTGAAGCCCATTCTTTATACAGCAGCCATCGCAACTTGCGCCTTATGCACGGGTGCATTGTCGTCACCGAAGGAAAAACGACCGACGAAAGGACCGACAAAGGAGCACATCTTTAGTCAATTTTCCCCGTCTTTTTTATCTCACAGCATCTCGCAGACGTTCTAATAGTGCAGCGTAGTACTCTCCAGTGATAGAGACACCCTTTTCTTTATAATCAATAAGGAGGATTCCCTCTGAATCCCAGAAAACAGTAGCCATGGATCATCTTCAATCGAATCCCTGCCTTGCTTAAACAGGTTGTGCCACTTGTAAACCATGGTTTTACAAGGGCAAGAGTCCCCGTAAATAGAAGACATCTTTTCCAAAATAGTCTGGGGAGGTATTCCTTGTTTGGTAAGGAACTTGATGACTGCGCGAAACTCAATTTTCTCCATGTTGCAAATTTTCTTCCGGATTGACTTGTTAATTGATGTGTAGCTCAGGTAATTATTATCTATTTTTTTTTTAACTTAGTATTTATACTCTTTATGAGTGTCACAACTAGTGCAGGTAGTAAAAAGTCACCTTTCCCCCCTCCATGCCCCTCTGTCCGCGAACTTTTTGACCCGCCCTCGTATATTTTACTTTAATGTATTTAATCTTTTCAGATGTAGTAATTCAAAACCGTGTTTCCAGAGTTGGTCGTCTCCATAAAAATGTGGCTGCACATGATATCCAGCTAAAGACAGATCACTGCCATCATCCTTAGTTAGATGCTAAAGTGATATTATAGCCATGAGGGGCACGGATGAAATAATATACGTCACCCTTAAGAAACACAAATTCTTCAGATAATCTGAAGAATTTTCTCGCTTAGATATTCGCTGAAAGTCAACGTCTTTGTTCACGATTTACAATTGCAAGTACATATTAAAGATATCTGCTACAAGTGATATTGAGTAACATTATTAGCGCATAATAAGGAGTCTTAGCTCAGCTAAGATTGTCATTTAATGAAGCGCTTGTTGAGCCAGAACTAGAAGCGTCAAAGATCACGCGTACCTTGCTGGTAGTCTTGTCTTGCCTGATGATGGCATGATAGGGGAGATATACAGGGGTATCCGAGGTGTCGGGGTTACAAACTTCCTCTATATAACCTAAAGTTAAATATTCACTAATGACCTTTGTATATACAGTATTGAGCAAAGGTGTTTTATCAAAACATTTCTCGAATATATGAAATCCCTTTTTAGCAACGTTTTTAGAGCGACCCTACTAAAACCTGGATCATTTGCCTTTAATGAGTCTCTGACAATATAACGCCCAGTATCGTCTCTATTAGTTGATTGCGAAAACCACTCTTCACATTTTGTCTTCTCAAAGAGAGGGGATGGCTCTGATTCCATTTCCGAGAAATTATTGAACAGTTCATCGTCACACATCTGCTGGTTAATATCCGCTACATGCATATTTACAATATTGTGACATTTCTGAATTTGATTGACACTGGAAGAATGCACTGTACCTGACAAAATCCACTCAAATCGAGTATTTTGGGCCATAAGAGATCCTGATTAACCTTTAATTAGTCCCTTTAACAAGACTTAGCTATACACCTCCGCCCTCAATATCAGATCTATTCGGTTTAGAGTACTCAAAGATAGATTTGCTAGTTCCATATGAGAAAGTGCCGGTAAACCTTGCACAAAAAAAAAAAAAATTAAGTGCATTCTTGTGACGTGTCGCCAAAGGCTTGACCTCTTTAAGCATGCTCTTATCTCATCGGTTCCTCTGACAGTTCTATTAACTGCTTCTACTGCTTTTCGGTGTGCCATAGTGCATTCGTCCCAGATAATGAAACAGCAATCGCGTAAAACCTTTGCTTTATGACTGCTTCTAGTGAAACCACATACAGGATGTTCACTTATGTCCAAATCTATGGGGATTTTAAACATCGTATGAGCAATTTTACGGCTGGGTAACAAAGTTCCAGACGACGCCACAGCAAGAGCTAGTTTGGCTTAAGCTCGTAATTGTGCCAATATTATCTTAGTGAGAAAGGTTTTTCCCGTCCCACCGGGTGCATCTAGACATATAATTTCTCCTATAGCATTGTCAATACTGTGACATATACGGTCGAATACAGTGCGCTGTTCTACAGTAAGACTGTGGACTCCGGTTCGTAAAGTTTCAGCTAGTTCAGTTGGGTCATAATTTATTTCCGCAGCGTATTCTCTATTAATACGTTCCCCTTCTATGGTCGGCGCTGGCAAACCATACTGTAGGAGAGAATCACCACCCATATCTATGGGTCAAGATTACAAGATTTAGTTACATCTGTAACTAAATCTTGTAAAGCTACTAAGCATTGATTTAAAGCAATCTCTCGTAATCTATGGCTAAAGTCACCGTCAATATTTTGTCTTATATTCCTAAAAAAGTCTTCCTCTAATCTTTCTTGATATTTAAGCCACTATTGCTCAGCATTTGAAAGACCACAAAATACCAGTAATACAGCAAATAAATGACGCAAGCGGTGTGCGCTATAAGTGACGCATTCATTGGTTAAGGCGCTGAATCCCGTCACTTTATAGGATTTATATTTAATTCGAGCGGTAATATAAAGTATCAGCATAAGGTAAGTACATAAGTTGTGTGTATTAAGATGTCCAAGGTTTTTTTACTATCCCACGGGAACCCTTTAATTTTCCGGGATAAAAAGTATCTAAGATGTTGACCAGGAATATAAGGTATCACCATGCAAAATTTTATTGAAATCGGTCCAGCCATTTCGGAGATTAGCCCGTACAAACAGATAAACAGACAAACAGACAGAGACAAAAAATTAAAAAAAATCCTTTTTTGGTATTTTACCTCTTTTTACATCCCCCTGACTTGGTTTTAAGCATTTTTTTTCTATGTACAGAAATTCGACCTCTACAGTTTTATTATAAGTATAGATTATCTAATGACTACTATTTAACACAACAATTGTATCTTATTATCACCGCTAAATTTTCCTTCAGTTTGTTGTCAGTCTAAATCCAATTATTGTGCACTTAACTTCACCTGATACAGTTATAGTTGTATTATATACCTACATAATTATAATTATAAGCTAAGAGACTCAAGATCCCTCACTCAAACCGACAAGTCGTTTTTGTGGGACTGAATTGTATCTTTTTGTATTTTCTTTGTATATGAAATAAATAAATAAATAAAAAATAATTTGATGCTGCTTGACTGCACTCGAAGATAGTGATAGATACATAAAGTCTTTTGAGTTGTTAACTTTTTAAGTATACAGTTTGCCAGATACTTTTTATTATAATTGGTCAGTAAATGACGCAATAATTGGTCAGCTTCACCCGGTACTGAGCTTTTTAAATAGTGTAAAATCTGAACATTGTCGACGCTACTATTTTTGTAAATCAATGACGTGAACAGATCTCTGAAGCTGGCCCATTCACAGTATCTTCCCGAAACTTAGGTATTTCTATTTTAGGTAACTTCACACTGAAGTGTTCAGGTTTACGATTTTCAGTGGGAAGTAGAGCTAAAGGCGCTAGCTAAAGTTTGAAAAAAGGCTTCTTTCAATAAAAGACTTATAGTCAATGTAAACATCTTCTGTACTATCCAACAAATCTCCTACTATATATAATGATTTTTCTAATATTACAGCTTGAACTTTTACAATTTTTTTAATGGTTATTTTGAAACTCTCGCCAGTGACCTTCAAGCAAATCTAATCGCGTCTCAACATATGCAAAGTGATTCTATCTTTAGGAGATTTTTTATAATTCACTTTAGACTTAATCATTTGTGCAGCAATATTCTCTTGCATCTTAATTATACGTTCTGCAGCTAATGTGAATTAAATGTAAGTTTACCAATACAAACAATATTATATAACCAAAGTGTTTGAAAACAATATTAAAAATCAGGCATAGTTTCCCCGTTATATCACTTTTCAGAAAACTATTCTAAGTCCATGTAAAACTAATTAAAAGCTCATAATATAACAACTTCATTTTTCGTAAGTCCAATAATATGTATTTTATTCTAAGTAATAGTTTGTCAAATTAAAATAGTCATGCAATATCATCTTTCAAGCATTGATTCTTTACGAAATAATGTTCAAAGTACTTAAGGTTTAATCCAGCAAGAACAGTCTGTGTTGAGCGGCTAGCATCGGTCAAAGACGGCAAACAATATAGTTGTGGGCATCTATGTAGTCAGCTTAGGACGACCAATAAGTTAGCCTTTGGGCGGCCAACGCGGTGGTCCTTATAAGGGGGTTGTCCTTATAAATGACGAATCCTAACAGTTTTTTTGTTTAATTAACCTTAAATATGTGGGGCGCGTAGAGAGAACTACTTTTCAGTAATAGAATAATGTCAAAAAAGTACTTTCTAAGAAACCTTGAATATATTTAGTGAATCCTGCAAATTGCGAAAAGAAAGTGGTGATAGTAATAAAAATAAAGATTTTTGGTTCTTCCATTAGTAAAAATTAAGTTTCACATGGATGTGTTATAATTATTTAATTTTCGTATTCGTAATACATGGCACGCGCCCTTTTACAGAATCAACCGCTAATAGTTGCCTAATTATTGAAAAAAAATCTGAAAAGCCTTCAGTGTTTAACGCCTTTAACCACCAGAGCAATTAAAGTGTTAAATATAAATTATAAAAAGGTTTACCTTTATGAGACTTCGGAATAAAATCGAATGTTCTGTCTTTTGATCTGACATTAATTCCACTGCCATCCACCCATACGTAACTAGCGAGGATTGCGTCACATGGCACCTCCAGATCTTCATATTTGCGCATCGCAGCTTTATTTAATGCTACTGGTGTCGAATTCATTGTTATTCCTGTGAACACCATACTGATGTAGTTTTGCAGATACAGGTTTGTATCATACATATGCATACACGAGATTTGATGGTAAATAAATGTATCGCTTGAGAACAGTTGTAGGTGCTCTATTCTTTTTTTTCGTATTATGAGTTTTATGGAAAAATAACTGAAATTACAGGTGGCAAGCAAATAGCAAATTAGCGTAAATAAGCTTTGCCGATTACGTGCTACCAATATAAGACACAGTTCTTAGGCAGTGGTACTCGTTTACCATTGCCTTTGCTCATTTTTTTTATTATATTTTGTTCTAGCTTTATTATCGAAATAACAAAAAGAATAACCTAATAAAAATAAATAAACTAGATAGGTAATATAATTTATATCAACAGCTTGACAAAGTTTTTTTTGTGATTAATTTGATATAATTTTAATAATAAGATTAGTTATTGTGTTATAGGCAGTAAAATATTCATATTACAAGGAACTCGATGGCGCATTGATTAGTGCGTTCGGCCAGTTTGCGAAGGTCAAGCAAACTTTCTAAGGGTCGGGCAGCAGATTGGTGACCAAAACCTTGCTGTGGTTAGGCTAGCATCGTGCTTTTTGGCCAATAAGCGTGTTTTGAAACAGTATGTATGCCTAAAAACTGTATGAAGTTAATCATATTTTAGTATTAAATTGACATGTATATAATTTTTATGACAGTCCTTTGATATGTTGAGAAGACGTGAGTTAAGACAATCTATCGCCCAAACTCAACGATCGTAAAATATTTTGAGTTCATAACTTTTTATTACTTACCTCCTGGCTCATACAATGGCAGTTCACACATAATTTATCAAACAGGCAATATAAACGTGCGTAAACACACGCAATTTGTGTCTTCAAAATCTAATAAATGCTTTCTGTTATCATTTACATTAGGTACCGACTACTGTAATTTTTACGTAGGAAATAATATAAAAGGTTATTATTACATCTGTACGGTTACTCAAAATTTAATTATTTATTACATTTACACGACATAAAAATCACAGATTAAGTATTTCAAATATATTTGAATTTAGAAAACGACCCCAGAGGCTATCAAAATATCCACAGAACAGTTTTTTCCATTATGTTTAAAAATATTGGCGTCTGTGAGTATCGGTATTTTGGTGTTCTGTATTCTCTGTATGCCTAAAACGCAATGGAATCGCGTTTTGCCTAAATTATATTTTAAATAGGGTTGGACAAAGTCGTTACTTGTTGAAATCGTTAATTTCCTATTTGCTAAACTGCCTATTTTGAAACGTACCTATTATAATTCGCCGTTATATTAGATATCCTTTAGCGTAAACTTCAGTAAAATGTGTCAATACGGAAAAACTAGACGGTAAAATTAGATTAAGATTATGAATATTAAAATCATGATTCAAAAACATAGCGTAAGATGTGTTACAGGTAAGTTTAGGCAATAACATTTTTTTTCATTTAGAATGGGTTCGCTCTTGATCCCAATCAAGCCCAGGGGCAAAAACAGAATCCACGATGGAACGAGTCAATTAACCAATTAACCAATGGGATAATGAACTTCTCAACTATCATTAAATAAGTAAGCAATCACTTTTTTTACCACATGCGTCTTAGAAATGAAAAGAAAGTGCTCTCTATGGATATAGAAAACTAGTATATTTGCTTATTTTTTATTTAATCCTTAAGTTTCGATCCTTTTTTTTAGGAGCCGTGATTACAGAATGGCTACGGTAATAATCTCTTTAATGCTCTACTATCGATTTAAAATGCCTTATGCAATTCATAACTTAATTTGAAATTTATAGAGTACAAATATATTATCTTCCTATTTTATTTAATTCTAATTTTTATATCTACTTTTGTGTACGCCCCAAAATGTACAGTTACTGACCCAGCGACCATTTTTACCATTTTTTTACTAACCATATAATGAAAACAGCCTAAGCTACCCCTTTCAGTATCAGCTATCTGCCAGTAAAAGTCCAATCAAAATAGGTTCAGCCGTTTTGGAGATAAGCCGGAAAAACGGCCAGTCAGCCAAAAATAATAATTATTATGTTTCGCTGACTGTTTGTTTATATTGATACCTAAATTACAACTACCATAAAAACTTTCTTGTGCATAGAACTGGTAGTTAAAATTATAAACAGAGGCATCGATTTTATTTATATATATATATATAGAAACATCATCTGTGTGAATTATAAAATGTAATATCTTTTATACCTGATAGACTTTGTGAAAGGCTGTGACATATGAAATCTATTTTTTGTGACATCAGGTCTCAGAGTAAACAGGACTGGAGTAGCCTTTGCCTAACATTACCCCTCTGCCAAATGCACAAGCATCGGATGCCTGTGCGTTATATAAAACTAGTTGAGCCGCCATTTTAAAACCACAATAATCAGAACGTCTTACCGTGCAGAGCTCCCACGAAAATGCCTGCCTGTGCTGTTTTCTACTGTAAAAAAAAATCGAAAATATCTAGTATGCAAAAAGATGGCATCACCTTTCATTTGTAAGCATAATTTTTAGGTTTTGATTATTATTTAATTCATAATTTCATGTTTTAGCAGACTACAATTTCAAATTTCGCGCTCAAAGTTCGTTTGATGACGTCACGGCTGCACTCCCCACGAGACTACCTAGGGTTGACCATTATCGCATTTCAATTAATTAAGACAAAAATTACAAAAAGTTTTTTGGTAATAAATAACTGTAATTTTGTATTAATTAATTACCAATTATAATTTCGTTTTAACAATGTACGTTGCTTGTTTATTTTTAGTTTAGTATTAAGTACATACCTACACTTTTGCGGCTGCTTGAAGCCTATTCTTTGCCACACAACATGGAAATATAAAATAATAAATAAAATAATTAATTAAAATAATAATCAAACTATTTGCCCTTTTATTCATGCTGGGCGGCGCTCATAAACATTAAGAGTACTAATGCTGTATATACTTACAGTGTCCCTGACTTCATAAAAAAGCACGGTTAAAAGGGTACCATCGTCTAACGGGTGTGCTACCCGATCATTTCCGAGAAACCAAAATTTTATTTCGAGCCACAGGACTAATTGTTTTTATTTTGTAATCAGCAACCCTTATTAATTTGTACAATATTAATTTGCACAATAGTGATGTCAACTTCATCGATATTGTGATTTTACGAGTGAGTAATGAAGGAATGAATGAATGAATGCAAGTAACATACTTAAATTAAAAATAAGTATTTTTAATTTAAATCTATATGTCGCAGGGAAATTGTATAATTCCGCAGTTTACATTCGGCGTCATCAGTTTAAAAAACACATACCCTATTCTTAGTTCTTTTTATTAACGATAGTAAAACACAGCTTAGATAAATTACAGTTTGTTTCAGTAATTATTACCAGGTATTAATGATGATTTCAAATAAGTATAAGGTATGTGATTTTGAACTGATGACGCCGTATGTAAAGTGCGGAATTATACTATTTACCTGCGATATTATACATACGAGAATAAAACTGTAAAGATATAGAATAAAACAGGTCAAGTCCACCTTAAACCAAATGGCTAGTAATGAGAGTAGAGGAAGCGATTTCACTAATTTTTGAACATTTTGTCTGTCTGTATGTATGTTTGAGCACGCATCACGCAAAAACTACGCGACGGATTTTGATGACATTTTAGTATGGTAATAGCTAAATGTCATCCTCAACATTTAAGTTAAGTTTTTTTATTAATATTGTAGCATTTATCGTTCCTTTTAAAAACCGGCTTGTCCAACTGCAATACTTCAAGATACTAGGAGTAAGGTATGTGGTGCCAAAATTCATTTGTACATAAATGAAAGCTATTGGAAGATAGTATTGCAGTATTAAAATTAGAAATGATCGGTATGTGTAGTTCAGGCAAATATACTCTGCCCCTAGGCGGTATACTAATTGTTGGTATTTATACTTTAAGCTTTGACATGCCCGGAAACATCTAATTTTTCATATTCAGTTTTCCTAAAGAATACAGCATACGAAAAAAATGGATTCATGCTTGTAATAGGTAATAGGGCATCTTGGGCATCTTCAAGAACAAGTACTATATGTTCAATACATTTTGAGCCGTCTCAGTTTTAAAAAATTATCTAACAATAGAAGAAGATTAGTTGCCCATGCTGTGCCAACGTTATTCTTGAATGATCCTCTTAGTTTATTATATAACTAGTTATGTTTCTAATAGATATTAACATGTAATATTATAACAGTTTTAGTTTATTACATTAAAATGTATTAATTTTAGGTTAAAGTATAAGTTGAAAAGAAAATACCTGCAAAAAGTGATGTAAGCAAATCGCAAAAAAATACAAATAATCAATCGGTCAAAGTAAAAATCTGAGAAATATAACTATATTCACTATCGCTTTGTTAAAAATAATGTTTCAGAGTTCCTCCTTTTCATTATGGTTATACGCGAAAGGGTCCACAGTGAATTCTATATATATAATAACACCTATTGTAAATATCTTTTAAATGCAATAAACTATTAAGTTTCAATTTGTATTTTATGGATATAGCCTTCGAAACTGACTGTTGTAGCCTGTAATATCATCATTAATTTAATTTAATTTTTAATACATAATGTAGGAATACTAACGCAAAGTTAATAAATTCATTCATTGAACGAAACTGATTTATCGATATCGATATTCTCGTGCTATGTCATGTCACTTCTCACACAATGACATTCGTGTGTTTGAATAGAACGTTAACACACTATTTTAAGCACGTGTGCGTGTATTTTAAATATGTTTGTCGTATTATGCATGTGTGCGTTTGTAAACACGCAAAGAGTTTTTGTTCCTGTGTGCTGGCATTGAATGTAGTAGTAACCTCACCCCCCGCAAAAAATGGCAGAAAAATATGTACGAGAAATTGACTAATGGCTACTCCAGTCCTGTTTACTCTGAGCATCAGGTGCACTTGTATTTTGGCTGTCACAGTGTAAAACCGCGTTTTTATAGCATTTCCAATTTTAAGTTAAATGTGACCTAAGCGGTTTTAGAAAATCGAAATACAAACGTGCGCTCATTAATTATTTTTTTTTAAATAAGTTCGTGAGATTAACGTAGACATGAAAACAACATTCGGGTAACCTGCTCCGCCATTTACAATGGTAAAAAGTTCGTTTGCAATTCAAACGAATACGAGAGAATATCACTAAAACTTGTGCGGCTAAGGAAAATATCTGCAAAGTGTGTGATCTCAAAACGGTAGACAAATTGGAGATTGACTAACAAGGTGATTTACATAACAGGCATATCGTATGAACGAACACAAACGTCATCCTGGTGGGCTATCTTAAGAAAGGCATAACAATAAATTATGTAGTAACATTGCATCTTTCAACGTCATATATGTGAATAAATTAAAGAGAAAACCCCCGGTATACTCAGACAGAAAGTGTTGTTAGTTAAATGTTAGTTAAAGATAGTTCAAATTCATTAGTGTGATTTCAAATTACTGCCCCATTCAGCCTAATCTCCTGATTTGGCACCGTCGGACTTTCAGTTATCTCCAAACTAAAAAAAACACTTTGGGGATCAAAAAATTAAATCTAATAAATCTACAATTTTCGGAAACACTTTATTTAATACGCCTTGGAAGCTTTTGAAATCCAGTGGAAAGATAAAAAACAAAAATATTTATGTCAATATTTTTTTCCATTAAAATGTTGAGCCTCCCAAACATGGTGATGATGGCAAAACATTCTCACTTTTGGAGGAGGCTTCCGTCCAGCAGTGGACATTTTTTAGCCGAGGTGTCATAAGATTTTATGGCCGTGAACTTTTCTATCCACCCTCCATATAATGTCACCCAAATGCTCGTATTCATCACATAAAGGTCTACCCCAGGGCTCCAACCCGTCGGTGCGAAAGGCAAGATCCCTACCGTTGCACAAAACGGTCGTCAAATCTATGGTAACAGATTGTCGAATAGCTACCAAAACTCTATAAATTAATTTAAACAAAGATGTTACACTTATTAATACCTATTATACTTTATCCAATGTAGGATTATACTTTTGACAGGCGTCACTTCCTTATTGCTACGTATTAAGGTTGCGTTTGTTTCCTTATGTTTGGCTTGACATTGCAATAGCAACTTTATACCCTCTATATAGGTGTCAACTGTCAAAAGTATCATCCTACATTGGGCAAAGTATAGGTAAATAATTTGGATTTTATTTGATATTTTTTACTTTATAACTATAAAGATTTCAGAATCAGAAATAAATTTTAAAAGTTAAGTGTACTGACAGGTATTGATGGCAACACACTGACCTCATTCTTACAAAGCAAGACAATATATATCACCAAGTAAGTAATCATTAGTTTTATGGTTAAAGTAACCAATCTTAGAGATGCATTACGTCAGACCATAGTCATCCTCATGTACCTAATAATCCTAAATTGCTAGTCCCTGTAAGTGGCAGCGTTGTCGAGCAAGAGAGTCATTCGTTTATACTTGACGAGTTATGCGTATACGTTGCAATAGTAGCAGGGAAAGCCCTTATCTCTCAAACACGTACATGACATCTCTCGGACATGCGCACAACGTTCAAAGTTTAATGAGGGAGACAGACGTATATATTTTTCTAGACCCCTACTATCAATATAGGAGTATTAAGTATATGACTGTATGAAAAGTATATATATACACCAGAGACAGTAGAAGTTAATGTCACAGAGTACCAAGATGAAAGAGTAATTTCGATTCAACATAGTCTCTGATGAAGTTTGTTTTTCCTTTGCTAAGTTAAAAGTGTTTTCTCACGAATTTGAGTAATATAATTAGATTATCATATTTTTAATGTGAAATTTTTTGGTTGTTCATATACATTTTATAGTAAACAAAATGGTGGCAACATCTCACACTGTAATATTCACCCTATATGCTGCTTTAGCTACTCATGTTTCGACTCATTCTAATTCTGTCAGCACTGAACCTCAAGTGCCACTAAAATATGACTCTGGCAGAGATAATCAAAGTACTTTTGAATTGAAACTTTCTGGAAACACTCCAAGACAGGTATCAGTTAAAAAATGGCAAGTAGGTAGAGTCAGTAGAAAACATTATGAGATTGTAAATATGCTTTGGCGAAAAACTAAATTATTTATTGATTACGAAGGAACTACGTCTGCAAATAAATTGCGAAGAGATAACCCTTTCATTACGAACACTAAATATACCCTTCCATTTACTGCGCATTCGCCTCAATTTCAATCTTCAACACCTAGCTACATAGAGTTTTATTATCTTGATGATAATGATGAGCGTTTAAAACGAAGAGAAGCTCTAATTCCTAAGTCTTATTTTAATGCCATCACGAAACGGCAACAATCTCTCAGAAGTGATTATATTGGAAATCACAAA
This sequence comes from Calamotropha paludella, assembly GCA_927399485.1. Classification (NCBI taxonomy): domain Eukaryota; kingdom Metazoa; phylum Arthropoda; class Insecta; order Lepidoptera; family Crambidae; genus Calamotropha; species Calamotropha paludella. The sequence goes on along the minus strand of OV656810.1, from coordinate 16,089,156 downwards.
CAAGAAGGGTATCCTATTTTTTCATTTTATGTCAATGAGCCAGAGTTTAAGTTTGTAGCTCCGCCTTTACAAACTAATAACCCCAATTCCTATGATAAAAAACAATTGCGTAGTAAAACATTTTATGACAAGCAGGCGATGTACGATTTTATACGGAATAAACTCAAATCTAAAAATGTCATTCAATCCAAAACTATGTTTACTTCAAGTAGAAGTACAAAATCTACTGGCAGAACTATCACTGAAGTTAACTTTGAAGATCAAACTTGTCCTGCGACTTTTGAGCCAACTGACGATAATGTCACCTACGTCACAGAAAATAATATTGGAGGAAATGATACCAAACTAGTCTCAACAACAAAACTGTATGACAAAATCAAATTCTTCGAAATGTATGATCAACATACACATCTACCAAAAGATTATTATGACATTTATAACGGAGATTCAGAAAATGTTATCAAAGGAAATCATATAAATAATTATCAACGACTGCTATTAGAAGACATTAATAAAAACATAGGGCACCACAATGAACTCAATCAGAAACATGTCAAGAAACATGCGGATCAAAATTTAAAAGAACAAATTCCAGAACTATCAAATAATAATAATAATGTGCTAAGACAATCTAATAAAACGAAATTAAATATCTTAACTAACGATACTACATACGACAGCGGTCAAAATTCTACCACGAAATATTTTTCAAACGATCAAAGATTACTATCACTAAAAACGACGAAAAATGCCAGCAAGCCAGTTTTATGGTCTAATTATCCCTTTGCAGCTGTTTATGTTTATGAGCCATCTCAAGTAAGTTTTGGAGATATACAGATTAATTTCGTAATCCTTAAAACTCATTTGTTTATTATTGGGGACAGATACATTGCGATGCAGCTGCTCTGAGTCCGCATTGGCTGGTGGCCGCTGCTACTTGCCTATCTCGCTATCATCATGAAAATAAGATGACAGCAAGACGTTCAGCTTTTGTAGCCTACTGTGGTGAAAATTGGTGGTATCCCGAACGTGTTTCATATGTAAAGTATATTATGGTACACCCAAGATACCATCATAAAGACGAAATAAGGAGATATCTTTATAATATAGGTATATCTTTATATATAATATAGGATTAAATTTACTTTTGAACAAATATTCCATTTCATCAAACGGATTTGATGGATCATTAAATGGAACTTTGTTACATATATCATAAAGTGATTTATAGTAATATAACTTATTTGCGGGATTGCTACCATGTACCTTGTTATTGAGTTTCCGATATTTCGGCACTGTTGCAAGTGCCATGATCACGGAGCGACTGAAGTAATTGCGGGTAGGCTGTTATTGGCAGAAATATCGGTCTACCCTCCGACGAAGTCTCTTATTGCGTTCGTTACCCGTACCACATGTACAAGGTACATGGTAGCAATCCCGCAAATAAGTTATATTACTATAATGTTAGTGACCATGAAAGTTTAAAACAATATATAAAGTGATTTATTTTACAGGTCTTATTCGAGTTGTTGGATCTATGGCGTCTGCTTGTGTTGGCTGGAGACCGATATCTATGATGTCTCATCATTTTGCGGCCAATGTGGAGGGATCAATTGCAGCAGCTGTAGGTTGGGGTTTAGACAGGTAGGTACACATAGCATAACACATGCACAAGCGTAGCACGTGACCATTATCTTCTTCTTCTTCTTTTGGTTAATGGCTTGTTTTGTGACTTCACAATTCCGCCAATGTCACGTGAGTAGCCTTTACACGTGCGGGAATATTCTGCATTAAATTATAAATAAGAGTAGAGACTTTATGTAAGCTCTTAGCACAGGTTTACCTAAAACAAAGATTAACAGCACTGGACATCACAAAGCATCACATATAAGAAATTTAGTAAAATCCAAAATTCGACAGTTAAATGAGGCAGGGTTATCAGGCTTGTTCATAGTTTAATATTGTTAATTGCCAGGAATTTGGACAAAATTTCGATAAGAGGAGGGTTTAACATACTAAGGATGCATTTTATATTAGTAGGACGAGGGGTGTGACCATTATCAAAAGGCAACTCGACCTGGGGTCCCATACGAACAAACGGTAGAGTACACCCTAGTGTTGTTCATACTCCTTTTATAAAGTTAAAACAGCTTAAAAGTCTAACGTCACTTTTGCATCACGTTGCTGCATCACGTTTCGCATTTCGTAGATATTTAGAATTGCATACAAACTTTCAATTATAAATATCTACTTTAAAGTAATGATTTGATGACAGTTTTTATGAAATTTTATAGACTTAAGAAAGATAGTTCAAATCTAAATAATTAGTAGAAAACATTTTGGATAATATTATTATTTTTTAATTAAGGAAATTTTTGAGATTTTTATATTATTAGGATTTTTATATTTAACATTTCCTAAATAACTACTAACTTTTAATATTTTTTTTTAATGGATTTTGATTTTTTATTAAAGATTGTTATTGCTTTTATATAAACAAATCTATTAAACTATCCTACACTATTAAAACCTATCAAATCGTTTGAAAACTGAATGTGCATTACACTATTCGATAATTCTTTTAAAATTTCAGATACGATGCGTTATATTTTCAACGACATGGGTCCCGAGTGCCACTATTTGTCTATAAAGCACTTGTCTTTTCATCATCTTGCCCTGGACATACAGGTTATAGGTAAAGTGATTATTAAAAATATACTTATAGGAGTAAAACTCAAATCAGTCTTAGGATTTTTTTATATAAATAAACGTTTGAACAGCACAACGATATTGTACTGCCTAAATGTCGCGTGTAGAATTCAGTAAATATTCCAGCGTTTAATGGTCGGGTTGATAGGTGAATTTATTGTGTTTAGTTATGTTAGTATGCATCTTCGGTTTGAACCGGTGATAGGAACCTTAAACTTTTTGTTCTAAATAGTAAACAATGTTAATTTTATTTATACTTAGGTTTTTAGTACATTTTATTTATACTATATTTTCAGTACCATCACTTTGATATACCTTGTCTCCGGTTTCACTGTCCAATAAACTTCTTATCGAAACTATAAGTAGTAGTTCAAAAGTTGATCCATATATTGAGGTATATGTCCGTAGTCAGGTATTAGTCATCTGCAACTTTCTGATGTGTAATGCAGTTTTAAGCATTAACAGCACAATTATGACACTCGCAATACTAATAATGCTACAAATCTGATAACTTGAAGATAAGATAACAGATAATTTGAAGACATTCTTAAAACTATGTTCAATCCTTTTCTTCTCTTTGTTATTTAAAACCTTCGATCTCCTTCTTAGCAAAATGAAGTTGAAGCGCGAAGAAGATGTTATTAGAAACATTTATTGTCTTCTGTTACCTCCTTACAAAGGCGAAGAAAATGATTCTATCCATGGAAGTATACTATTGGTGGGAGGAAAATTAATAGCGTTGTACATACAGGTATCTTCTTTTTATATTATTTTTACATTAAAAGTAAGTTTAAAAAGTGATTTCTTGACATTTTTTTTTATTAGAACTGCTATATTGTTTAAAAATAAACGGCGTTACTAGCAATTGAAAAAGATTGGTGTCTAACAGCGGCGAGGGATCCAGATAATCCGATGGAAAATTACTTTTTAAGATTCTCACCCACATGTCACCCCACCCATCCACCATTCATCATTACAAACACAATAAAAGCAAATTTTCAATAAAAATAAATTCTCGATGAAACATGACTTTCTTCAGTTTTAATTCGCTTATATCCAAATTTACTTAATAAAATAAAATAAAATATTTGTACTCTTTTTTGTTAATATGAAAAGGTTAATAATGAATAATGATGAATAAAAAACATTTATTTCCTCTACAATTGGGTACATGAAAACTTAAGCTAAGTACAATTAAATGGACACTACTAAAACCCAAAGATTGTGAGGAACTGGAGCCTGAAATAGGTTTCCAAAGAGAAACCTGCAACTACAGGTCACCAGGCCCCCACCCGCAGATGGATTTATCTGTTTCACGGGCAGTAAGTTGTTACTAACGCCATTTAATTTTAAGTAATCATTATATTTAAAGGAATAATACAAGTAATAAAACAAACGACAATAAGCAATAATAAAACTAATTTACTGAATTACAGAGCATGTTGGGTAATGATTTGTGGGAATGTGTGAGTGATTGTGTGAATGTGTGTATGTATGTGTGTGTGAATTAGTGGTGTATCTATGCGTGGTTAAGAATTTAAGGAACATTATGTGTGCTTTACTTAATAGGGAGGAGCAGCTTTTCTGTTGCGTCATAATCTAGAGACTTCAAAAACTTCGCGACTGTTAGCTTGCAGCTAGATTTTGGAAGAGGATAGATATCAAGCATGGTGTTAATTTTTTTGTATAAGAAGGGAGCAAGAAATGGGAAGAAACCTTGAGCGAAGGCTGTTCTTACACTGGGTATGGTACAGACCGAATTTTTCCGGCGCTTATTCTTGAGCATCTCTGGGTCATATGGTAACTGGGAGTGTTTCATAAGGATGACTTTTAAAATGAATGTTTGTCTTACCGTGAGTATATCCCAGTTGCTATATAATTCAGTTGTTGGAAGCGAAAAGGCAGTCCAGCGGCTGTCTTCAGGAGCATACGTTGAGCCCTTTCCACAAGTAGGATATACGATTTAGCCGCACCGCCCCAAACCGATATACAGTACTCTAGTAGCGAATGGCATAGTGCGAAGTATACGATCTTAATAATTGATCGGCTTGCTACCTGCTTGAGTGTTCTAAAGATGTACACCAACTTACGTAATCTCGAAGCAAGTAAATTTAGATGGGGTCTGAATGTTAGAGATTGGTCAATTAAGATTCCAAGATATTTTATGGAGTCAGATCTCTCTAGCGCAGGACAAATGCAAGAGGTTACCGAAGATAAAGAGGACTGGACGCAGCATCCGTGAGCGGTAATATTATATGATTGTGGCGGAGTTTGGCTGGATCTTAATGCGAAAGGGACGTATTTGGTTTTAGAAACGTTCAGAGTAAGAACGTTGCACTTCAACCATTTGTTCACTCTTTTAAACCCAGGCTGCGCACATTCGAAGACATTATCCCAGGATTCCCCTTGGAAAAGTAGGGCAGTGTCATCGGCAAAAGTAAAGATCTTGCCCCCATGGAGTTGTAGTTGGCAAAGGTCGTTAATGTAGACCAGAAACAGGGTGGGAGCGACGATACTGCCCTGTGGCACACCATATGCAATGCTAGCCTCATCGCTGACCCAGGAATCGATTTTTACCCTTTGAGTTCTATTGGTAAGATAGTCCTCAAAGAGTTTGTGAGGAAGGCCTCTTATTCCCAACCATTCCAGTTTTTTCAATAGACGAGGAATCGAGACCGTGTCAAATGCCTTTGCAAGGTCAAGAAATAGTGCCACACACTTCCTCCCCCCGTCCAGGGAAGTAACGATTGAATGAACAAGATCGCAGACAGCGTCATTGGTGGATCTTCCACTACGAAAGCCATACTGAGAAGGTGATAGGAGGTTGTTACCCTCGAGGAAGCTTACAAGACTCCTGTTCATTAGACGCTCCAGGATTTTAGAGAGAGTTGGAAGGATGGATATCGGCCTATAGTTGTCGACACGGTCCTTTTCCCTACCCTTATGGATGGGTTAGATTTGACCAATTTTGAAAGCAGAGGGGAATACCCCGTTAGATATTGCCAAGTTACAGATATGCGCAATCGAGGGAACCAACAGCTGTGCGTATCTTTTAACGATTTTGCTAGATATAAGGTCAGTTCCTACTGCACATTTTTCTCTTAGGCTGGTTATAACTTCTATTATCTCGCGGTCGTTAGTAGGGGCCATCACAAATGAACCAGATGGAGGCGGAGATATATATGTGTTACAAGAGTACGAGGAACTATCACAGGGTGGGATAGTTTCAGCAAGTTTTTTACCGATATTTGAAAAAAAGTTATTTATGTCATTAAGACTCTGCTGAGGGTTATGCAGGGAGACCAAGGATGAAGAGTGATCACTAACACATTTCGAGCCACTTAAGTTTTTAACAACCCCCCACAGCTGCTTCCTGTTATTTTGTGCCTTATTAATCTCTTGACGATCATACATCCGCTTCGTTTTTTTTAAGATAGAAGTGCAATAATTTCTGTAGCGCTTATATGTAGTTTTCAGAACTTCATTGTCTGGATCACTTTTTGACTTTTTCGATAGGTTGTCTCTATTTCGCATACAACGCAAAAGTCCTTCAGTTACCCATGGCTTTCTTACTGCCTTTCTTTTTGGAATTTTAAGCGTTTTAGTACTATCACGAATAGCCTTAGATAGATATGTGACGAATAAGTTTGTAGCAAGGTTTGTATCCGAACAGTCAAGAACTGGCTGGAAGTTAAGGCTCAGGAAAGCTTTGTCTAACTGCTCAAAGTCGACTTTATAAACTAAGTTGTTCTTAGTTAATAGTTTAAATTTTAGGGTAAGACTAAGAGCCACACAGTCATGATCAGTAATAGAAGAGTCAAATATGAAACAAGTAGACTCGAGCCCTGTTTTAAGGTTCATATGGTCCAGACAGGTTTGCCCATGAGTGGGTTCAGTGTGACCGGGGAGCATGCCATGACTGGCCAGAAGATTAAGATAATCAAAAGAACGTTTATCAGTACCATTTGGGCGGATATCAATGTTAATGTCACCACAAAGAATTATATTTTTAAAGTTGCACAATTTAGATAGAATTGAGTCAACAGAATTAATAAAATTATTTGTATCTCTACAGCTAGGAGGACGATAAATACATATGATACAGATATAATTATTCAGTTTGATTATAAGGCAATTTGCATCTTCTACCAATGGCTCCTCGATAATAGGGTTAAATAATTTATTAAAATATACGACCACACCCTCGTTTTGTGTTTTGTGCCTTGTTGTAGTTCTATAGGCGTAGTTTTCTATGTCCGGTATGTTCTTAGCTGAGGTGAGCCAGCACTCCGACAGGACAATAACATCCCAAGCTATACCAGATCTTTGGAGGAGTGTGGTAAAATTATTCATATTACAATTAAGGCTTCGTATATTCTGTGTTATTACGTTAAAAGTGCGATTGTTCGTGGTAATGTGCCTATTCACCTCGTCCACGTCACAGCTAATCACCCGCGCTATAGACAAGGAGTCCAGATCATGATTAACCATTTCAATATGTTGCATGCTAACTATCACAGTAGATATGAGATATTAAAGATATCACGCGGACCGCGTGACGAGTGATCATTATGATATTTGTATGAAACAGTGAAACCATGATCCGAATCCCTCCAGTCGTTTGCGCGTTATAACAATATGTTGTGTGTGATGTGTATGTGTGAGTGTGTGCGTGTGAGTTAATATTTAAAGTAGTTATAAAAGAGTAATTGTGTAAGGTTAATAATATTGTGTTAGTCGTGCGATAATTTAGACTTTGTGTAGATTTATTTAATATGGGTATATAAATGTTAATTATGTCTCTGTAACTCAGGTTGTAAAATATAACATGAAAGGAAAAGTAAACCTTATTTTTATCATGCATTTTAAAGTTCACATAAAAAATAAAACAATATAAGAAAAAAGATAAAATCGCAAGCAGAGGTAAGAATGGCACCACAACTAGTCACATTTCGAATTTTCGAAGTTCATTCTCGTCGTTTATACGAACAGGGGCTGTTCCCTCTTCTTTCTTCACGTACACTTTACCATACGACGTCCACGCAGCGATAAGTTTTTTGTTCCTGACTCTTTCTCTTGCTAGGTAAAATAAGCGCCTGGCTTTGATTGTCAGAAACTCCGAGATATATATTGGTCGGGGTGGGCCCTCTAGCTTTAAGTGCTTAGAATTTAATAAGGGTGCGTTGATGTCTCGCTTGCTCTTGTTAAAAGATTTGTAGTGGCGTATTACGTTTTCCTTAAGAAAAGTGGTTGTAAAGTCCACCACAACCGTCTCTGATTTGGTACGAAAAACGTCACGGATCTCCGTTTCCATAATAGGCTTCGCAAGGCCTAGGGTCGAGCTTAAGTTTTTCATAATGGCGGCCAAATCCTCTTTGTTTTCATCCTTTTGTTTTGGAAGATTCCTTATTTCGAGAGTGGTGCAGCGAGTATGTTTTTCTAGCAAATCTATTTTATTTTCCAAATTTGAAACCCGTAGTTTGAATTCACAATTCTCTTGTTCTAATTCATTGATTTTTAATAGTAATTGCTCGTGTTTTAGCGACATTGTATCGACTGTTTTCTGGATGGTCTGGTTTTGTGCCACTATAGTAAGCAGGGCATCGTTAAGTTTATCAAATTTATTATCGAACAAAGATGTTAAATCCGAGATACTTGTCACTGGTTGATCCGTTATTTGTTCAAAAGGACGTTTTTGGCGCTTTGTACTGTTGAAGTAAGATTCCTCCAATGCATTATTTGTTGATGTATTTAGTGCAGAATCAGAATTATAATGCATAATATTCGATTTAGATGGATTTAAATGGCTCAGAGTGCCGGGAGGCGAGCGTTGAACAGACATCGAGAAGTGTTAGGCCTAAATGTTCCGACGGCAAGCGGTTGATTCCAGAGGGTGGAGCTTGCGCGGGCGCGGTCAGGTGGTACAAGGTGGGGCTAGTGAGCAGTACTATTGTCCGCGCCCCTCGTGCGTATTGGTTAGTAATTAGGATGTTTGCATGCGTTGAACTCACGCGCATCAGTTGTCAATGTCTCGCTAATAGGGTCTCCGTCACTCCTTAACGCGATCTCCTCAGACGTTATGCGCTCCCAGTATGTGTATCAATTTAGATGCTCAAATATTTTACACTATTTTAAATAAAATTTTAATAAGGAGCGCTCGCAAGACGTCTGCACTGCACAGAATCCGCGGGGGAAGGATAATCGAACGCTATCAAAAATCAAGGAACATACATGGGTGTGATTCAGGTAGCCGTAGTGATGCTCTACCTGTAGACTTTCGCTTGTCTTTATTTTGTAATAATCTTTAATATGTGTACGAAAGGCAGGAGCAGCAGTTCGTAAGCAGTTCGTAAGTTCGCAGTAACGTAACTGCCGTTCCTCGGTGCCTCCTTTGCAGAAACCTGACGGATTGTTGGTACACACCGCTACGGAAAAGGCTGATTTATTTGCCAAATTATTTGCTGAATATTCGTGTTTAGATCCTGGCAATGCGGTACCTTCCGGTTTGTCAGGTTGTAAGACTTTAATTTTTGAAATCCGTATTAGACAAACCAAGGTAAGAAAAGCGTTACGTGACCTGGACGTGAGTAAAGCCAGTGGTCCGGATGATATATGTACCATAGTAGTAAGGACTTGGGCTCCTGAGTTAGCTCCGGTATTGACTAACCTTTATAGCTTATCTATGGCTAAAGAAGGCTCCTGGAGGCTCGCTAACGTGCAACCTGTGCCCAAAAACGGCAGTCGTGCGGACCCCGCCAATTATAGGCCCATCTCGGTCACGTCCATTCTTTGTAAGATAATGGAACGTGTACTGAACCATAGGCTCCTGTCGTATCTAGAAGAAAATGACCTCCTTAGTGACCGGCAATATGGGTTTCGCCGAAACCAGTCTACTGGAGATCTTCTAGAAGACGCCACCTACATATGGAGCGAAGCCATCGAGAGGCATGGTGAGGCGCTTGCCGTCTCTCTTGATATTTTGAAGGCTTTTGACAGAGTGTGGCATGAAAGCCTTATTAGCAAGCTTCCGTCGTATGGACTTCCCACTGATTTGTGTCTTTGAATATCGCACTTCCTGAGGGATTGGTCGATACGAGTTATCATTGATAGTAGCTCGTTGGTGCATATGGCTATCAATGCCGGTGTCCCTCAGGGTTCCGTACTCTCTGCAACACTTTTTCTGCTTCATATTAACTATCTCTAACTCGCTTTCCTATTCACGATAAAAAAGAGAAACAAGATCAACAGCAACTACTTGTAGTAGTTACTTCTAGTTACCAATTGGGCTTTTTTATATCTTCTCAGTTATGTCGTCTCAATTAAGACTTTTATTACATTCGATTGTTGTGTACGTATGTATGTCAGTGAACTCCTTCTAAACGGCACTTAACGAAATTTTTAGCCAGGGAAGCGAACAGGAAAACGATTGCTGAGTACGTTTATAAAAAATATACTCGTATATTCTTGCAATCACCTTTTAAAATCATATTCTTTAATAGTTTCCATACTTAATTGGTTCAGTAGAACTTAAAAGTAATTAATTTAGCATTCAATTTTACTTACAAATTGTATACCTATATTTTTATAAATACTTTTTAAAATCTTTAATTTTTCTTTCCAATTCGATCAGTTAAGAAAAAAAGATATTGAAGTTCGCAATATAGCTCCATCTATCTAGATTGTCGAGAAGAATCTATAATCTAATAAGAGATATCCGCTCGGTCATTTGTGTGATACGAGGTAATAAATAATATTACAATCACACATGAATACGCGTGAAAAATAATACCGTTCTTGTAGTTGAGTTAACACTTTGAAAATACCAGGAATTGGCGCTTGCATCTAGTGTTTTTTTTTTGACGGGCTTACCCTTATCCATGTTATCTAAAAAGTAAATGAAGCTAAAGTTAATGAAATCTGACGCGAAAAAATGAAGGAAACGCTACCTACTAATAGCTCACTAAGCTTAATACCAGAGGTGTTTTTTACACTACGATAATTAACTTTATATAGAATAGACTTAAAATTGATTTGCAAAGAATAAAGCTACATTTCTTTAACATTTCTGTATAACGAAATAGGAACTGTGACATAACAATGAAATAAAGAGATAATATTTACAAAAAAATAAATGTTAGTAGGGACATTTGTGCCAAGAGCTATAAACGTTGTATATCGCAGATGTTATAAATTTTGGAAGCCAATAACATAAATATTTCTAAAATGTACTCTTTTCTATAAAGGTGAAATATTTGTCCGTTGCTAAAGTAAAATTATTTTCTCTGCATTAGAAATTAATTAGATTCCTTATTGGGCACCACGTTGTTCAGCGGTTTTTTAAGCTCGTTGGCTATTATTTTAAATTGAATTGTTCACCTCGCAATCTTTTGTATATTTTTTGTTAAGCCATGTATTAGCATTCAGTATGATATATTATTACACGTTAAGGGTAATATTGTTGCAATTTACTTGTACCCATTAAATATAGTTTTGAAATAAAGTTAAGAGCAAATATTTATTTGTAATTTTTCACTATAAATGTGAAAACATTTGTATCACTAGATTTGATCGTCAACGGAATCCGTTATTATTATTTTTATACAATTTCTTGGGTGGGAACATTTTTTATTTTTTTTATTTTATAAATAAATTACAAAAGTGACAGTAATTACTTTACGTTGGATTGAGTCGCGCGGTAATTAATAAGTAATTTGATAAAAAAATACGTTGACATAAAATGTCGACGTCCCTTCTTATTTTCCATAGTTTAACTAGATTTTTGTGTTTCTAGGAAGAAAGACATCCGTGGGGAGTGCAGTCAGCCCAGTATACCGGAGTATGGCGGCTTTTACCTTGGGTTCTTGAGGTAGCTCACGAGCCAGAAGATGGAGAATCATTGGGTGTTGATATTTAAGATATTATTACACAAACAAATTTTTTTAATTTTATAGGTTGGGCTTTTTTGCATGATTTACATTTTGCAATGGTTTTGTTTTTATTATTTTCTTGTTTATGTTTTGTATATCAATTTTGTCATTTTATTTTATTAAATTAATTTTCACTGCATACGAAATATAATAATTGTCTATCATGTTGTTATAAAATATAATTTTATAAACGTATATCAAATTAACTCTAAAGGGTGAACGAAGAACAATAAAGTTATATGGTAATGTAATACCACAGCGATGGACGAGTCCCCAGCCTCTGCATATCTAAGAGCGCAGATGTTGCAGCCGTGACTGTTTTTCAGACGGAGGCTAACAAAGCAAGCATAATATACATTTACGCATCCACACTAATACAGTGTTTCTATCCTATGTACACACACAATCAGTCATACATTTGAGTCGACCGTGCCAGTATACATTTGCATTTAATGAATTAATTATCGTGGGTAAAATTAAACACGTTGGTGTCTTAGAGGTGGCCCAAGAGCCACCCTCGTCGCGCCTTAATCTGTCGTTACGCTATAGTACCCAACCAAATTATATTAGATATAGTACCTACATTTTCACTTTTGAGATGCGAATAACCATCAATAAATAAATCGTCTAATTATATTACTATTCATAGACGAATAAAAAATATGTCTTAAAACCTTAACCTATAGTTACCTGTAAAACTAGTAACCTAGTTTCATAGTGGTTCTCGTGTGACAATCACTATGTAGAGTAAATTTTACCCACACTTTGTAATATCCGACAAAATAAAATAGCATATAAACTTTCCACCCACCATACATCTCTCTAAGGCCACAAAAGGGGCAGAAGCTTTATCCGAATTATGGTCCTCCACTGCTACTCTAACTCAAACGTTCCGATTATGATAAAGTACTCCTTTGGTACTCCCAGGGGAGGCTTCCGTCACGCAAAGAACATCTGTCGGCTGAGATGATGAGAATGATTTAAGCAAATTGATACTGTGACTTTCAGACGCAGAATAACCCGAGCTTTTTAGTTGTGCACTTTTTTGTCTGCGCATATCAGCTGGGCAAGTTAATCCAATTTTAAATTTACTGAATTTCTTCAATTTATTTCTTTGTTGCTTATCTTGTGTTAACGGATGATCATATTTATAGCTGTTTCTTTACGTTAACTGACAAATAAACCATATCTGAGTGAATGATAAAAACTACGAGGGGAACCATTTGGGAATATTCTAAAATTAGTACAAACATATTTACAAGTATTAACTTTTTATCGGTAAAGAACATATTTTAAACTACTTTTCTTCGTAGTCACTTCGCAAAATAAAGCAGTTATCGTAACGTGTGACGAGTTTTTGTATCCTAGCTTCATACTCACCCGTCGCCAATGTATTGACATTGATTATATCGTTTATTCGTAGCTACTATAATACCATGCTTAATTGCTTAATTTTAAAGATTTTTCTGTATATAAATACTGATTTACCAAGATAAATATAACAACCGCATGGAAAGATCGTTTTCGAGATTTCGTGTTGATCCAGTAAGACTTCATTCCATTCGAGGAATGTTTCGCAAAAATCTTCTTCAGAATTATATCAGTATCAGTGCTTTCAGCTACTGCAAAATGTTTTAATTGATTTGAGATTTAAATAAATTCTTTTTACCGGATCCACGATGCTTTTATTTGTCCTCTAGAAAGAATTTTGATCCTCGCTAGAGAACAAAGATTTGTTTTCAGAACGCTATTTGAATGAATTATATTTATTATTGGATCCCTGTTTGGGATCGCATAATTAATTTCTTCCCCATAATTAACTCGAGTAATCCTTACCGGCGTATTTCAGCTTATTTATCAAGATCGTATTAAATAAAAACAAAATGTTTTAGTAAAAATGTGTATTATTCCAATTTTTACTGGGACCATTTTCAATAATCTTACAGATAATAATAAAATAAATATATTTCAGTACTAAATAACAACTAATAAAAATAACAAGAATGAGTATAGTAATTTGATTTAACATCTGATTTGTATAATCTACATACAAGTAGGTTACAAAATAATTTCATGTTTCGATTGAAGTGGAAGCTATTTACTTCTAAGCTACACGCACATTGCCAGCAGCTTTTTAAAAAAAAACAAGTGCAAGTTGGACTCGCGTACCAAGGGTTCCGTACAAACTTTTAATTAAGTTAATTATGAAGGTACCGAACATTGCTCTAACGAAAAATAAACAAATTGATTAAAAATTTTCCGTTGGAAAACTGTTCTCCCCATACATTAACATCGGTTGTGGTTAGTTTACCAACTGCAAAGAAATTTATAATCGCAAAAAAATTGTGATGCAACTACATATCTGTAGAAATCATTTTCGACCCCCCTATAATTTCGTTGTGGATAAAACTAAAAGCCTGAATTTTCAGTAACCCAGCAGGTATTGTATAAAAACAATATATTCCAAATATCATTGTAATTGAACCAGTAGATTACAAATTATAACTAATCAAAGTTTCTTAATTTTGTCGCTTACTGACTTATTGATCATCAAAACTCTAAGGCACTTCTAGCTAACAGTATAAATAGATAGATGTAGACATAAAAGTTTCAAATTTAGAATACAATTAGGGTTTAGTTTATGTATTAAGGAAAAACAAAAATTTTGCAATTGCGGTCCAGTTTTCTAGATACACCAACTGCATAAATAACTTTCTAATCCCATATAAACAAGGGACCCCAGATTAATTAATGCATTTGCAGTGAATTAATCAGTCTACCTGTTTATGTAAAAGAAATGTATGAAAAAGAAAAAGAGGAAGAACCTACTAAAAGAAATGAGATGCCTACTTACAAAAAGAAAAACCAAGTCTTGCAACTCAGTTCTTCTATCATAAAAAGTTATTCAGTCCCTACTTACGGGTCCTTCTGTCTTAAGTTATTGCGTAATTAGCTAACTTAACAACATCTTTTAGTGACCATATCAATACCAAAAATCTTTTATGGTTTAAATAAATAGATTGACTTGGCAATCACTTCGAACAATCTATTTTAATATAATATGTATTACTTGTGATATACATTGTGTTTTAACGAGTAATAGTAAAAGTTTATCTATACATATAAATAAAATTGGAGTGTCTGTTTGTAATATCAAAATAACCGTTTTTTACTACATGCATATGAATACATACACGGTACATACACCAAAATATATTTTTTTTATTTTTGTCTGTCTGTTTGTTCCGGCTAATCTCTGAAATGGCTGGACCGATTTTGACGGGACTTCTATTGGAATGTAGCTGATGTGATAAGGAGTAACTTCGGCTACTTTTATTTTAGAAAAATAAATTTACTGTGCCACAGCAACGCGTGACTGGGTCAGCTAGTATGTAATAAAAATAATAATAAGAGTTTCCATGCGATTGCCAAATCAATCTATTTATTTAAAACATAAAAGATTATTGATATGGTCACTATAAGATGTTGTTAGATTAGCTAATTACGTAACAACTAAGAACAGAAGAGAATTAAGAGTAGTCAGGTAGTTTTACGGGGCCTTTACCGCACTTAGCCTCTTGATTGGGCCATTGTACGTGAGTAGGTTTTCTTCTGCTACTTCAGACATCCCAGCCGATCCCAGAAGGCGAGTAGCCTTTTTAGGTTACTACAAGCTTCCGATAGTGATTTTGGAGACTGGAGAATATGTTCCCGTTGATCTGCCATGCTCCTGGACTCCCAGAGCACGTGATGTGTTGTTATCCGGATTATGGTCATTTACTGTGAGGTCATATACCCGCCTGTCAAGTATGGCGAGGCTCAGTAGACGTTTGTTGGCTAAGATGATGATGATGATGATGATGATGATGATGGTGATAATGATGGTATATAACTGTAGTAGTAAATAATTTCATCTATCTACATACTCGGTTTGGCGTACAGGAGCCGTAGTCACAGAATGACTAAGGTAATGTAAAGGAGTCATAACGGCGGGATTAGATATAAAATATATTATGCGAAAAATCCGTAAAAAGTTGTTTTATTCAAATGTGTTATAATGCAAGAACTAAATATTATAATAAATTTACTGTTGCACTTTTTATTTTTGCTCCTTAGATAAAAATCAACGAGTAAAACCAAAAGCAGCAGCTACATAATAATATGCAGTAATGGATATAGGGAAATAATTTCTCACAAAAAATAACTATTAATGGATGTAGGGAAATAATTTTCTACCGCAAAACAAACCACTTACCGTCTATCAATAAGTCTTTAATTTCAATACAATCCTATAGTGGTACACTAAAATCAACTTGTTATAAGGGTTAAAATAAGTTTGGTTCTGTTATTTCTTTTAAATTAATTAATATTCTAAAAATCTACTGAAACAAAATGCGTAAAATGGCATTTTTTTATAGAATTTAAAATTTAAATTTTTAACCTAAACGAATACTAAAAGAAATCGCTTCGCAATGAGCTAAATAATTATAGAACAAATATAAAAAATGCAAGTCGAAATAAGAAAGACACCCTTTCTTTTTGAAGTCTGCTAATAACTAAGAGCTTAGATGTAAATTTAATTAATTTTATTTCTAGATCTTACAATACCGCCAGATGAAATAAGTTGCCGAACAAACTGTCGCACCAAATTAAGAAAAGCCTGTAAGGATTCAAATTAGGTTTTAAGCTAAAATAAAATGGCCAGTTGTATAGAGAGACTTTATTTCATATTGTAATATCCATTTCAATTAGCAATGTTCAAATAATCTTAGTAGTCCAATTGGTTATTAAATTTAAATTTTTTAATGATACTTTTTACAAAATAAAAAAAATAATTCTACACATTAAAAACAAGTTAGACGTCAATAATCACTTAGTTTTTTTAATACTAAATTGACAAAAATCGTTTACATTTATGAAACACTTTTGTTTAAAACTGGATTGTAATGTTGTTTTGTGATGATGCAACACACATAAATACTACGACTAGAGTATAAAAACATAAATTCAATAAAGTGGATATTATTGCAACACCAAACACTGCACGTATTATATACAAAATAGAGACAAAAATAATATGAGACAGTTCTGTTTTCTACCATTTCTTTTACGATCAGATAAAATTTTACTTATGTTACCTACTGTAATTTTTATTTTGCCTTTTTGTAACTTTTTGATTAGAAACTAAAATGTACAATATTTGACTTCTGCGTTGTTTGACCACTTAGTTATAAATAACTAAATACATTTTTAAAATACTAGTGACGAAAAAAATTTATAACGCCAAAACAAGATAGTCGATTTTATTGATGCAACTTCTATTATCATAGAAGATAATCCATACGAACAAATTGTAGTAATATTTACACCTTGCCATACAACTATTCATATCAAACAGATCTTCACTTACATCTAACTGGAATATTATCTTCTGTAATTGCCATAGGTTATATTTATATTAGCAATTAATTGCAAAATAAACTTGTACTTCTTATTTTCTTTCTAAATAAGAAGAGGTGTTTTAACTTACCTTACGTGATTGATAAAATCATCTATCTATGAGATACTGTATAGAAAACAATATAATTGATGGAATGTCATGTGCAATTCAAAAGTAAAAATTGTGTAAGAATTATTGTTTAAAAATAATATAATTGGGAATAACAATAAGCCTTTCTCTAACTTATGATATATACTGACATTGTTACAGCCAGCACTAATATCAAACATTTATTGCTGGGTAATCTGCATGACTATCACATAATGCGTAGGAAGCATTTTAATTTCAACATGCATAATGTTGAATCACCTGCTTGGGATCGCATTATTCATTAATTAAGGTCTGAAAAAAAACACCTAAAAGCATTCTTAATTCTTTTTGCGCATAATGAACCTAATAGTTAAGTGGAGGTCACTCCACTCCACAAAGGGCGGGCCTCTGCTTTTCTGAACAACTGGTAGATCCAAAAGTTTTCCTCTACAAAGATTAAAGAAAAAGAAAAATAAAAAACAAATCAAGTATAGAAAAATGTCCGATAAACTATTAGACGTTAAATACAAATTTAAAACAATCAGTAGTCATTCTGCGAGCTGACACTGTAAACGGTATAAAATCGTAATAAATATAGGTACGCTAAGTTATCCACGAAAAGAATGTTGCTTTAACACAAGAGCGCGAAAGAATAAGAAGCAGTTACTGCTACAACAGATTCAGCACAAAACTATAGCTTTATTGGGATGTATTTAGTCAAAATACTTGTTGTTCATAATTTCCTTAATCCAACTAACGTAACCGGAAGTTCGAGTGTATATTCCGTACTTGCCCCGCTTGCCACAGCCATCGCCGAAACTCGTGATTCCCTAAAAATAAAACAAGATATTGTTATTTAAGTAATAAGATCCATCTTACAACGCCCATTTCTCGCCTAAAGTCTCCCCGAGGATCTCCACAACGATCGATCCTGCGCTATCAGCATCCCACGACCATCGGTTTTTCTCGCTATGTATCCCGCCCACAGCCATTACACTCTAGTTTAGTTAATTTAGTGATGGTCATTAGTAAAATAAAAATATGTAGCTTACTTCCGCAAAAGTAGGAAGTAAGTAAGTAAGCTATATATTTTTGTTTTACTAATGGATATGGACGTCCGCCAAGTAACGCCTGATTCTTCTAAATACTTAGTGATGGTTTTTTTCTGTCGTTCCAACCTAGTATCGATCCCGTGCCATTTAGACCACTTTTTGCCGGTTTAGAAGTAGGTTTTTGTATTTTTTCTAAAGAAGTAAACGCTTAACCAATCGAATTTATGTATACAAAGTCAATAAATTGAAAAATGATTACCTTAATTTGTGCTTTCTGCTGAATGAGTCATATAATTTTGCGTTTAGTAGGTCATACTTATCTTCCATAGTAGATAAGCAATTTTCAATAAACCTTTAGCATATTATTTGCTTTAATTAGATTAGTTTTTTTATTATAAATTTATTTATTATAAGTATTAATTTAGAAATGTTTAGGTGTTACTTAAGTCAGATATAATGTTCATATTAAAGTTTTAGTAAACAAAAGTAAATTTTATATTAAATTACTAACTAAATATGAGAAAACGATAACTAAACTTGAATGAAGACGATGAAGATTAGGTATATACTCTAGACCAATAATAAAGTATTATATTCACTACTAGCTGACCCGGCTACGCGTCACTGTGTTATAAATTAAATTTAAACCTATCCTATGTCCTAAGTTGCAACAAATCCAGTAAAATGAAAAAAATAATCAAAATCTGTTGAGTAGTTTCGGAGTTCATCGCGGTCAAACAATGTGGCAGGGAATTTCAATTTCTTATTTGTAGTTAATTTTAATTAAGATATGTGTAAAAATAACACAGCACAGAAATATAGTAAACGGTATATCAACCAGTAGATAACAGTAAAATTTATTCGTTCGATTTTTACCTTAAAATCATATTGATTTAATTTGAAATAATGACAACAACATAAGTCCAAAGGCATTGATATTCATTTATGAGAGTTTTAGCCAGATAAACTGGCTTTACTGCATACAGATACTCCCGGCTTATATTGTGTTCAGATTCAAAATGTGTACCCGGTTTTATTTTCACAATTAATACGAATTTAACGACACCTTTGAACCTAAAATCCATCGAGCCGTTCGCCGCAGAATGTGCCAAACAATTATACACATACATACTCTCAAAACACACAACCCTCCTTCTGGCGCAGTCGGGTAAAAAGAAAAAATGTTTATAAATTATTGCTCAATCATTATTTTACTTATTAAGGCTTGGTTTATTTCGAATTGAATTTGCATTAGACTGTGTTCGTCAAACTCTTTCGAAGTCATTTTTCAAATTGAATTAGTAAAAATAATTTCGTTAAGTTTGATCAGACGATATTTTTAGACTATAATGAGAACGAAGGATTAAATAATTTTGACCGGATAGACTAAATTCTAGATAGGCTAAATTCTAGATAGGCTAAATAAGTGGCAATAATCACAGATGTTTTTGTTTATTGTTTGTGGTGCCCGATTTACTTGTTTGCTTTCCACCTTATCGATAAATTTATCGTTAATGCGAATATAGTGGTTTGGCTCCTCGAAAGCATGATGACCACACACTGCCTAATATCACGCCTATGTTTTATGTCGGCTACATATTCTTTAATGCGCGTCTCCTTACTTCTCTCTGTATGTCCGATGTATGAGAGACCACAGTCACAATCTATTTTTTAGACACCTGCTGCCTGGAGGGGTATATTACACTTGACAGGTCGTAAGAATTGGTTTATCTTCCTGGCTGGTTTAAAATAAGTATTAATGGAAACCCGTTTCGAATATTTGCAGATATATTTTTGCATACGTTTAAATTGAATATGAAAATAAATTGCGATTTATTAATAGTCATTTAATAATTCGCAATTTATGTAAGTAAGAGTAGCATAATAGTCATAATAATAGTACGTATTGACGGAATATAACACTCATTATAACAGGCCGTGCAATTCAGCCTTTAGTGTACGTTAATTTTAAATTTTATTTATTATGTACTGGTAGTTGGAGTAGGTATGTCGTACTATCTTAAATTATTTAATAAAATTCAGCGCACGCTAACTTATTATCTGTTTTATGACTTGTATTTGGACAGTAAATAGTTAAGAATATAATTACTAATTAATTTACTTTACTTTCTTATTAATCCTAAGAGACAAATACACGTCGTCATAACATATTAAAACAAAAACGATGTATACTATAGTTATAAAAGCATTTAAAAGAGATTTTAAAATGGTATGCTGTACAGTTGTACATCTTACCGTTGTATTATATTACACGATGTAAAATCAGTTTTAGACTAAGCCGAAATAACAGAATATTATGGCCATTATAACTCAGCAATTTGTAAAATTGCAGAAAAAAGATTATTGCGCACAAGGCAACGGCGAATTTTGCAAAAAATTCCCCAATAATAATATCCTTGGTGTCGGACAACTACGAGCATAGCAGCTCCGGATAGTAAAAGAATATTTTAGAATTAGAATTATTTTAGACGGTATTACAAAAAAATTTACTAAGAGAAAATGGAACCATTCATACTCATTTGCGCTCATCAACGCCATCGCACAACTAATGCATAGGGATGGTGGCATCGGCGTATAACTTCAAGTCGCAATCTAAAGAGTTCGTAATAAATGTCCAAGCTTATACATTTATACTCATATAAAAAGCTCAAACAAAGTAAATATTGGAACAGAAAAATAACAGACTATTTACTTACACAAAAGACAGAAGATAGATAAATACTTTAACAATAAATAGGTACAAAAAAATACTGAGACAACTGGAGCGTGAGTCATTTATTGAACGTATGTTCAAATGGATTAATTTAGTTATTACTAAATAATGTTTAATTTGTTTTGTCTTTTTTCAATGTAAGTTATGTTTTTTAAGCATATTCTTCTATTTCAATAATTTTGTTGAAACTCGTAATAGGTAAATTGGAAGTATTTCCATGGTAAGGATCCAACCCACAACTTCACTTAAGTAAGTATAAGTATACCAAAATGGCCTTAATGTCATATACTTTCACGTCACGAAAACAGCTGTAGAGCGAAGGGTTATTTTCTACTTATGCTACTTTCTATTTGAGTGACGTATATGACATTAAGGCCATTTTGGTTTACTTACGTCAATTTAAGTTAAGTTGTGGGTTGGATCCTTACCATGGAAATACGTCCAATTTAAGAAATGAAATGATTTGGATATATTATGGTGTATTTACTTTATAATTAAAATAAGTGACTTGAATAAAAAGAATATTCCAATTCACTATTGCGACATTTTGCGAAAGAGATATGTGCGAGAGTAACCTTTTGCGAAAGCGAATTCTGCGAAAATACATAGTAAGAAAGATACATTTTAGGATCTGTTAACATTTGCGAAGTAGACGTTAAACCCTGCGCTGAATAATAAATGGAAATCAGTTTAGCATCGTTGTTAATTTAAACTTCAAACTGCACATTTCTTCTTCAGAATAAATCTAAGAAAAGATTTTTGATGTATAAATGTTTAAAGCGCAATATAACCTGCTTTTAGTCATTCCCCTATAGACTTTAAAGTATATTAAAACTAGGGATGTTGCGGATGTGTTTTTTTTCACATCCGCGGATGCGGATGCGGATGCGGATTTTAAGAGGCTCACATCCGCGGAAGCGGATGCGGATGCGGATGTGTACAAAAAACTTAAGTGTTGGTTTGGTAGGGTAAAAAGCAGTAATATTTATCCTTTGTTTATCTATACATATAAATAAAATTGGAGTGTCTGTTTGTAATATTGAAATAACCGTTTTTTACTACATGCATATATACACGGTACGGATACGTACACACACCAAAGCACATTTTTTACAATTTTTGTCTGTCTGTCTCTCTGTTTGTTCGGGCTAAACGCTGAAATAGCTGGACCGATTTTGACGGAATTTTTATTGACAGATAGCTGATGTAATAAAGAGTAACTTAGGCTACGTTTATTTTTATTTTTTAATATTTTACTTTAGAAAAATAATGTAATGTTTCTATGTCAAAGTACTGTCCAGTACAGTGCGCAGCTCACGCGCATGCCATCACTGTCTATGCCGTCACGTCGGGCACGTCGGGTCAATATCACAAAGGCTGCTTATCGCGCGGGCTCAGAACGCGCCAGCGGGCTATTGCTGGTTTTTAATAAAAAATTTTTTTGCAAATTATAATAACTGAGCCACGGTCATAATAAAGAAGTGAGTGAATTACTATAACTAATTAATTGTATTAGTAATGAAATTTAAATATTGGAGCATTATATTTAAAGTAGAATGACCGCCTTTTCGGACTCCAGTCTGTTTCGCAAGGGTTCGTGTATTAATCCTTTGCGTTCTTTTTTAGGTAACAGTTTGAACTCACTTTGATTAATACTCCACCATTAAAGAGGACTCTCATTTAAATTAACTCACTTTTTATTACGGAAAGTAAGTAACTGCTTCTTGTGAATTGTGTCAGGGCTAACAATTTCTGGTGTAGCATCATGGTAAGATCACTAATTAAACAGGACCGACGTCCTATACCTGAGGTCTCTAGTCGTTCCGTTCTGTTTCCATGAAATCTGTCATTCCCATTTTCTTCACTCTTTCGGTAATTGGAGATATTGTTCGAGAAGCCAAGATGTCTTCGGTGTTTCTGCTAATCTTTAATATATCATCTTTAATCTTTTACTCGGTCGACACTCGCCACTCGCCGGCCCCTTCCCCTTCTTTCTTGTCGCATCCGCATCCGCATCAGCTCCGCATCGATTTATATGCGGATGCGGATGCAGATGCGGATGTCTAAATCGATGCGGATGTTCCGCATATGCGGATGCGGATGCGAATATTCGCAACATCCCTGATTAAAACACTTTAATTCCAAGGCTATTTATAATATGTATTCGTATAATACAAATAAAAAGTATAAATCAATTTTTTACTTAAAAACTGCATTTATTATGTACCATAAATAATAATGGGAATGTAATGGCAATTTGGTAAATAACTCTTTCACAGTTCTTACATAACTGGTTTCAATAAATAGCCTACAGTTATCTCATTGCATTTGTGGGTTTAGGATCTGATTATCTCTAACTGTATAATTTGCGTGTCGTTCATGACTTAGTTTACTGTTTGACCAAACTTCTTTTTATTAATCTACTAGCTGACCCAACCACGCGTTGCTGTGTTATAAATTAAAATAAAACCTATCCTATCTTTTAAGTTAGATCAAATAACAGATAGTTACGAAGTTTGATCAAAATCGGTTAAGTAGTTTAGGAGTCCATTGAGGACAAACATTGTGACACGAGATTTATATATATTAAGATTAATAGCAGTGCGTTAGTAAGTCCCAATACGTACATATATGTCTATGAAAAAGTATAAAAAGGAAAATTCTACATTTTTTCATATATATATATATATTTTTTTTTTTTTTTTTCCAAATTATGTTTTCTAATTTTACCGCAGTAGGTTCAACGATAAAACAAGAGAAACGCTTATAAATGAAAATATGGCACAAACAGACTTAAGTCAAGGATAGAGTTAGATTTTGAATTAATTAGAACAAAAGCTAGGTACAACAAGGAATCACGATCCCTAAATACCAGTCTCAGTATATTATCGGAACTGCAATACCAATATATGCAGAGCAGTGTCATTCAGACACTAGCTGTTCTCTGCTGAGCTTTGGAAAAATCACTTGATAGCTGCAATTAGAATTTTAAATGTGAGAAGTCCGAAAAGTAATTAAATCCTCAACTTACCTATGTAAACTATAATGTATATTAAAAAAACTAGGGCATGTATTATAATCAAGGATGTTTATTTATTAGATAATACTGATATTAAATACTGATCTTCTAATTATCATGATTTCAGAATATCTTAACGCAAATTAATTACGTCAGTGCTGTCATCACAATATGTTACAAAAAGAAATATTTTTTCTCATAAAAGACAAAGCCGATTTGTCACCGGAAATGTACACGAATGAAATTATTATTTATTCAATTTAAAAATAAAAATACAATTTTTGCCATATAGAAGTTATCTAATAGCAGATTATGAATTTGAAAACCAAAAAGGTGTGTGTTTACTAAATTCTTCCATTTTATATTTTTTACTGTGACACAGCTTTAGATATCAGCTGCAATAGGCCAAAAGCCTGTCCTTTATTTTTGATCACCATCTTACTATACTACTTTACATATTTAAATAAGCATTTTCATAATTATATGTTAAAAATATATATTATATAGCATTAATACGAGTATGTTACTTTTCCATTTTAAAGGAAGATATGTATTATTATTTCACCGTTCAAGAGACTAATAGTACTATTAGCCAAACGACATTGTTTAATGAAAAAAAATGTGACGTATAGTAAACGTCATTGAAAGTACTCTTATTTTTATAATGTACAACTGTACTATTCTTAAGAAATTGTCTATTTGTAGCTAGTATAACTCACTAATAGATATATTATTTGTTTGAATGTGGTCTAGTGTCGTAGCCCCATGCGAGTGCTCCTCTTATTTTGCTGTATAGACTTAAAGGGAAATGCCCATTCTGGGCCCACCGTGGACATCATTAAACAAGGAAACAATTTTGTACATAAAATTTGTACCTAATTTAAAGTTATGAATTTTACATATATTTAAATATTTTTTGTGTAAGTAAAGTGTATGTCGTGTTATGTGGAAAAATATCGATACGAATCGATTGTGACGAAAATACATTCAATTGAATAAATAAGTTAAGTTTTTGTATAAACAACGTAGTTCATAAGCCCAATAATAGAAAATATATGAAAATAAAGCTCAAGTTAATTTAATTCTTTAAGACAAAGAAAGTCATAAAATAAGCCGATTTATCAATTTCATGTTTTTATATTTTTGGTTCCTTTAATGGCAACACTTGTTTGTTAATCAAATGTCAATAATTCAAAATAATTGTCAGCTGTCATGTCACTTCACTTGATTCTTACTTGTTTTGATTTCAATTTCGACTGCTTTTACTACGACCTGGCTTCCCTATACGGAGTTAATTCTGATCTTTACCGACGATTTGGGCTTAGTTTTACGGACTCAGTGGTTACTATCAACGACGACTTTAGCATTGTTTTATGGACTCTGTGCTCACTTTTAACGACCAGTGGCTGTGAAATTAAGGATAACTACTGCATCAAATACTTTGGTAAATTGGTTGGGCTGGATATGATATGTTGGTCATATATGTTAATGAAGAAAACACAGATACTTAATGTATAAAAAGTATTTTTTATATACCCCAATGACTATAATTATATAAAACACTAGCTGAACCGGCCACGCGTTGCCGTGGCTCAGTTATTATAATTTGCAATATATTTTTTATTAAAAATCAGCAATTGCCCGCGCGATAGGCAGCCTTTGTTATATTGATTCGTTGGTGGGAGAAGTGGTAGGAGGCGCCCGAAACGTGACGGCACTGTGGTGGCATGCGCGTGAGCTGCGCGCGGTACTGGACATTTTTTGGACATTGCAACATTACTCTATTTTTCTAAGATAAAAGAATTTTTCTAAAATAAAAGTAGACTAATTTACTCCATATTACATCAGCTACCTGCCACTAAAAGTCCCGTCAAAATCGTTCCAGCCATTCCAGAGATTAGCGGGAATAAACAGACAGAAAGACAGACAAAAATTGCAAAAAAAAATATGTTGGTGTATGTACCGTATATATATTCATATGCATGCAGTAAAAAACGGTTATTTCAATATTACAAACAGACACTCTTATTTTATCTATACGTATGTATGTATAGATAATAAGAACACGTTTCTCGTTATATCATCACCTCGAGCGTAGAACCCAGAGAAATTCTTAATTTGTATGCTGGCACACTATTTAGGTATACTTGCATATAAAATATATTTCTGTATGTTCTAAAAAATAAAATGTTTTCTATACTTTGTAAATAGATATCGTATGAGGATTTTGTTTGTGGTGCCTGTCATAACTCCATTTAAACATGCATTGCAACCAACTCAAGAGAAAGACAATATGGGCATGCCAGTGTTTGTTTTGGCTGTGGAAAAACTGTTGGTTGTGCTAGAAAGCATATTTTATCAGAAAACAGTCCACAAACATCTGTTGCATCATACTGGCATCATCACAAAAATGTAAGTTCTGCCTGTATTTTTTACTAATATATATTTGAATTTGAATAATATTTTTACCTTTACCTTTTATTAGAACAAAAATTACCTTTTATTAGAACAAAAATTAAGTGAAATGGAAAAAGACAAGCGCAAACACAATTTAGTCTTCTTCGGTATCGAGGAAAAAGGAAAATCTGAAACTGAACTAGTGGATTACATCAAGGAAGCTGTAATAGATTCAGGAACACACTTAGATAACCACGAAATTACTAACCTGTACAGAATCGGGAAGCGTTTCACTAACGAAAACCGCCCAGTTGTAGTCTCCATCTCATCAATATGGAAAAAACACCAGATTCTGAGAAACAAGGCAAGTCTACCACCAGGTACATATATCAAAGAAGATTATCCAAAGAAAGTTCTAGAGATACGGAAACAATTGCAACCACAAGTAGAAGAGGAAAGAAAAAAGGGAACCTGGCATATATCAAATATGACAAAATAATAATAATAAAACCATCTACTGACAAAACCCGAGACAAGAGGAAAAGGGAAGACTCAAACTCACCTAACTCGTTGACACAGAAAAAGGCTACTACTGAGGAGAACACAATAAAAGCACACCTAACAAATAAAACAGCTACTAAAGAAATTGTGAAACCAAGCAAACCAAATTATGTTGAACGAGGTAGAAAACAGGCTTCTCCAGTAACATCGTCTGAGTATTCAAAAAACTAAAAAATGCCACTTACAACAAACTTCAACGCAACATACACAATAACCTGGAATAAACCAAACTCAATAAAAACCGGAAAAACAAATATAAAAACAAACACAAGATCAAAACAACCTAATAAACAACAAACAAAGCGTCTCCCAATACGGCCGGTCCCCGCGGGAGTACTAGACCACATCCCTCCAACAAAAACAAAACTTCATACAATAATTAAAATTGCAACACTTAACACTAGAACCCTGAGAACAGAAGAAAGCTTAATGGAATTGGAAAAATCGTTAGAAAATATAAACTATGATATTTTAGGCATAAGTGAAATGAGAAGGCTAGGTGAGAAGATAGAAGAACGCGAAAGTTACATATTGTTTCATAAAGGAGTGGTGGCAGGGCAGAGAGGAGTTGGATTTCTAATACAAAAATCTTTAAAGGAAAACATTTTGGAACTGATTGGTATTTCGGACAGATTGGCAATACTTAACATCAAACTACCAGGATATGAGAAAATATGGACCATAATCCAAGTCTACGCACCAACAGAAAAGGCAGTTAAAAAAGACGTCGAGGACTTTTATAACAGCTTACTTGACATCGTAAAAAAATATGATAACAACAATCTCATTATCATGGGAGATTTTACGCACAAATAGGCACTAGAGAATCGGGCGAGGAACATATACTAGGAGACTATAGCTACGGAAAGAGAAGTGCAAATGGCCACCGTCTAATAGATTTCCTAATACAAAGTAACCTAACACTGCTCAACTCGATCTACAAGAAAAATCCAAAAAGTAAATGGACCTGGATATCTCCAGATGGAGAAGACAAAAACGAAATAGATTTTATTCTCACTAACAAAGTAAAACACTTTAACGACACGCATGTCATACAAAATCTGAATTTTAACACTGATCATCGCATGGTGCGCAGCTACCTCAAGACGCATCCAACAAAAATATCAAGGAAAACTATAACTAACACTATAACATTGCCACCAGAAGATTACGCAAAAATAATCAATCCATCTGACATTGAGCCACTTCTTGAAATTGTTAACTCCAACAAAAGTGTCAGTGAAAAATATGATCATTTAGACCAAAAACTTTCACAAATGAAGAAATATAATATGAACAAAGATAAAAATAAATTTAGTAATAAAACGATGAAATTGATGGAAGAAAGAAGAATACTATTATCTAATACAAACAAAGACCGCAAAAATATTTCTAAACTTAGTAAACAGATAAGAGAATGTATGAGAAAGGATAGAAAGCTAAAAAGAATAAAAAAGCTAGAAGACACAATCCAACGAACAGGCGGAACTAAAAAGGCTTTTAAGGAGCTAAGGGAACAAGGAAAGGAATGGATTCCAAAATTGAAAAATAGTAAATCAGGCCTTAAGACAAAACGCAAAGAAATCCAAAAAATAGCTACAGAATACTACAGTAATCTATATTCAAACACAGACAAAGAACAAGAATCAGAAACAAGCTCGAACCCAAAAAACAGAACTATAGACATACCACCCATACTCAATACAGAAGTACTGAGAGCTATACACTCCCAAAAACTGGAAAAATCTCCAGGGCCGGATAACATAACAAATGAACTGATAAGAGGCACAGCTGTAGAATTGAATCCGATTTTAACAAAACTTTTCAACGACATTCTTAATACAGGCATTATTCCAGACCAATGGGGAAAGTCGCACATTATATTATTGCACAAGAAAGGACCTAAGGAAGACATCGGCAACTATAGACCAATAAGCTTGATATCAAACATCTACAAAGTTTTCGCAAAAGTTATCCTAGACAGAATTGCACAACAACTGGATGAAAATCAACCTGTAGAGCAGGCAGGGTTTAGAAAAAACTATAGCACAATCGACCACATTCACACTATAAAACAAATTTTAGAAAAAAGTAATGAATATCAAAAACCGGTCTATATAATTTTTGTAGACTATTCTAAAGCATTTGACAGTTTAAATCACGAATACATCTGGAAAACCCTAAAACAGCAAGGAGTGGACAAAAGCTATATCGAGATCATAAGAAGTATATACAAAAAAAGCAAAGGCAGTATAAAACTTGAAACAACAGGAGATACATTCCCCATTAATAGAGGTGTCCGACAGGGAGACCCACTCTCCCCTAACTTGTTTACTGCCGTGCTGGAGAACATCTTCAGAAGTCTAGATTGGGATCGATATGGCCTCAATATAAATGGCTGCCGCCTCAATCATCTAAGATTTGCCGATGATCTAATCTTGCTTGAAGAAGATCCAAGTAAAATACAAGAAATGGTACAAGCTCTAGCAAGCAAGAGCAAAGAAGTAGGTCTACAAATGAATACAGCAAAAACAAAACTGATGACCAATTCAATAGAAATTGACATAGTACTGGACGAAAATAAGCTAGAGTATGTGACAGAGTATCTGTATTTAGGCCAAATAATCGCCCCTACTGATCAAATGTCAAAGGAAATAAACAAGAGGATTGCCAGTGGCTGGAGAAAATTCTGGTCTCTAAAAGAAATAATGAAAAGCAAAGAATTAAGCATTTCTATAAAAAGAAAAACCTACAATACCTGCATCCTCCCCTGTATCACATATGGATGTGAGACCTGGTCCCTCTCCCAGAATCACAGAGAAAAACTAGCCAAGTGCCAGCGAGCAATGGAGAGAAGTATGTTGGCAATAAAACTCAAGGATAAAATTAACTCGACTGAAATAAGGAACAAAACGAAACTGACAAACATACTAACTCGAATTGATCATTTGAAATGGGGTTGGACAGGTCACATGCTACGCTGTAAGACTAACAAGTGGAGCAAGCAGGTAACACTCTCGTACCCAAGAGATGGAAATAGACAAAGAGGACGTCCAACAAGGAGATGGGAAGATGATTTCCGTCTAACTTTGGGACCATTCTGGACTAGAGTTGCAACCGACAGAATGCAATGGAAGCAGCTGGAGGAGGCCTATGTCAAAAGACACACCGAATTGAGGGACATTTTGTAACATACTATATTCAAATGTAACAGTTGTAAATGTTCAAACAGAATACCAATTCGGAATAAAGGGCTATTATTATTATAATAATATTTTTACCTAATCTGCTAATATTATTGTCATAGTTTCTTAAACAGTTGCCATGTGAAGTGTTGCATTTGGCCTGAAATCTCCTTAGGAAACTTTTCAATACATTTTTCTGTTATTGACCTGTTTTGTTTTAAGGTGTTCATTGCCACCTTTGTCATGCTTGCTTTGTAAGATCTAATAGAGCACGCTAAAATCAAATTGATAGTTTGAGAGATCCTCACATGTAACAAATTCAGGAGGAACAATATATTCCTGCACCGCCATTAATTCCAACATGACCAATTAAAATATTGTGATGGTAGTAGAACCTATATGACGACCATTGCCTTAATCATCCTGTCCTTACGGCTCCTGTGAAGGAGTCAAAACGTAACAAATAAATATAAATTATGCGCTAAAAACCGTGAAAAAGTTGTTTTATGTACCGCCGTTTATTTTAATAACTGCCTTATTTAATTATATCCAGTGTGTTGATCCATTTATTTCTAATCGAATACTCGTAACTTAACAATATATAAGAGTACTATGTATATATATAGAAGGAAATATGAGAACTAATAAAATGATAAAATGATTTATTAAAAACAATGAATAATAGCTTAGCAATTTCCGTTTTCCTTTTGCAATTTAAAGCTAAGTATAAAAATCAGATGTGTGTACTAAATACCTTTGTTTTTACATTGATAAGAAGAGACCAGACTCTGCCTACTAATATGTATATAACAAGCTTTCAAGTATGTCCCTATGGAGAACTATTATATTGCACGATGAATAATTATTAGTTTTATAATTCATGAAAAATATCTTAATAGATAGGTAACTTCATAAATATAAATCTCTAAACCATTCATGAGTCATTACAAGAATACGTTAATAGTCTCATTATTTTTTATTTGATTCCTTTATACGATCAATATGAGAAAAGAGCGAAAAACTAGCCAATAAAACTAATTAAAGTATTGAAATACACGTTTTGAAATGTTAGGTTATGTTTTCAGAAAAGTTCGTTTTTTTCCAATACATATCTGAAAATTAAACTGAAACTTACGAATTTATAATCTAGAAAGCTTTAGCTGCTTATATTTGTTTGTATCGTCTGTGTACATTTTCGGTCACACGTCCATACAAAAATCGGCATAGGCTTTTATAACTCCGGTTGAACTTTTATTATTTTTAATCATAATCAACCATAATACTTGCCCGTTTGAGAAAACAGATTACAAAGTCACTTGAGAACTATTTACAGCGAAAACGTCAGGATTTTCGTGACACCTTACCTTGTCTCCTTATTTATAAACGAGTCATTTGTGACTTCCACTTGTTAAACCTTACCCTCGAGAGGGATGAGTAACGCCCGCTACACTTACGTTTCAAAGAACAAGAAATATCATGCATTCCTGTGTATATATGTAATCATACACGCGTGTTATGCAAACACATACTTCATGTATGTTAATACGTTTAGTAGGTTCATGTGGTTTAAGCAGTTAGAAAAGTTAAAACTCACACAACCCTAAATTTAAAGTGTCATTCCGTTACACGTACAATAGTGTGGTCAACCCTTGTATATCCTAACTGCCTGCAGTACAGTACAGTAGTAGCTTATATCAGCCAAAATATATTTAACCTATTTCAACACAACGAATACTAGGCTAGAATAAATTTATAATAAAATAATATCAATATATAAAAAACTTTATAAACAAGAAATATCATGCTTTCCTGTGTATATATGTAATCATACACGCGTGTTATGCAAACACATACTTCATGTATGTTAATACGTTTAGTATGTTCATGTGGTTTAAGCAGTTAGATAAGTTAAAACTCACACAACCCTAAATTAAAAGTGTCATTCCGTTACACGTTCAATAGATAATAAATAATTAAATTTTCGAAGTGAACTAAGGGTCAATCTTTTATCACTTGGCCAGGTGTTCTCACCCTTTGCTTCACAATGTCTTGACAATAGACTTTATATATGAATGACACAACGAATTGCATTAAGGTTTGGAAACAATCCAATAGTTGCATTCGCAATTTAGGCGGTAAACAAAAAAAAAACTTTATGTAATTGTATTCAAAATCTAAAGCACTTTTAAATTATTAAATATATAATAAATTACGCTTTATTGCACACACAGATAGAATACAGAGAAATAAAAATAACAAAGAAAAGTATACAGACAGGCGGCCTTATTGCTAAACAGCAATCTCTTCCAGGCAACCTTGGGTGAAAAGAATAAATAAATATAAAAGGATAATGATGAAGTGGGTGCGCATATTGAGAGGAAAAAAAAGGAAAGGAAATATATATTTTTTAAAGGTAATGGTGCATATAATAATAATAAGATAAGAAAGAAATAAAGATAAAATAGAGTCAATAAATATTGGAGGAAAGGAAGTAACTTTTAACTCTGTCGCGAAAGGATCCAAGAGTTTGAGCCTTTCTGATAACCTCTGGTAGTAAGTTCCATAAACGGACAGCGTAAACAGTAAAGGAATAGGAAAAGAAGTCGGTAGAGGGCCGTGGAACTTCCAGGGAAAAGTTGGTTGCCGAACGCAAACTACACTGCGAGGTTGAGGAGCGAAAGGAGAAACGAGTTTGTAGGTAGGGTGGAGAGGATGTCAAAAAAAGTATGGAATAAAGGAGTGAAAGAACATGTAAGTCCCTGCGCCGGCGAATAGGGAGCCAGTTCAGTTTAGAACGGAAGTGAGACACGTGGTCATACTTACGGAGGTTGAAAATTTATTAATTTAAGGGGAAATATTTCATAAACTGCACCAGATCGATTTTGAAAATGTAACCTCTCAAACATAAATAATTTCAACTTAATAGGCAAGATTAAAGATGTGTAACCGTAACTCTTCAAAGAACTAATACAACAGATATATTGAATAAAAAAATTAAAACAAGAAGCGCATTATTCGTTGTATGTTTTGGAAATGGATAGATTAGTAAAAATTTGCCGCGAGCGTTCAGTCGTACCTAGACTCGCTGCAAATCTAGTTGCTAAAAGGTGTCATCACTTGCGCCTAATAACTTGTTTACAATACGTGTACAATAGTCACCATAATTTTAATTAAATTTTAATTAAGACTTATTTTAAGGGTTTATTCGTATACGCATTGAGTATTAGTCGTGTTCTTTCTTTAGCCCAAATGTATAATATATAACACATTCGAATCATTACTTTTGTATTTCGTAAATTATGTCTTATTTAGTCGGGCTATAAATGAAGTAAAGGCTGAAATTAAAAGTTAAAACTTAGCTAACTTTTGATTTTAGCTTTATTTTAAGCAATTAACAATGTTCACGAACAATAATTATTGAACACGACCGATTACGATAGCGTATTTCAAAGGGCGCCGAACGCCTTGCCTGGTTTACCAGAAGACGTAGGTTCGTATTTCACAAAGATATTTTTGATATTTAGAGAAGGATTTTTCCTTATTATTTGTACCTGTAAGTAATATCGCAAATCATGATCTCTGCACAACAGTGGCCCACCCGAATCGCCAGCACAAGAGTCCCTCCGCCCGCGACCAGCGCATACCATATTATCTGTAATAGCGTACTGCCAGTACGATCGCCGGCATACTCCTTGTTGTATTGTTGATACCTGTAAATACAAAGAATTTCTAAAAAGTCACAATAAACCTAAATTCTTTTCCCAAAATTTTTTTTCTATTAAATCTCAAGAAGTTTAAAGTTTGCATAACCGGCTTCTTCAGTTTGATAGCAGGTTTACCAAATTCAAATCCACAACTACGTGAGGTAGTCAAAAGTTTTTTTTAATAATAGATATTTTCTGTCTGTCTAGTTTCTACTTATTCTGTAGGTAACATAAAGGAAGGAAGCTTCTTTAAATTCTATATTTTATTTTACCGCAACAAAGTACAAGAAGTTAAGATAAATAGAAAATAAAGATAGAATCATAAAGTCTTTCATGATATCTTCATTGAAATATTTTTATGTTCTGATTAATACTGATTTACTTCGTAAGTGGTGATGGCAATAAAAGATTTTTTGTTAGGCAATTGGTATAAAATACTTTTTCAATAAGTGTAAACACACAAAAACGCTAAAACACTTATGCTTCAAAATAGAAATTATAAATTATATAATAAGTTTCTAAATCGATACGGCTAGAACTTGAATTTCATACCATGAACATAGCACCATCGATAAAAAGACATGCAAGGTACTCCATCACAGAGTGCGCCAGCTTAACAATACATAAAAATAACATTTGTATGGAATTGCCTTAAAAACTATTTTACAGTTATTTATTTCCATTCAAATATTGCAGTTCTTATATTACCATATTGTATTTATTTCCTCCATGATATTATCATATTGCGAATAAATAATAAAAGATACAATCTGTTACAAACGGACGGGCGGACGAAATGGAGATTACGACATTAAAATGATCAGGAAATGAAACATTTTATTAAAATGTAACAACTGATTAAAATCTTAAATAAAAAACTGGAGTCTTATTTTTTATTACATTTTTAATTCTATCTATAAAATAGCCAGAAACAAAAATTTTATGTTATTAAATTTAGTAAACTTACACAATATTACAACTATTGAAACTATTAAATTTTAATTACTTCTTTGGTTTTATGACATCTTAATATAAAGGTTTAAAGATGTATTTAACTTCATTCTGTTGTTATGGATATTGTTTATTTTAATTTAATAAAGTTATTACCCAATTACCATTATTATTGACATTATAAATCTTTATATAATAGGTAGTAAAGATAACGGGTAGAAACTAGTTAACTAAATAAACAAGTATTTCATGAACGAAACGAAACCTACAGATGTAGGTTCTGTCTGTACAATTATTTTCTTGACCAATATTACGATCAATATTCGTTTTATGAGTCACGGATACAAATTCTATTTTTTTATTTTTGTCTGTCTGTTTATCTATCTGTATGTCCTTCAATAAGTCAAGAACGGGTTTACCGATTTCAACGATATGGGGTATGGTAAGAACATATGATTTCACAAATGATAGGCTATATTTCATATCGGTAAGAACTAATACTATAAATAAGTGTAAAAACTAGTAGGATTGAACGCACAAATATCAATTACTAAAAGAAAAAGGAATAAATACTTACGAAATAAAGTCACACCGTATGCTTGTGGGGTATGTGGGACCCGCGCGCACTTTATGCACGAATTTCTACCTCACTAGTTAGCTGCGACCTGAGAGAGCGGGCGGAGCACGTTCCGCGTTTAGTAACAGTCAGCTATTGAGTACGGCGAAGGACGCTCTTCACGTCCCTCACTGAGGCTAACGTATAAAAGGTCGAAAATATCGTGTTGGCAGACCGAATAGTGACCATCAGGCACGTAACTGAGGTTACAGGGATCTCATATGGCAGTATCCAAAGAATCTTCGCATATGAAAAAGGTGTCAGCGCGTTGGGTACCAAGAAAACGAATTGACATTTCGAGGGCTAATCTTGAAAAGTTTCAACTTGACCAGGAAATTTTTTTGACACCTTTTGTGACTATGGACAAGATCTGGATACACCATTCCGATCCTGAAACGAAACAGCAGTTAATGACTTGGAAATGAGCCTCCTCACCGACGCCGAAGAAATTCAAAGTGTCAAGTTCGGCAGAGAAGGTTATAGCCTCCGTTTTATGGAACGCAGAAGGAATAATAATGGTGAAATATTTGGAAAAAGGAGCCACTATTTCAGGCTCTTACTATGTAGACCAGATAAGAAGATTGCGGAAGGCCATCAAAGTCATCAAAGGCGCTGGAATGTTGTTTCATCAAGACAATGCTTCGGCTCACAAAGCTGCAGTTGCGATAGCTGCCATTCAAAAAATGGGATTTGAATTGGACCCTCCCTATTCGCTAGATCTAGCTCCCAGCGACTTCTATCTCTTTATTTGGCTCAAGGAA
Source organism: Calamotropha paludella (assembly GCA_927399485.1). NCBI lineage: Eukaryota > Metazoa > Arthropoda > Insecta > Lepidoptera > Crambidae > Calamotropha > Calamotropha paludella. The sequence goes on along the minus strand of OV656810.1, from coordinate 16,053,010 downwards.
CATCTCCGAAGCAAGAAATTTGAAGACGATAGAGAAGTGATGGCCACTGTAGAGGCTTGTTTGGAGAGTCAAGAAAAAGATTTCTTCAGAGAATTTTAGGTTAAAAAAAGATGGACTAATGTATTAACTTGTTAGGAGACAGTGTAGAAAAATAAAATAAAAAATTAACCTTAATCATGTTGTTTAATATTCGTTATCATTACTTTTGGATCGCCCCTCGTAAAGTTGCAGATCTTTTATCCAGCCACTCTTTGACTTCAAAATAAACCAATCGGAGAGAAACTTAAACACGCAATTTTCTTTACAGCAACACGATACACAATTTACTAGATACTATAAACTAATATTAATGAATATGTTGGTATAATTTCACATTTTACACTTTCTTAATTACGAATTAAATTTGTTTTTAATTTTTGGACCACTTACAATGCAGCTTAAACAAATAATACTAGACGCAATTGGAAGGTAAGCGTAAAAAAAAAAACGAGCTGATCTTACAAAAAAATAGAAGTTTTAAAACGTAATAATAAGACGTTCTACATCACCAATTAGGAATATTTATTGGTTGACTTAGAAAATAAAATGTAATATACAATTAAATCACAAAATTGCAAATCGACTCTATTTAAGCTGAATCACGGACTACCAAACCAAGTAAAGCTAATTCGAACTATCTTAACTCGATAGAGAGTTTCTAAATAGAAACTCAATATCAAGGTGAATTGATAAAATAGCTGATCTTTTTCCCCTAAAACTCCTCAGGTAATTAACGGAACTTAGTTGCTATAAACTTGTTCCATTAACGAAATAAACCAAAACGGACTTATAATGAGATATTATTATTATTTGACATTAGCTATTGTAGGAGACAAACTGCAGGCAAAGTCTTAAAAAAAGTCATTTATTGTCATTTGCACATTTATCGCCATACATTTTTTAGACAATTATTTAATTTTATTCCAAGACAATGTCAGTCCTATAGTGTCAAATCTGTGTCTATGTCTAGCCGGCCAGCCTAAGCATCAAAAAGTCCATAACAGCTATAATGAGAACTTCTAATGTCCTATTAGAACTATTATTATTTTAACTGTTATTAATCAATACAAAAAGTTGACTATAATCAATTGAATCTTATTTGACGCTGAACGACATACATCCACGACCGTTTAGTACAACGATGGCGATCCTGCCTTTTGCACCGACGGTCCTGGGTTCGAATCCCGGTAGTGGCAGATGTTTGTATGACGAATATGAGCATTCGTACCTGAGTAATGGGTGTTTATATATATTTCTTTGAATATTACATATTTATGTGTCATATAAGCCTTACAGTGCTTACTTTGGTGTACTAATTGGTGTGAATGTAGGAAATATTATTTTTATTATTATTATTAAAACACCAAAAAAAACATGATATAATTTTCATTATATTGTCTTTTTCTACGTCTATACAGGACCATGCTATGAAACGTGGAACAAAAAATATTCATAGATAAATAAAGCACATAATCATAGAGAAATAATGGAAATAATTTAGTTGACACATTTATTGTTCAGTTTTGTTGTTATTATTGTATTCGTTGATTTTTTGGACCGTATGTATTACTCTTTTTTTTAACCGGGTAAACACTTAGCATGCTTTATCATATCATCGGCATGCACATATCTTTGATTTTAATCACCCTTTCTACAGAATTTTCATATAAATAAAGAAATAAATTTCAACCCCATTAACACATGAGTGTTGAATACAGCTTGTTTGTGAAATAACAGACAAAGATACTTTTAACTAGTAACTAAGTAACTCACGTTGAGCTTTTTAATAACTTTTGACTTTGTTTTTGTCTTAATAAAGATGAACCAGATTTTTATTTTCTTCAGCGGAAAGAAACAATATTAAATTAGAAATCCAATATTTCTTTTCAAATCAAATAATATTTATTGCTTAAAGAACAAAAGAAAACTGTACTGTTCTCTTACTTTATTATAAGGAAACAAGTAAATAAGCAAAGTTGCTTCGAAGCAAAAGTTGTAAAGATACTAGCCTGTTAATATCTACTGAACTAACTCTGGGATACTGAACAAATAAATAAAGGTAGTTACTTGGAACTTTGAGCAATTATTTAAACAACCAACTGGTAGATATATTATTTCGTTAACCACAAAGCTTTTTACGTTAATGTGTGTGTTTATAAATAAAACGTTTTATTAAGATACATACACAATGTGACAAAAACTGCGAACAATCCCATCACTATGGTTATTTTATCGTGGATGAATTTATTTATGGTAAAATAAACCATTAATTAAATCACGATCTAAATATGGAATAAATCGGATATATGGAGCTTACTTTTATTAGTCTTCTATATTAATTATTTCCGCTTCGGATTATCAGATCGTTTGGAAAAATATAAAGGATTAATTCCTCACCTGGGCCTCATGAAGTAGTCTTGTGCCGTGGACATCGGTAGGGCGTTTCTTTCCCCAGCCTAATATAACGCATGTGGTGTGTGGCGGTAAACTTTGTTGTGGCCGGGGCAGGCACGCTATACTATGGCCGAGTTCTGGCCGCGCAGGGAATGGCAAACTGATGGCAAAACAAAGGAGATATATTTATTAAACGAACAGAAAAAATATCATTGTTTTGTTATACGAGGCAGAAGCAGATCCACACGTAAAACTAAAACGATTTAATAAAAACCTTTAAAAGCGTTTACATTTTTGTTTAATAACATTAAAGGATTTTTTGTTTGGATGGCAATGAGTCTTTGACGCCACACAATTAACATCTCCGTAATAGTCACTCCGTGAAAATTGTCTGTTAATAATGCATTATTTGTTTTGATTGTATCGAATTATATTTTAAACTAGTGTTCTAAATGTTGTGATTGTGATACGCAAAAAACTTATTTGTTTCAAGCACCTTAATATCAAGGATCGGTTTGAACAACATTTAACGAACGGTGCGCTAAAATATTAGCTTATGTGAGTACCTGACGGCACGGTGAGTAACGTTTATGCTACTTTCACGGTTACGCCCCTGACATAAGTGCTGTTTTGGCTCGCACACCGTTGGTCGCGGTCATTAACAAGAACCGGCTCGGCACTGCTCATTGATAAAGCAACTCAGACGCGACAGTGCACTACTTATCACTGCTGTTTTCTCTGAGAGGCTGACACAGCAATATGGCTCCTATTCAGTTTATTTGTGGTGGATGTCGTAAAAAAATCACTACCAGTGAATATTTAAAATGCGCTGAATGCTCCAAAATATACGATCTCGAGTGTGCAAGTATATCAATACAACGTTTTCGAAACACCTTAACGAAAGAATATAAAAATCTATGGAATTGTCATGAGTGCAAAAGTAAACAGCCAAAAACAAGTAATGTTAATACGCCCGTACGAGCACAATCAGAGAATTTGCCCCTTGATTTTGATGTGGGCTCTGATAATGTCACTTGCCGTAGACCCAATCAGAGGCAGATGCACTCACCTCCGCCAGGTTCTGAATTGAATGTAAATCCATCCTACCTCGATGAGGGTTTAATAACAGCTATTAGTGAAAGAGTATTGAATTCGATTAAAACCGAGATGCCACTAATGTTGACAGCCATACTTCAACAAGAACTTTCACCTATTCGCAAGGAACTTCAAGAGTTTCGTACTTCGCTTGATTTTTTCAATGCTAAACACGATGAGATGAAAAACGAGTTGAATGCGCTAAAAAAGGATAATATGACATATAAAAACCTATCTATAAAATTAGAAGCCACGGTGAAAGAACTATCTGACCGCTTGAATAGTACTGAACAATATTTACGAGAAAATAACTTGGAACTTCATGGAGTCCCCGAATACCATAATGAGAATTTGATAAACCTTTTGGGTCAGTGCTCCTCGGTGGTTGCTTCTAGAGTTAAAAGCGATGATATTGTTAGCTGTATTAGAGTTGCAAAGCAGAACAAGGAGAGTAGACATCCTCGGACAATTATAGTGAAGTTCAGGAACACCGGTTGCCGTGATGAATTTTACTCCGCCGTATATAGATACAATAAGGAAAATCCAAACGCTAAACTTAATACGTCACTGCTAGGACTGGCAGGTGAAACGCGGCCAGTGTTTGTTTCAGAGCATCTGTCTCCCGCTAATAAACACTTGCATGCTGCGGCGAGAAAGAAGGTCAAGGAGCTGAATTACCGATTTGTCTGGGTTCGAGGTGGCCGTATTTTTGTCAGGAAAAATCCGGAATCTTCACATATACATATTAAAAATGTCGATAGTTTGGATCTGATCCGTTAAAAATTAATTATTCCTATTATAATTGTAAGTTCTTTATTTTTCATAATATAAAAATGTCTGTTAGTATATATTACCAAAACATACGAGGTATGAAAAGTAAGACTTTCGACATATTTAACTCCGTCTTATGTAATAGTTACGATATCATATGTATCTGTGAAACGTGGCTGGGTGGCTGGATGATTCGGTTTTCTCATCCGAGTTGTTTGATGATAGGTACACGGTTATACGCAGAGACCGAGACAACAAGTTTTTAAAGAGATTTAATAAACAGCACGGTGGTGGCGTGTTGATAGCAATTTCTAAAAAAATTAATGCTGCCGTTAGGGTCGATTGGCAATCTGATTACGTCGAAGATTTATGGGTACAGATTACTTTAAATAAAAACAAAATAATGAATTTGTGTACAGTTTATCTACCTGACTATTTACCTGTAGATGTATTTTCTGGCTTCATTAATAGATGTACTAGTATGCTTGCCTCATATCCTGATCAAGTTAATTGCATTATCGGAGACTTTAATTTAGGTGAATTATTATGGTCGGAAGAGACAAGGTCTCCCTTACACAGTTATTGTGAAAAATCGGACATTCTTTGCGACTTATTTTATTCAAACAGTATCTCCCAATTAAATACTGTTACAAATCATAATAATAGAATTTTGGACCTTGTAATCACCAACGACCCTGATGCATTTTCATTGAAAATAACTGGTCCGATAGGTCGTCTTGATGCTCATCATCCTCCGTTCGAGTTGGAGTTTCATTGTCAGACTCATGGGCTTCGTTCCAAAGCTACAGAGTTTGAGAAACTCTGTTATCACAAAACAGATTTTGAGAGTTGTATCTTGGACCTCCAAAAAATTGAGTGGTTACACCATGCAAGCGCACTTGACTGTGATGATTTTCTTCAGTTCTTTTACAACCAATTGCATTCAACAATTAATGCACACACTCCTAAAAGGAAGGTTCGTACATCCAGATATCCTGTTTGGTTTTCCGCAGGTCTAAAGAGGGTTCTTAAGCTCAAGGATAAGTATCATAACCGATATAAACGCTTTCAAAATCCTAGAGACTTTGATACCTTTTCAATGCTGAGAGTACGTGCCAAGGTCATGCTTGAACATTGCTTTAAACTTTATATCTCGAATATTGAAAAGGACTTAACCATGAATATAAAGTCGTTTTGGCGATATACAAAAAGTAAAAAAATTACCAACAACATTCCGAATCACATGTTTCTCCACGGACGTTGGGCTACCACAGGGACTGAAATTGCAAATCTCTTCGCAGAATTCTTTTCATCGGTTTATGAAAAAAGTCAGGCGTCAAATCATACTCCTGGGCACCCATCCCATAGCTTCTCTTTAGGTGAGGTAAAAATACACAGGGATTCAGTGTTAGCCATGCTAAAAAAGGTTGACTTATCCAAGGGCGCTGGACCTGATGGTATTCCACCTATAACTATTCGATTATGTGCTTCCGCATTGGTTGATCCGTTAACTTTAATATTTAATAAATCGCTTAGGGAGGGGGTATTTCCGTCACTATGGAAGATGGGTAAGATTACGCCAATACACAAGTCAGGAAATAGAAAGGATGTCTCAAACTACCGTCCCATTAGCATACTAAACTGGTTTGCAAAGATTTTTGAATCGCTTCTTTATCAATACATTTATAATCATGTAAGGCCATCGCTTAGCCATAAACAACATGGTTTTGTAGAGGGCAGGTCAACTAAGTCCAATTTATTAATATATACTGCATATCTGTGTGATTCTTTCAATGCCAGAAGTCAGGTCGACACTATATATACCGACTTTGCTAAAGCTTTTGACCGTGTTAGTCACTCGCTGTTGTTGGAAAAGGCATCACAAGTGGGCATTCATGGAAGTTTGCTGCGCTGGCTTGCTTCATACCTTTCCAATCGCTCCCAATTAGTAGCACTAAGTGGCTATGAATCCTTTCCATTTATTCCAAGCTCCGGAGTTCCACAAGGCTCCAATTTGGGACCACTCCTATTTGTAATCTTCATTAACGATCTTCTTGAAATTATTAAATGCGACTGTCTTGCCTTTGCTGATGACATCAAGATTTTCAAGCGGGTCAATGGCATTGAAGATTGCAATATGTTACAGGAAAGCCTGGTGGAACTTTCAAAATGGTGTGAACGGAATCAAATGTCACTCAATATTGATAAGTGCCAAATTATCTCTTTTACGAAGAATAAAATTCCCATACAGTTTAATTATAATATATCTGGGTCCTGTCTTGCCAGAGTTAATATAGTTCGTGACCTGGGAGTGTATTTCGACTCGGCGCTTACATTTCGACCTCACTATGATCATATCTGTGTTAAGGCAAATCAAATGCTAGGCTTTGTTCTCCGAAATGCTAAACCATTTAAGGATTTAAAATCATGGATGATACTGTATGGATCGTTGGTGAGAAGCCTGTTGGATTATTGTTCTTCAAAATGGTGCCCTATACAAGGTCATTTTATAAACACCATCCAAATTTATATATTATATTCTTTGAAGAAAATAACGAAACAAGATTTTTTTCTTTTAATATCACTCAGTACTAAAATATTAAGTTAAGCCTACACAAAGTTATCCGAGGAAAACTACCGATTGCTGTCACAGTCACGCTACGCACGGTGTTGTAGCAGATGATTACACGACCCCCGCCCCGCCCTCCCGTATTTCATTGATACATTACAATGATTTTCATAAGTTGCAAATTTAAACGAAAAAAAATAGGAACGTCAAATTGAAGAAGAGATAAGTTGATTTGTTCTTTGATTATAACAATATTAATCGATAACACTTTTAATAAATAAAAAATGAACATAAAAGTAAACCACACCTTAGGCACTTACGTCGCATTTTTTAAATTTAATCAACTTATGTAGAATAATTGGTTGGAGTAAAGCAAAGGGTGTTTATTAACCACAGAATCTAAAAAAACACAGGGATCGCAAAGGCAATTCGAAAATCGCAAAAACAAATGCAGTGCCAAAACCTTAGTACCTACCTACCTAAGTTATTTTTGTCTATTTTACACGATAGGATAAAGAAATGTATAATTAATAGTTCTATATTTTTGTGAAAAATTTCACAAGTCTTAGCCGCCCTGCACACATTTTGCTTTACTCCAACAAAATAATTAATTAAAAATCCAAAAAAAATACACTTACATGAAGTTTGAAAACAATCACTTTACCTTAAAGTGTAGGTAATTTCTCTCTAAACAGTCTTGCACGTTTATGAACATTGTCTTTTATTGTATTACTTGTTTTTTCACTTTGTCACTTCGTTAAATGCACGGATTATATTTATATTAAGTTCTCGAGGCTTTGGGCCTTCTTCACATAAACCCGTCGTTCAATTTCGCCCTCGATTTCAATTGCAAGTGTGAACACATTTCGTTAGGTAGATAATTATGCGACGTAAATGCGTGAACGCAACATTGTACATCGCGGAAAGCCCGCGGCTGACTGATTTCATTGCGCCGATGTAGTTACAACTTGCGCGCGCAGCTCGGTGAGGCGCTTCGGGCGGTCGGTCGTTCAACTGTAAGTACCTATTTTGCCAGTAACCAACTGTTGTAATAATTCGCTCGGACAAAATTTTTTTTTGCGGAAATTTTACCTACCAATTTTTTTTCATAAATGAAGTGTTTGAATGATATCTAATGCCTAGAAAAAATTTGGATGGTGTTTATAAAATAACCTTGTATATGAAGTACATGTTAATAGACTTGAAGCTATTCAACGCAGGTTCGCAAGAGCATTATGTATGAAATATGGCCTGCGTAGAAAAATACCTGATTATTCAGATCGTCTGAAGTATTTTAATATGATAACCCTGGAGAGGCGTAGATGGATGAGTGATCTACTCACACTTCACCAGATTGCCAATGGACTGTCTGATGGGAGATTGTTGGAAATGTTATCATTTAAGGTACCGACTCGGTCAGTGCGTAATCCGCAATTATTTTTTATACCCTTTTGTAAAAATAATGTTTCAAAAAATAATCCTTTGTATAGAATGTGCCATTACTACAATGAGATTTGCCGTAATATTGATATATTTGGTTGTTCTATTAATTTATTCAAAAGTTCACTTCTAGAATTATTGTAGGAAAATTAAACACTATGTTCAGATAATTTGAAACTTACAAAATAAACCTCTAAATTAAGTAAAATTATTAGTATAATTTGATAAGCTTTGTAAAAATGTTGTGCACAATTATAATTGGGCACAGATATATACTTTTTTATTGCATTTATTTGTATATATATATTTTTCTATCTGATGCCTGTTCTTGTGCCTTTGAAAATAAAATAAAATAAAATAAATAACCAAGCCAGATGCCCTAGGCCTATTTCCCTAGAGGGAAACAAGAATAACAGCAACATACATTACTTGTTTTCCATTTTAATTTTGAATTAAACATCATTAAAAAAATCATTTGATTGTATAGTTACAAGGTAGCAACATATACATGGGCAGAACAATATACGGGAAACAATTAATTAGATAAATCTTCAAATTTGGTGTTTATCTTTCAATCTTATGACAGTTAAAAATACTTAGTAGTTTTAAATTACAGGCCACATGCCAAAGTAAGAGTACTACTTAATATGGCCAATAGCTGCCATTAGCAAACAATAATACAGTCATCAAATATAATAAATAGTGTAGGCAATGCCGGTTTTAGCACTACTAACGCCCTGGGAGAGATTTCTAAGGCATCTCCTAATTGCAATTCAAACCTACGGGAAAAAGCAAAGGATATAAGAAAATACCCATTTATTAAATAAAACATTTATTCAAAGAAATAATCATTTATTAAAATACATTTTGACTAATTACTTGAGATTATACACTGTAAAAAGCTCAGTGATACACGATGGGAAGCAAGAATAAGCTGTGTTAAACCAGCCCGTAGTCAAATCAGTGCCATCCACGACGCTTTAATTACTTTGGCTAACAAAACACATAAAACTGACGTTGAAAATCTAGTATTCTAGCCGCATAGTTAAATATTTTAGTTTTATAGCGCCCCTTTATGTCCCCCCACCGCGCCCTGCCGGAACGCCGCTAATGCGTGTAGGTATGGTATCAAGTTCCATAGCTAATTATTGAAGAGTATAACATTATTTATTAAACTAAGGAGCTATTGAAAAGAAAAGTCTTTATAGAAAGTGGCATCTTATGAGGTAATTGGTTTTAGTTACGCTACCTTATATATACTTCTTACTTCTTAAAGTAGGTTCTCTTAATCAGGGACACTGAAACCTTTCCTAGAATTCTCTATTATAGTATTTGTTTGTGTTTACGTATAATATACCAACTAAGTGCTATAACATCATTTTGGAATATTAAACTGGAATAGCTGCATGTTTTGGGATGTAACATAATTTTTTTTCATAAAAATAATTTGAATGCTGGTCGGAAAGCCTGTGATTAGTTAAAATAGGAAGGAAGAAATTTCTTAAACGCTGGCCTCCTAAATTCCGCAGTGAGCATCAAATATTCATTAAATGACCAGCTTTATTTATCACTAATGGAAGCTCCAACAGGTGTTACTTCAGATTTAATAGGCTATAATCGCTTCTCAAATTGTTTTACATTATAATTGCTAAACGTTTTAATCGGTCTAGCTCGCCTAGCATACGCAACGCTGCAAAATTTCGTCGACCCGTTTTCTCGTGTAATAGTCATTTGTCGTCTATCATCTCTAACATGGTTGTGCTTAAAAGTCGACTTCTTATGTCAAAAGAGTAGTTTTAATTAGCCGCGTTATTTTTGTCTACAAACTCTAACATGCCAATAGAATTTTGTCGACATTTTGACACAGATATTCAACATATTTCTCGTTCATGAGTTAGTACATAGAAAAGGTGACGTCAAATGGTTCGTTCCGATAAATTTATTTTTAATTAGCATTTCCATTATTACTTTAAAGTAATTTAATAAATCGTCTTTATTTAAAGTATCGGCGGTTTAAAAAGGAAACAAACACCATAGACATAAGATAAATTATCAACCACAGATCATGTAAGTCGTCAGTCGACGTCAAAATTGATATAATCCACATTTGCGAAAAGTTAACAAAACACACAACACTAATTGAATGAACGATACTGACGTTGCTATGTCTACATGTTAAGGATAACGAGATATATGTATGTCGATATCGACAAACTTCTCTTTAATCTTGCGCGAGATATCTCAAGTAGCGCATGCTAGGCCGGCTGAAGTATAGCTCTCCAGTATAAACTAGAGAGTGAATTTACGGTTAGAATGGTTATTGATTAAATTTTCACTTTATATGTACTTAACGATTGCTTAAAAATTCCTTCATTTGTGTGTGAAAATATAACCAAAAATTCACAACTTGCTATCCAAGTATTCAACAAATAACTCCATCTAATGGTTGTTTTTAGGTAGAAGCACTTACGGCCTCAGTCAATTTTTGTGGTCATTATATTCAATCCCATTGAATCAAGTTCCATAAATGTACTTTCATTTACTATTATGCCATAATGAAAGATTAAAGGAATATCAGACGACGTTCCTTGGTTTTGTAAGGGTAGTAAATCAAAGAACCTAACTAATCTAAACTGTACTGTAACTGCTAAACGCAACTACTACCCGACCACGTCATGATCACTTCCATGACGCACAGCATAAAATCTAGACACAGAAGATCGAATCCAGCCAGATTTATTTAACCAAGAAAATACATACCTGTATAATGTAGGCGAGTAAGTAAGATTTTTAAATACTTCATTAACTTATTTATCTATTAACAAAGAGGCACCAGCGACAACATTACCTGACATTTTTTTAATTAACTTATGAAACAGAAATTATAAATAATATAAAAAAATATATGAGCATTTTACAATTTGCATTAACATTTTCAAATGAAAAAGTAAGAAAATAGAGTAAGTTTACAATATATTTAAACCTAATAACAAAGAAAAAGAAAACATAGTTACACACTTACACACTTTTTCTTAAAAAAATTACAAAATCACAAAAGATATCTGTGATAGAATTAGTAGCATTATTTTATATGTTTGTATGCACTGATAGAGCTAATCTCTAACGTAAGAGCTAAGCTCTTAAGCAAGCAAGGTAAACCAAAGTTGTAGTTCAAAGGAAGTAAGATCTGAGTTACCTACTGGAACAGTATTTTCATTCGCTTTCAAAGTAGTTTATTGATCGTTACGATTTCAATTTCATTTTCTGATTTGATGTTATTTTAAATTATATTTTATTATTTGCTATAAATGATCTCTATAATAAGTAAGTAAATATAGTATTTAATTTTATGTTATTTAATCTGGAGTGCATAACAATCTCAAATTTTAATTATTTAAAATTGTTAGGTAGGTACTATAGTTGCATGCATGCATGCATGGTGTGACTGTTTGTAATTCATAAGACACTTAAATGTGAATTCTGTTTTTATTTATTTTAACTATTGTCTTGTATCAGTGTATTTATTTTTGGCTGTCCTAATAAACAAATAAATAATCAAAGGATGCCATTTTCATTCACTTTCAAATTTGTTTATTGATCGTCATAATTTTAATTTTATTCTCCGATTTGGTTTACATTAACTTTTATTTTTTTTTATTTTATTGTTTGCTATTAATGGTCTCTGTAATAATTGTAAGAAACAGTACTATGCATTCTTTTTAATTGAAGTTTCTAACAATTTTAAATTTTAATTATTTAAAATCTTTAGATAAGTACGATAGTTAAAATGCATGATTTGACTGTGCGTGGATAATTGACAAGACACTTAAATGTGAATCCTGTTTTTATTAGTTTTAACTTTTATCTTGTATCAGTGTTCTTATTATTGGCTGTCCTAATAAAGAAATACATGAAGAAAGAATGCTTAGGTATGTAATATGGAATGTTAAGGTAATCTTATACAGGTATAAGGAACAAAGGTTACCACGAATGAGCTTATGTAAAGTGAAAAGCTTGATAGCCATTCATCGATTTTGAAGCAAATTGATACTGAAGTGTATGAGTCAAGTATTATACTCGGAACCATAAGGGCGGGCTCGATAACGGTAAACAAGGTAACGAAAAAATTTCCCTGAAAATGTCTTATTCTTTGAATATGAACGACGGGCGGGATTATATATTTACGAGGCGTTTTCCAAATTGCTGCGAACAAGAGCGTTAAAAAATATATTTATAAAATTTTTTCACGTATGTTTTTCAAAACTCGGTTTAACATAAACATTGCGTCATAATATTTACGGCTACTAGTGGTCGCCAAATGTACAAAATTCGACCGCAAATCATTTAATTTTCAAATTGAACTTTAATACTGTTCTTTTGTGAAAGACTTTACCGCTCTTATTCACATTTGACAAACTTTTCAAATTATATTATATAAATTTTAAATATAAATAAATACAAAAAAATAAATCTATAATAAAAAATACTCTTTTTAAACACTCCAGTCGTAACTGCAAAAACAATAGTGTAATAAACAAAATATAGGCAAATTAACTACTATTATGATCTTAAATCATGATTATGTTTATCATTCAGTAATACCATAATTAATCTCTTCTCAATTTAACCACAGAATTTACAGCGTTTAACCATATATAAATAATTACATAGGTATACCTATGTGTGCGTGTTTATGTGTGTGTATGTAATGTTTACTTTCATTAATTAAATGTGACACGCATATTATTATAGTAATATTAGCTTTATCCATCTTTCTCCGTATAAACTTTAACTGTGTCAAATTTAACATTCTTCCGGCCGCGTTAATCTAAAAATCGATATAAAGGATTTGCTTCACATATTAAAATATGGATCAATACTTTTAGACTACATATTTTTGGTACAAATTCCTGCGTTGATTACATTAAGCGTCATATCGATTAAAGTCTAATTAAGCTCTATTTTTGAGTTATAATAAAATGGGGTAGCGTGGTGCACTTGTCTCGCTTTTAGAACAATTGTATCAAAATATTTTACTATCATTCTTATGATGACTGATATACTTAATATGGATTGTTTAAAAAGACACTATTTTTTACACAAAATGTGAATAAAGTAAAAATTTCAGTATATAGTAGGTATATCTTACCGCAACATAGCGACGTCGTTGACCACAGTGTCAGGATCATAACGGGGGTGAATGACAGCTTCAGTAACTCTCATTTCTAACTCTCTCGGTCCCCTTATTAACAGATCGTGCTCTCCCAGCCTCACGAACAGTTTTTTCCGCACACAGTGCGCTGCAGTTACCACCCATCGAAGAGAAACTAGAGTCCCGCCACAAAAAGCTTCCTGGTATCATTAAAAAGAAAGAAAACAATGTCACTGGATTTAAAATAGAGTAAAGCAACAATGAAAAATTACTATTTGGTTATTGGAGAGTCAAAAATTTGTAATTTATTTATTCCAAAATTTATTTGCCTAAATTGGTAAATAAATTTAAAATTTTACAACCATAGTTCCATCAAGTTCGCTAAGGAAAATGGCGAATTGGAAACATCTTTTTTTTTAGTCAATTATATCTTAACTTGACAAGAGGCTGTTAATTCCTTCTTTTGGTGTACGGCCAGGCCAACAAAAATGTTACGCTTTTTACTTTATTAGTTTGTCGCCTAGGTGTATTGTATAAATAACGATTGTATATCATTGACGATAATCAATTCAATCCCGGTTCTTATTTCTGAATCGGGAAATCGATTTAAACCACCCACTAGGTTCCTCTTCCAAAGAGCACATGTCCGGATCGGATCTAAGGTTCTCTCCATGAATCACAGCAGCGCTGGCACTACTAGAAGTGCTATGGACGTTCTCTGATGGTGCAAGTTCATCGACACAAGTAGCGCACTTGACAAGAGCACATCCCACTGTCCAAGGAACTAAGGTTATTTGAAACTTGTTACTTTGGAGCGCTATAATAGTGTGTTCCACTATGAGCGCTGTAGCGGTAATAAAAGCCCGGCGAATGAGTACATTAAAATAATGATGCCGACAAATTCACATTATCTAGATCAACCCATCTAAGCCAGTTAGATCTCTTGAGACTGAACCTCGTTTCAAAGTCCAAGCCATAAATTACCACTTTGTAATTTATGGTTTGGCGTTAACCGTAAATAATTTCAATAATTTTAGATAGAATGTGATTTATTAATTACACACTACCATTAAATGACTATGGGAAAGATAAGCAAAAATTTGATTCCTTATAAATTAATATGGTTCTTGATTAAGTATTAAACAAATTTGATTAAATTGAAAAGGATAACAATGATCTGGTAGGTAACTTAATGACAGAGATACATTCGGAAACCATTTTGAGTTATGAGGAGTATAATAAATATTTGATTTGATTGATTAATATTTTTATATTTTATTTTTTATTTTTATTTTTCATGATGATAACAATTAAATGGCCCGCTTACATTAGATACCTAGTTGAATGAGCGATATAATTAGAAATAAAGTAATAGGAGAACGTTGTGAAGTAAAAGAAGACTGAGAAACGTAAGCTTAGATGGATTGCCTTAGTTTTGGAAAATATTAAAAAATGTACTACTAGTTGGACTGGTTTTAATAAAAAGTTACTTGCACGGTCTGTGATAGTGAGTGTGACAGTTTGTCTTTCGTCAATGTGAAATGCAATTTTAAATTAGGCCTCACTCGGCGGAAATCCCTATCCATAACAGTAAAATACCTAGCTTACTCTTGCAAAATACTACACCCACTTGCCCGTAAAAAAATGCACATTCGCAAACCACAAAGAAAGAATATACCCGCAGGTACCAGGGCTGCGCTGCGACACAACCTGTACCATCACTAACCACTATACTACACGTGTGTCGCCCCCATACGGAGCATCACTCGGTACTCAAGCGCAGAACAATTGGATTGCAATCCGTGCTGAAGGTGCAAGTTGCATCGCTGCCCCGTTGTTTGTGATTATTTACATTTATTTGCTGTCTATGCACATGCATTTATTTGCAGACCGGCGGAAGGTACATTTTGCAACTCTTTCGCTGGAGATTTTTACTGTACAATCTGTTATAATGAAAAAGTTTAAGAATAAGTTTGAAATGAATGAAAAACTTTACCTATTTCACTTAGCAATTTTGATGTTACTATAAAATTATTATAAGACGTTATTTTTACAAGTAGTGTTACCTAGGTATCTATGGTAAGAATTTTTCGATGGAAATTGTAAATAAATTGCCATTCACCCAAAGAATAAAGGAAATCGAAAATTTTATTTTGAATACAACAAACATTTTAAAAAACAGAGTGACAATACGACTCCCCTATTGTTTTCAAAGAAATAAAAAAAAATTCAAATGATATGTATTTGCTTTTAACTACGATGATGGGTTAGCTTTGATAGAGCTGTTTATATTTTGTTTCATTTGATCAGTTAACACATGCTTTCTCTTATTAGGCGACTATTGCTTTAAATTTAATACTAGGTTCTAAGTAATTTTATAACTATATTTAATCAAACGTGTGGGTAGGCTAACAGTTAAAAAAAACTACATTCTATCTTAAATGAAACTGTAAGGAACACATTTCTCGGGCATTTTGACCCTTGTTAGAATTATTTAATCGTCCAATTTAGCCAATTTGTAAGTTAGTATATATAAGATCGTTATTTAAGCAAAGTGGGGTCTCTGATTTACGGTGGTGTGAGATTTTAGTGCATAAATTCCTTTTAATGTGGTTCTTCCAGCACTTTTTATTGATTAATTTATTACTTAATTAATGTAAGAATTAATTTAATTAGGGCAACAATGATATTTATTATCACACTAACTACATTTTGTTCAATATTATCAGGCAAGTAAATAAATCGTAATCAAAAATTAAAAAAGTACGTTACCTTATACCGATTTAGCACGACCACTTGCCAAGGCCATTTCCCAGGTGGCGCGGGCCTTCCCCCTATAATCCGAACCATGTCTCTCATTCGGGCCCTCGTACGGCCCATTGCTGACCCTCTATAGCGGCCTAGGCGACCACATTCGAGTGATACGTGTGATAACACCCGCGAATCTTCCTTGTGTATTGCGGGTACCGGTGGTGGCATTGATTCTACTATCTTATAGCCATAGCCTAGAAAAGTACCAAATGATTTTAGATAAAAACTTATAAAAAACAATTATTTTGTACAATCAACTGAACTATACACCCTAAAATCAAACGTTCTCTATCATAGTGGCAGGAGGTAGGCCCATACGTCAAAGTTCATACCTAATATGCGGTCGACTGTACTTCTAGTAAAGGGTTTAATATAAAAAAATATAAAAAAAAAATGTAAATTTCAGATTTTCAATAATCCTTTTATTGTATTTGATAACCTAGCGACTTGTTCTTTACAATTTATGTTTTCACATAGAGTAAATAAATACTACATAAGTTTTAGCATCAAAAACATCTTTTTTCAGAACAACACAAAGACAGCGTTTCATTAAATAAATATAGTTAATGCTGTTATTAAGCTTAATACAATATTTAATGGCATACTACAAGTGGTAACGGTAAAAGGTGTACAGAAAGAACGAATAGGTAATTAATGGGTATTGATTTATATAGGTAAATTGTCTGAGTTATGCCTAATATTTATACACTATATTAGTTCTATTATTAATGATAATTTAGTTATTTAGTTAACAGAAGATATATTATAGGTTAATATTAATACCTTAGCACAAAACAGCTAGCTCATGGTAACGTAAATGCGTTAGTTAGACACTTTAGGTAGTTTACTAATTGTACTTTGTTTATATTATAATTACCATTGTCATGAAATGATTATTCAAATGTAATATAACACAACAAGCAATACATATCGTCATTGCTAATGATTAATATTTACAATCATTGAAGTATAATAAAAACAGGACTGTTCTCAAGTAATGGACCCTTGGATGGAGTTTTGATTGATACACTTTTATGGCCCAGGAAATAACGTGCTGAGAGAGCTATCTAGTTAAGAGGTGCGAGTTATATAGAAAACTTTTTAGCTATTAAGAAATGTTTTTAAACGTTGCAGAATGTTACTAAATGTAGTTAAGGTGCGTTAGGATAAAATCGGCACCGGGGAAAAAGTACAAGTCAAATATCTTACTAAGTAAAGTATATTTTTTATGTCAGCTACATTGTGGACGTCATCTTGTTTCGTACCTACTGCCTTTTTATGCTAATCGCTACGGTAAATCAGACGTGTAGTAGGTGAATTTAAAAAAAAGGTAACATAGTCCCTTTTATTTTCATTTGCGTATTGCTCGAAACTATTGCTTATTTCGTTATTATTTTTCTGAATACAAAGTTTAGGGTACTAATAGCCAGATAGAATTTATCAAAATAGTTGTAAGGTTTCTCTAGACTGTAATCCGTTCACCGCCCTCGCAAGTGAAGATCAGATAAAAATAATTTGGTCTTTGCCCATTTAAAGAAAGGCAGTGGTTGTCAAACCACTATGAGAAAGAACAATTGTTTTTTTTGAGCAAAGTTCTTGTTTGGATGTATAAGTATTTTAAATCATTAAAAGATATTTCGGATAGGTAGTAGCGCACTTGATTTGATATTGACATTGATGAATACTGCAGCCGAGAAATTTTTCTTTGTGACATTTTTCCACTCAGTCAAAAAATCATCCGGTATTACCCCAACTCACCCTAGCTGTTTTAGAATGTATCTCAAATGTGCGCATTGATGTGAAAGCACGCTTAGAGTGACTCTAAGAATTATAATGATATTAAACGATAAAATAATTACATTCACTAATAATTACAATTCTTCACCTTGACATGACCGTTAATTATTATGATACTAGTAACCCTGAACTGTATTGTCATACGCTGCTATATTACATGAGTAAGTGTCAATTAAGTTAAGGTTTTATTTTATCGCCAATATGGCAAAATGGTACCGTTTATATTTTTAACAATAAGCATACAGCTTATATTCTTTTTATATGGAGTGAAAATAATCATAAAAATAATAGTGGGAAGTCTTCTAGTTAATAGTGTACAAAATGATGAAGTTCCATGAAATAAGCTTACTTGATATGATAATTTATTAAATTATTTTTCTCAGTTGTTGATAAATAAATTAGTTACGTGAATCGAATGGAATGCTGATTGATTGAAATTAACAATAATAATGACGGATGCTTTTTTAGGCGAAGAATAACAAATCCAACAACTTCTTATTCATAAGCTACATAATTAATTGTCATTGATATAGAAATGCAGAGTTAACACGATGTCTGACTTGCAAGCAATACAAAGGCAACGATAAACAAAGAAGTTTTGACCAAGGTGTACAGATAAAGCTGTGTAGTCAGAAATGGTCAAATATAGCAGACCTGTAAAAATACGTTTACTAGTATATGTATATTATTCTAAACCTTCTTCATTTATACACACAAAACGCTTATGAAACTACAACATACTATGTTTAATTACGGTCAAGAAGGCTTTTTAATTCTTGAAGATTGAATAAGCATATTCAATATAGTATATTCAGGCCCTTTTTATATCGTATTTTAAACCATTAAAGTAATGAATTTTTTGATTGCTTTAAACACTGTGTCGAACACGACACTAAAAATATTTGTCCTAAACAACGTCAATAATTTAATCACTCTATTAAACCCTATTAGAAATGGACAAAGGCTTCTGTTGGTAATATCTCGCTCGGCTCGTTTCGGCTGTGAGTGCTCAATCCTATTTGTAAAATACGATTATGTATACAATACATCAATGCAACTTACTGTGATAGCAAAGACCATTTTATGCAAATATTTGTAAACTTTTGTAAGAACACCTCAAACCAATAAATTAAAGAAAGCCTTTTTAAACTAGTAGTATTTGTTTAACTATACCTACAAATGTAATCTAGTATACCTTATAAGTAATAACATATCATTAATTAATACTTAATTAAAATGATCATGTTGAAAAAGATCGCCTGTCTCAAATAAGACTTGCAGCTACGCATACCACTACTATCAAGACATTAATTAAACCTGCAAAATTTTACAATACTTGATACTAATGTATTTATAGCAAAGTAAATAACATTCGATGGATAGTTAGCATCAGTTTGTTCGAAATTTATTCATAAGGCCACATACGCACTATGTCGTAACAGTTAAGTCAAGCAGTCGATATGATGGTAACTAGCTGTTCCCAAATTTTTAACGTTTGGTTACTATCGTATTCAGTTGTTCCAACTCGATCGTGACGACATTCTGTCGCTTCACGGCAGTTGCCTTGTTAATTGCACATCAGTCGCCTTTTTTATTTTAAATAGGTTCGCTCTTGATCCCAATAAAGCCCGAGGGTCAAGACAGGATCCACCATGGAACGAGCTAACCAAAAAGGAGCCTATTCACCCCTGGCTTTAAAACGGATGGGTTATAAGTACTCGGAAATACAGATGAAGATGAAATTTAAATAGTTATTACTTTTTAAAAAGACTGAAACAGAACCAAGTAAAGAAAAAAAGGGTACATCCAATGATAACTCTAAAATAAGTTAAATACGAGTAAATGGGAATGATTCAATTTTGTTTCTGTATTTTATTGATTCAAAACTTAATTAGTGCTTAAGTTTAATATATATTTAAACTTATAATGTTTAATATATAATTGAAGGTATCCTTAACTTATATATCGTCGAAATCAAAGCTGCCTTGAGTGTTTTTAGACAAATTAGTGCTTATAGTTGGTGATGCAGATGGATTTATAACTTGATCATCATTTCAAATTGCTAGTCGTAGTAGATGCACCTAAATTGTAATAATCATTATTACATGTGAAATTTCATGCTCTCCCTATAAAATGGTTTTAATGGTACGCTTAACATAGACCCATTATTGCCACGGTGTATTTCTTTTAATTTTTTAGATCAATGCCAGAATACCCATTTATAGTTCTTAAAACATAACTTAATTAGAATGACAGCTGTCAGCAAAACTCATGATAGAACCTTGTAAGGACGTTTCGAATTAAATTGATTTTGACACACGAAATTCATTAGTTTATAATGGAGTAAAAATATATTTAGTACAGTGTTTTCATTAAACATATTTTCTAATACTATTGAAGTTTCCAAAACAAACAAAATCTCAAAAAAAATCAGTTAACATAAAATAGCTTTATTATTTATGACGTCTTTACAAGGTTACGTCGCGTCACGAAAATCTTAGAGATGAGACACATCGATAGAAGTTAATTAATTAATTATTGTGATAATCATTTCAATAATTGTTTACAAAAAAGACAATTACTTCCACATTCATATTTTTTTTATATTGGTGCCGCCGCTGCCCCGCCATTGTATAACAGATGACAAAGCTGTCAGACGTTTGACGTTAGTACTGACTGGTTAGTACGAGTGCTGAAGCCTTGTAAACGCTATGTATTATCCAGTTTCTTTCATTGTTTTGGTTATTTAACAAAAACCATGTTGTTAAAGTTAGTTATTGTTTTTTGTTATTACTGTTACATTTTTGTTTTTTGTTATTACTGTTACGTTTTTAGAAGTTTTTAGAAGTTACGTGTTGAGAAGATGCCAAAACGAATAAAAAAACTGTTTTAAACAGTGAATCTCGCGAGTTTGTAGTACGCTTGCGTGAGTACCAAAATGGCGTTGTTTTGTCACAAGTAGATGACAGAGTTGCTGATGCTCTTGGAATTGGAAGGGCTACTGTGTCGCGCATCAGAAAAGAAAAATATGGAGAGTCATCTAAGGATGAAAATGCCCTTTCTATTCTTAGTAAGAAAAGGAAGAAAAAGTGCCCAATTACGAACATAGATTTTGACGCCGCAGCTATTCGCAACCACGTGTACGGGTATTACACACGTGGTGAATTGCCGACTTTGTTGAAGTTAAGTGCATCGCTAAAAGAATCTAATTTTTTTATTGGCAGCCTGCCCTCGCTGTCATCTATTTTGAAAAAAAATGGATTCACTTATAAAAAATGCGACAAACGAAAAATTATTATGGAACGCAGTGACATCGCAGTAGCACGTATCGATTTTTTGCGAAAAGTAAAAGCAATTTCTGATTGGGATAAAGTGGTGTTTCTAGACGAAACCTGGCTAATGGCATATAGCCATCATACTGTTAGTAAAACTTGGACAGAGGATAAAAAGAATCGACAGCAAAAGCACCCGAAGGTAAGGAACAGCGATTAATAATTTGTCACGCTGGCACTGCAAACGGTTTTGTGCCCAATTGTTTGTTGGTATTTAAATCTGTGAAAACAACCGAATACCATAACGAAATGAATTTCGAAAAATTTCTAGAATGGTCTGTCAATATGTTGAATAACCTAAACGAACCACATATAATATTAATGGATAATGCGCCCTATCACTCTGTGCAAAAAAATAAAGCTCCCACAACGAGTAACAAAAAAAAAAAAATTATATTATGGCTTCAAGCTAATGGAGTGCCAGCCGATGACTCAATGTTAAAGCGGGAGCTGTTGCATTTGGTGGGAGCACATTAACCACGTACACATATTTACGTTCTTGATGAGATGGCTAAAGAAAGGGGACACACAGTTATCCGATTGCCGCCATATCACTGCCAGTATTATGCGATAGAATTGATATGGGCTCAAGTAAAAGGCAAGTATATTTACGTAATGTACCTAAGTATATTTTAATCAGTGTACATTAAGTTACGCTAAACCAGTGATAATTATATCTATTCACGAAAATATACATGTTTTGCTCTAAATCTTTTAAAATATACTTTCACATAAAGTGGTCTACCTTACTTAGGTATATAAAAAATTTACTTACTGATTAGGATGTATTTGCATTTAAATAAAGGCGCAATGCGTTTCAATATGGAATAATAAACAAAATGTTTGACAATCAAAATAACTTGTTTTTAAGCTACTTTTTATTTCAGGTTAAAAGACATAATATCACCCCACCCTTCACAGCTAATTAAATGTTACAATTATTAACATCTGAATGTGAGCATATTACGTCGGACGATTGGAAGAAAGTTATTAACAAAACAAGAAAGATAATTGCGAATGATTGGGAACGTGACCTCCGATTCGATTCAATATGTGACCATGAATTTATAACAAACCTTCAAGAACTTTCTAGCGAATCAGATTCTAATAATGATGAAATAGATTTGGCATCCCAAATCCCAATCCCAAAACACTATTACGTCAATAAATGTGTATTATTTATTACATGTGTTTCATTTTATTAACCCTTATACATATGAAATGTCCCTTTCTACTAAAATTATTTAAAAAGGCATATTCTACAACCAATCCAATATTTTAATATATTTTATCGATATCGATGAATATTAACTGGCGATTTCTGTCCCCGCACTAGCCACGACACTTTGACAGCTGTCATTCTAATCATGTTACGTTTTAAAGACTGTAGTATGCCAAATTATCATCAAATAATGCCAAAGATGGTAAACAACTTTAAAGAAGGATACATGTATCCTCTTGCTCTTGCCAGGTGCTCTTGGTTATCCAATTTATCTTATTTATTATCTAGAAATTTGACATATATCTATATTGGCCATAGTCTTCATGATCCTACCATGATCTATTAGCGCGATGCAAGTTCGATTGTCAAAGCGTGACACCGCTATACGCAGACTATAGTGGCGTCTTTCTTTAACAGCTGAATTTAAATCGCCTCAGCAGGTAAATGGTGATCTATTGCGGTATCTCTGCGTCTCTGAGATAAAATTATTGAGCTCATTATGTAATTTTTTTTTTATTAAAAGAGGTACATACGAATTCAATAAAAAAGGCAGTAGATTTTTACACGGTATTGCTGTTTTTGCGCCTGAACCAAATTGCTGTTCTACTCGTTCTTTTTTAGGCATCTCAAAGTGTGTCCACTTTGTTGATATCTCTGTAGCTGTAATAGTAAGAAGAAGTTATTGTAATGTTTATCAACATTTATGAGCAAAATGTAGTGTACTTAACAAAAACATTTCCTTTTCCAAGTGTGAAAAAACATATAGTCATATGTCAATAACAAATAGTTAATAACTTGTATGTTTACGCAAAGCTTTTTATTCGATATTCACATGGAAGCAACAAGCTTAAAAATACCTAATATTTTGTCTGCTTAAGCTCTCAAAATACTACTATCAGATAACTTATTAATTTAGTTTTACTAAATCAGTCTAATCACTTTTATTTATTTTTGAGTAACTTACTAATAAATTTTTAACTGTTTGTTTAAAGAACGACATTATAATTTGAGTATAGGAATATCAACCATCAGCAAAATAATCAAAGAAACGTGTTCTGTTATGAAGTAGAACTGAAGATCTATTTGTCCGAAAAAGAATGGAAGAAATAAGCTTTTAACACTAAATATACCGTAGTGCCTCGGCGCGTTATAATACCAGCACATAAGTATTATAAAACAGGTTAAAATTATTTTTATGTTTTTAACTATAAGAATTGTTTTGTTTTATTTCAGCTGATTCGGAATATCGTTTGACTTACGCTAGTATTAGTTTTTAAAGAAAAGAGCGTAATTTATCTTTTAAAAGAACCCAGATTTTGGAAGAAATTATATGATGGTAGTTTAAATATACCACGGCCCAAGCCATTTCATGAAACTATACAAAAAAATGCCATTTGTATTTGTGGAGGGGAAGCCTTTACATAATTACTAAATTTGTGACGACCTTAAGTTTTTCGTTTAGACATTAAAAAAAATTAGCGTCTAAGCCAAGTCAGAAGGTTTGTTGAATACGCTTTTGGAATCTTTTTCAACAAATGGAAGATCTCACATCAGCCATTGTTTTAGATCTACGTGCAAAAACAGCTATTGAAGTTGTAAAGGCTTTTGTGCTAACATAATTTTATAATAGAATAAGATGTCATTTACTTAGAGAAACAAAGCAGCACATGTATCACAATAAATAAATAGTTAACAGAAAATTATCAATATCTTTCCTTTCCTTTCCTCCCAAAAAACGCAGTAATTTTTTCTCCGTGCAGCTGATTTCAAATCATTCTCTTTATAAATAAAAGTATTTCCCAAATAACTCTTTTTTATTCCAAAATAAATCCAGAATAAACACTTCCGATGTTATATTAGACGCCATCCTAGATACGGCTCCAACACACGCAAGAGTTTGATTATTACACAAACAACCACAAAACGAGCCGAATATAGGTATGAGGGGGCCAATGTGATGAGAAAAACACGTGTAAACTACGGGACTATATTTTTATCGTGGCTGGGATAACAATCGTAACAACAACACATGATTAGTCGTGACCTTTTTTGGTTGTTTTACTACCGTCGTACTAGCTATTTACACTGTTTTGATAAATCTGTCGTCACAAAAAACAAAAATCGTTGGCGACGGTTAATTTAAAAGCGCGTCGAAGCGAAACGTCTAAATTGAAAGCAGCCTAAAGATTGGAATCAAATATTTTTCTATAATATAAACATTTCGGTAAAAATACTGCTTTTACTGCCTTATTATTTTATTATTTTTTTTTGTGTCAGCTTAAAATATATTGTAATTAAAAAGATTATTGTATTATGAGTATCTTCTTGGAAAATAAATAATATTAAAAGTATATAAGTACTAAATGTTGATGCAGATATTTTATTCTTTATTATAGTCGTTATTGTTATAACGCAAGATGATACATAAACAATTAAATAATCATTGCAGAAGATGAAAGGTTAATTATAAAGTATCTCATTGTCAAGAAACAAACTTGTGATAGTCACCAACGTTGCCTACATAAAACCGCACGTCCTCAGGACTACGCGATTACTTTGAGTGATTCTCAGAACAATAAGAGTCATGGTCGTGGTGGTCGCTACAGATTACTAAAATTACGAATTCTCTTATAATCTCTGTATACTCTGAGATTCCAGCGTATAATTAATCTATTTTGTGTTCTACGGTGCCGGTTGGTATATTCATTTACAAAACGGAGAATAAAATATGAAACCGTTCGTGTAGTTTCGTGTATGTCGATCGGAAACGAGAGAAAGGTGTCACTATTAATTACACACGCCATTATTCTAAGAATTATTTATATTTAACTATATTAATCCATGTGTTGTTGGAATAATAATATCTAGCGACGTACCTCGTCTTTTTAATCTCCACATATGAGCAAACATACATAAGCCGTTTTTTCCTTATAACATTAGTAAAGATAAAGTGAACATAAATAATATAATATTATATGTAAATAAATATAAATATAGTGAAATATTTAAACTATGATATTACATTAAATAAATATCCCTTAACTTGCAAGCTTGTCCTATAGTAATTTAATCTGTCATATTCAAAACAAATTATTTGTTAGCTCGCTGCATGAAACACCAACTGATTAGTTAACTTTTTACCTGATTAAATTTTTGGCGTACTACTTTTATTAAAGTACTAGCTGACCCGGCCACGCGTTGCTGTAGAATAAATTAAAATAAAATCTATCCTATGTCCTAAGTTGGAACAAATCCAGCACAATGACAAATAAACATCAAAATCGGATAAGTAGTTTCGGAGTACATCGCGATCTAACACTGTGACACGTAATTTTTAAACATATTTATATATGTAGATAAAACAAAAACAGAATTGAAAACACAGTATATAAACGTTTGAAGTGGCAAAAAAAATCTTAAAACGTTTCCGTGAAACAGGACGAAAACGATCAAACACTGTGACACGTAATTTTTACATAATAAAACAGAAATAGAATTGAAAACACAATATATAAACGTTTGACGTGGCAAAAAAAATCTTAAAACGTTTCCGTTAAACAGGGCGAAAATATAAGTAAATAGCACTCTCGCGTTCTTTTCTCTACCATTG
Source organism: Calamotropha paludella (assembly GCA_927399485.1). NCBI lineage: Eukaryota > Metazoa > Arthropoda > Insecta > Lepidoptera > Crambidae > Calamotropha > Calamotropha paludella. The sequence continues at coordinate 16,026,778 of OV656810.1, read as the reverse complement.
ATGTGAAATAGGTATTTATAATAAATATGTAAGAAGGACACTGTGGTGGTGGTACAGAACAAGTCCCTGTAAGTTCGAATCTTAATTAACTACTATTAAATCACCGTCACATATTGTAGGGCACAGCATTGGCAAATAGTTATTTTTTAAAATATGGTAAAGAACATTATATAAAAGGACAATAAGTTGGTATTATATACTTGATTAGAGATGAGGTGTCACTGAGATGACAAACAGCTGACAAAGATTCATACATACCATGCAGGGTTTTATTACCATTTTTTTTTTGTTTTTTATTATCAAGTCTACTGAGTGTGATATTACAGTTTTCATTGCGTGGATCTATTTGTGTTTTAAAATGCAGTGCAATGCGCAGTACAAACTTTTCGTGTCTGTCGCTTTTAAGATTTTCATTTCTATGCGATTAAGTTTAAATTAGAACATGCTGTACTGATCGAATTGTTATCGATTAAGTTTATTTAGGTATAGAAATTTAATATTTATATTGTGTTTCTTTGAGACAACAGTTTATTATTACGGATAAAAAAACCGTGGTTAATGATATAGATTGAAAAATATATATTTAGTTATAATAGCATTAGTTAGCCAAGTACCTATGTGCATGTTCACCTGGATCCTTTCGCCTCTGCATTTTTGTTCTAATCCAATGTTGACAGTAGCTTCCTTCTAAATAACAATAAGCCGACTGCCTGATCATTTTACGGCCACAAAACGCAGGTTTCTGACAATATCTGAAACAAATATAAAGCGTTTTTTCTGTGTTCATACACATGTCAAAGTTCAACGTTGTTTTTGGGTTTCAATCAAATCCTCAGGGTTTATCCTTAACTACTTTCAGGACCACCTTTTTATTTCTCACACAACATTTTCGTGTTATATGTTGTCACAGGCTTAAAAAAATATTATTGTATACTAGCTGTTACCCGCGACTTTGATCGCGTGAAAATTTAGATGTGTGCATACATGAGAAAATAGCCCACCCCATCTTACTACAACCGTACATTGTATCAGTATAATCTACATATATGCCGCATCCCATTTAAACCGTTCAACCCATTTTGATGTCATTAAATTTCAAACATGATAATAATCTGACTTTTGGTCATAGTGGCATCCAGACATAAATTTATTTTACCAAACAATTACACGCTGCTTTTTCTTATAATTCTTAGCAGCCTGACTGTTGACCATAGGATGATAATGGGCATATTTTTCAGTAGCTGTCCGATTCACCTCGGGATAATTATGGGCATATTTTTAGCAGCTACCCGGTTCACTTTGGGATGATCATTGGCATATTTTTTAACAACTGCCAGAATCACTACAGGATGATTTTTGGAATAATTTTTAGCTGCAGTTTTCATTTGTTTCCTACGAATATTGTATGTGAATCTATTATGTATTTTTTACCTTCCTTGCAAAAAATCACTCACGCCAGATTCTTCAGAAGTATCCGTATTACATTAACTTGCGACTTAATCACATTTAAAGATTTTATTTTAGTATCTTTCGTGGCAGAGCTGTTGATCATATTCGATGAAAAATTCAAATATAATCTATTGATCCGGAAACAGCTTTCGGCAACAAAGCCGTGCAGGGACTCAATGTTGGCTCACTCGCTCAAAACAAATTATGGTTTCATCGTTTTTGATAGATAATAAAGATTTTTGTTTCGGAGTTTTCGAAAATTCAATCTATAGTTTTACAGAAAACGATGCTGAATATGGGATAAAGTTAATTCATATTAAAAATTTTAATAAAAAAACCGTCTTCAATACTGATCTTTGTACCTTTTTCGAAGGTACAGGCGTGAGGTTATGATATGTGATTGTGTAAACAATGCATATTTATGCGATAGCAGCAATCGCGGTTGATTTGCTGTCATTTTTTTTAAGAGTTTCGTTGCCTGTGTATGAAACTTATCATCAGATCTAAATGAAATTTAAATACGACCATTCGGAATAACCCTCTTTCAAACAAAAAATAATTTTGCAAATCCGTCTATATATGACGGAGTTATGCCCGAATAAACCTAAAAAATAAACATCTAAATTGATAACCTCCTCTTTTTTGAAGTTGGTTAATAATTAACTACATTTTCATTTATTTAAATCATGAGTATTTCCTAATAATTTGGAAACCCTACTAATAAAACTATAAAAGATTCAAACAAACTTTGCCACCCCCTTTTACCTACTTAGGGATTGATTTTCGCAAAATCCCGTCTTACTGAGCACCTACGTCCTAAAAAAACTCCCATGCAAAATATGAGACTCCTAGTAGGTACTTGTAATTTCTAAGATTTCGTGATGAACGAGTGACCTTACGCTGGGATACATGTTCAAATCACGGTGTTAATAAACCTAAACGAGATACATTTTTAAAGTCCAAAAATAAGACAAATACGAAAATTATTTAGTATCGTTTACAGCATTGACAGTCAAATCAAGAAAATTATCCCTAATCAAAGACATTAATGAGGTGTACGTATATCAGCAACTAAACAATTACGTGACTGCTAGACTAATAATGTAACTTTCGACAAATATATATCAGTCTGTCACGGAAAAAAACAATTACTAACGTATATAAATTTCAGCTTTTTTAGGCTCACAATGGATGCCGAAAACCAATATAGAATAATGACGCCGTCTCTTTAAGACACATACGATTATTATAAATAAGTACACGTAGCTAAAAACGAAAAAGACATATTTTTGTTTTTATCATATCATCGTTGAGCGTGCAAATCCAAGTTAGAGCAATTGCTAAATATCACATATTTACAAAAGTAAGAAAAAATTTACAACAATTTGACTATTTAGACATGTTTTATAGTATTTGATCAATACTTTTGCGCTGATGTAGGATATATCAAACTGATTTGACTAGATCTTTTTAACGCAGTGACAATATATGTTATAATGTTATTTGCCCTTGGCATCCATTGCAAGTTTTATTTTTTGATGATGACATTATTGAGCAATGAAATCTATTAATAAATTGAATTTTATACTTTAATTGTGGTTTTAGATTCAGCGAAGGTAACAAAATAATATTCACAACATACCGCTTCACTTTAAAATGTTGCTATATCTGCAGACCCAATGATGCCTTAATATTAGTGTGGTAATGGTGATAGTTGATAATCAATTGGTTGCAATAAAAATTAACAATAACACAGTGCACTCACATTAACCAATCGTGCGAGACACCGGTACTCCACGTTAACGTCCGTATGCGAGAGGTCTTACTAGCTGGACGGTTGAAATTTACATCCAACGATACTAGACACTGATAATTCACACAAACACGGTATAACAGGGGTCTTTATCACTGGTTTCATCGGAGCACTGCGCAAAGACTGCTATACTGATTGACGAACGATCGATTTGTTTCTATAAACCGATTATGTAAGTCGATAGTCAATCTCAAAATGGATGTAATCCATATTTCCAAAAAGTAAATTAAAGAGTAAAATACACAACACTAATTGAATAAACGATACCAGTGTATTAGGAAATAAAGTAGTTTATAATCACGAATCAAAAAGCAACATCAGTTTGTCCTTATGTTAGAGAAAATGAGATATATCGATATCGACAAACTTCACTTCAATCGTGCGCGAGATATCTCAAGTAGCGCATGTTAGGCCGGCAAGTCTTTCTTCGCCTCCATCGGGCATTTCAAAATTGTCGACCCCAGTCCTTTCTTCTTCCCCCTTCTCCGATATCGCTTGCCTTAGAGCCCAAAACAATCATCTAAATCTTATATACTCAGGCACAAATGCTTATTTTTGTACACGCAAACAGTTTCCCCTAGCATAACATGGTGTTTGAATGGCTACACTCAGTGTAATCTATACACGTATAGAAAATGCATGGCTCAAAGAGCTATTTTTAGACCGTAAAGAGTGACAAAAAACAAAATGAGTTACTTAATTTGTGATAAACTCACATTTGAATATCCATTCCCATCAGCTCATCGATGTATCTTCTATTCTTAAAAAAAAAATCCATGTTTGTATGTTGGTTCCCTATGCATTTCGAAACCATTGGTCAGATTATGATGAAACTTAGTTATTCTATGCATGCCAGGAAAGGTTTATTATATAGTCAGAAAAAAAGATCAACAAAAACGAAATTTGCAAAGCATGCCGGCTGCAGTTAGTTATTTAAAGAAATAAATTGCTTTTAAAACCTCTTATAACATTACGTCTAATGTTACAATTCTTATACTGGTTATTCTTCGTATAAATTTATAATTAATACCCACTATTTTATTTATAAGCAAGTTGTGGTAATGGACTTAAATTATATAAATACGCTTATTCCTTCTAAAACAGCGCAAGCGGTATCGCTGAGAATTTAATCTTATACATATTGTATGCGTTCAAATGTGTAGATATTCATTGTGAGTGAATACTTTAAAATATTAAATTTGGCGTCAATCTTAAAACTGATTATAATAAAGGAATAATGATTGAGGACCCTTAAATGTTATTAACTAGTTCAAGGACGGACTGGTGACTGAATTAAGTAAAATAAGAATATGCTTGGTCTTAATTTTAACAAAATACCTTCTTCTCACTGTAGTACACCTTCTTGAACACGAGCTCCAAGCACTCCACGGAGAAAATCCTCTAAATTTCCTTTGAATCTCATTTGAATCAAGTTGCTTCCTTTGATAGTCCTGTAGCAAAAACAAGATTATAAATAATAAATATGGTTAGCATTTTTCTTATTGTTTGGGCATCCAGTTTGGTATTAAAAGGTATATTATAAACATTTATGAATTTGTCAAGTTAATTATGTGCACAAACTCTCAAAGGCCTATTAGGCCTTAAAAACCTCGAAAGATAAAATTACTTTATTAGCCTTAGTTAAAATTGATTTTATGACCGATTCGCTGAAAGACAAAATATTATACACAAACTTGAAAATTATTTTGCTTATATAAATTTATTTGATTACAGTATATTTACTTTTAATTTAAATATGGGCTACGAAAAAAAGTATTATAATTTCTTTAGATTTTTACGTTTATAACGCTCAGATGTGTTTAAATAAAACATTGAAAAAAGAATTTAATGAGCAAATAATTATACTAGATTTAAAAAATCAAAAATCCCACGTTTTTCAATGTCCTAAAAAGAATAAAATAACCCTGCGGGGCAAAGCGAGGGGCCACTCAAAACGTGGGGGCGCATATTACTAAGAGGAGATTTTAAAGAGATGAATGACATGCATTGATGCCGATTATTGTAAAGATGCGCCCCCACGTTTTGAGTGGCCCCTCGCTTTGCCCCGCAGGGTTATTTTATTCTTTTTAGGACATTGAAAAACGTGGGATTTTTAGATTTTTTAAATCTAGTATAATTATTTTATTCTTTTTAATTATTAACTCAACGAAGTAACCATGTGTTACGCAACAATCGGATAAGCCCCATACAAAAGTGAAAGTTGCCGAAAGTGGACCTGAAAGTGCATCTGGAAAGTTGAAAGTTGCTTTAGAGTGCATTGTCATCGGGTTCTGAACTATCCTGAAAGTTTCAGCTTTCTAGCTTATCGGAAAGTGCCTCAAATTTAAGTTGCAAGATTTTGCCCGGACAGACAAACAAATAAGAAAAGTGAGATAAGAGAAACGTGGTAAAAAAAGTACATGTAAGCATTGAAGAATTTAGTCGTTCTAATTAACCTCTCGGTGGCATAGTTGGTAGCGCAGTCGACCGGATAGCGAAACGCGTATCAAAGTATGATTAACCATTAGTAACTTTTCCTGTTAATGTTATTGCTATCACCGTGGGTATTAGTTGTTAGATAGAACTTACTGCAATATCAACTGCAAATTGATATAAAAACTACAACATTAATTTCAATATTACTTGTCTTGTTTAAATGACGAAATTTAAACTCCCATTGACATTGTCTTAATTATTTTTGGCCAACTTAAAGTTTTCCATAGACCATTGAAATAGCTAAAAAAGTAGCGACGACCGTAACTTAAAATTTATAACCATGGCGGTCAGATACAATTATATGAAAAATAGGGCTTTGAACAATTATTTTTATATTGATGATACTTTTACCTTAAAGCTAATCTGGCGTAAAGCGAATACGCCATAAAGCGAATAAATGATAAAATAAAAGAAATCAATTTTAATCATAAATAAAATACATATTTTTCTAAGAACAATATTTACTTTATACTAAGCACTTTGGAAGCTTTTTTTTCGACCTATAATTCTAGCTATATAAAAGCAACAATATTTTTAAAATTCCAACGTTAATAGACTATGAAAACATCAAAAATTAACATTATTTTTTATTAACTTAGGGTTTATGACATATGCACATAAGCTTTAAGTTCAAGTCCTGTAGTTGTATGGATATATTTATTTCGCATCCAACTAGCTTAATTTGTCTTCCAAAAAACCACTAGACTAGCCTTTTTGAAAAAAGCTAGCGGTCCAAATGGTTCTGCAGAAAGCAAATCTGATGCTAAGGTCATTCAGTAATACGGTAACTTTCTTTATAGCTCACACCGTTGGAGATAGGAATATCCAGAAATGTGTATTATAACCACAACATACTTACACTTTCATTATTATATTGAATAATCGTACCTATATAAATTGTGGGAGATACCAGAAATATTGACGCTTGTCGACTGGTAGTTTAGGTTTTAGATGTCAGAAAATAAAAAATATTAAAATGTCGAAGACATGTTGTGGTATATTGAAGAGTCGATTGCCTGGCTGCCCTATTGAATGACTTAAATGTCATTAAGGGCGGCGCATTGGTTTAATGGCGCCGTTTAGTAAAAAGGCTAGGCTGTAAAATGGATGACTAACTATGACGATCAAAAGAGCCGTTTTTCCATACAAACGGTTTCCCCTGCTTCATCCCTAATTAAATCAATATTTTTGTTAACTAAATCTATGGCCACTACTACCATGTTTTTTGTTTTTGTTTTAAATTAATTATTTAAAGAGATATAAACCTTCAAAACTGTACAGATTAGCTCTATGTTTCCACATCCAACAAACAAATTTCACAGAATAATGTAAAACAAAAACTAGTCTTTCTTTTCTTATTTTTGATGAAAAAAGTAAAAAGTAATCGGTCCAGTTTTGATGGAGGAAATAGAGACTATGAAACGCTGTTTTTGTCTACTTCTCAGCGCTCTACGGAGGGAGGCTCGACGTTACACTCTATTCCAATTACGAAATCCCTTTTGACACTTCTTAGAACGTAACTCTGCACCTTTCGTATAATTTGAAATAATATTTTTTTTTCTTCATAGTCGTAAATAATCATTTAAAAAGATACACACTCAATCTAAATTATTATACAATTAATACACGCAATCAACATACTTATTTTATTAGGTTTTAGACATCGTGTTTAAAATAAATAAAACTTTAAAAGATAATAATATTTTACTGCAGTGTTGCGTTTACGTTCTATAGTTTTATTTTTACTTTTTTACATAGTGACGTGACTAAAAGAATCATATAAAATCGATAATAGACAGATTCTTTTCACGAGTGAAGATCGTCAATACTACGTCCACCTCGCGGGTCGTGACCCGCCATTTTGTTTGTCTCTTCAGTACGAGTGCAGATTCCTTGTATATGTTACGCGTGTTCAGTTTAGTTGATTTTGTGTTGTATTTTTATTTCGTTCTTGTTATTGTAGTTGTTTGATAATTATGTCGTTGTTATTGGGTTTTGTCTATTATTTCTTTTGTTTTGTTTGTTTTTATAAATACTATGGCCGAAACTGAGACCTCTAAAAGAACAGTGTTGAGCAGTCAAGCGCGAGAGTTTGTAGTCTGCCTACAAGATTACTTTGAAAGAGAGTATAAGAATGGTGGTCCATTGTTGCCACTTTCACAAGTGTCTGACCGAGTAAGTGCAGCTCTCCGTCGAAAAACTGTTTCCCGAATAAGTAAGGAAAAGATTTAACGGAAGATAATAAATTAAAATCGCTTTTTACGAAAAAAGTTAGAAGATCAATAGTTACACATATCGACAATTTTGATAACGACGCCATTAGCAACCATATCTGTGGCTACTATAGTAGGAACGAATTGCCGACTCTCGATATATTGTCAAATACATTACGAGAATCTGGACTGTTTCACAGCAGTAGAACTTCATTGTGGAGGATTTTTAAAAAAAGTTGGCTTTTTTTATAAAAAATGTGATAGACGGCGGATTTTGATTGAACGTAGAGATATAACTTTAGCCAGATGTAATTTTCTAAGATCAGCAAAGTCCATTGCCGATGGAATAATGTTATATTTCTATATGAGACGTGGCTAAACGCTAATCATACAGTTGGCAAGATATGGACAGACGACACTCCTCACTCCTCCACAAAAGTACCTAGTGGCAAAGACGATATGGGTTTCATGAAGGGATTTGTTCCGAACTGCCTCTTGGCGTCGTTTAAATCTAAGAAAACTGTGGAATACCACGAAAAAATGAATTTTGTTAAATTTAAGGAATGGTTTTGTACCTTATTGACCAACTTGAATGAGCCATCGACGATCATTATGGATAACCGTATCATTCAGTATAAATAAGTAAGCCTCCAACTTCTAGCAGGAAAAAAGCCCATATTGTGAAATGACTAAATGACAATAATATTGTTGCTGACATATCCATGTTAAAGTTGAGCTGCTGTATTTGGTTGTTATAAATAAGCCAGCTAGACCAAAATACGTATTGGACGAAATGGCTAAGGAAGCCGGACACAATGTAATACGCCTTCCAAATGCCATTGTCAATACAATGCCATAGCACTGATTTGGGCGCAAATTAAAGGTAAGAATTTAAACATATCTTTTTTATAATTTATTTTTACCTATTTTAACATTTTATCTGTTGCCATATTAACACGCAAACCTTTATTTTAGGTTATACAGCCCACCGTTTACTGCAAAAAAAAATGCTGTCATTGTTGAAATAAGAAAATAGAAATTTATTTATTTGCCTTTTGTAGTGAGTTGCAAGAAGCTTGTAATAGAGTTACTGCCGCGAATAGGGAAAGTGTGGTTTTACGAACAAAAAATTTGATTTTCTCTGATTGAGACAGAGACATACATATCGATGCCGTCATAGATAACCAAATTATCATAAATACAGTGGATTCTGATGAGGGATGAGGGTGATGACGACGATGCCGACCATAAATATCGAATTCGGCTAGTGATGATGAATAAGTTCCATCTTGATAAAAATATCATGTAATTATTATAATAGAAAAATACTAGAAAAAATCGACTCGGGTCGCAAGTGAATTCTCAGGTGGGAATCGAACCCGCAACCTTTGGAAATCCGGTTCAATGCTCGATTGACCAAACATTTGTAAAAATGTTTCTTTCGATTACGAGAGGATGTTCCTCTCATTGATGAAAGAACGCTGGCCTACAGCGTAAAATCAGGAAGGTACTAGAAAATTTCGACGAGTGTTTGCGAGGCTCGGTGGCTCAATAGGGAGAGCATTGGACCGGATTTCCAAAGGTTGTGGGTTCGATTCCCGCCTGAGAATTCACTTGTGGCCCGAGACGATTTTGCTAATCCTTTTTCTGACAATACAATTTTAGTTTGTTCGTAATAGTAATCGAAGATCAATATCGTCGAGTATCAACTATAGCGGTACTTCACTAGTGCTTGATTATTGACATCTGTCAAATGGGATTTCGTAATTGGAATAGAGTTTGCGAAGGCGGAATAACAGGTAGGTATACACTTTGTGACGTAACATGTATGAGATTATTTATTATTATTCTAGTATTGCTCATCGATATCGGTAGCTTAGTAAGTATATTTTGCGAGAAGTGCATTTAGCAGATTATTGTACTGTTTTTAAAATAAAAAATTCTCGACAATTATGTTCTTTTTGTGTTTTTTTTTTCAATTTCTATAGTTAAATTCTAGTCAACCGACAGGACAGGTAGGTATAATTCTTGAGTGTTACTTTATATAAGTAATTATTTTATATACTTCGTTTGATATATATTTTTTTGTGTTGTCCGATGATGATTCGTACTACTCCGCCTGTGATGACAGTTTCTCTTCTATATCTAGCATTCATTCCCAGTCTGTACCTGATACATTGAATGCACGACTCGCTAGAGTCATTCATAATACACCCTATGGTTTTAATGTATGCCATATTAATGCTCAATGCATACCCTCTCATTTCTCTGATCTCTTAGACACCTTTTCTATTTCCTCTTTTCATGCCATTTTAGTCTTAGAGAGCTGGTTTAAGCCCTGTCTTTCCTCTTTTTCTTATTCACTTCCCGGTTATATTCTGATTTGAAATGACATGCCAGTACGGTCGTGGTGGTGGGTTGGATATCTACCTGCGTGGTGGAATAGAGTACAAAATTCTAGCATTTTCTTCATCACGTTACTATGATTCGTCTGAATATATCTTCCTAGAATAATCTTTCAAAGAAGCCAAAACGGTTCTTGGAGTTGTTTATTGTCCGCCCACGGTAGACTATTTCTTCGAACTCGAGTCTTTGCTCGAACTGCTTTCTTCTGATTATAGACATCACATAATCATGGGTAACTTCCATACTGATCTTTTAAGTAATACTCCCCTAGCCCTTAAGTTATCTAACATTATCAAGTCTGTCAATCTCTCTATTCTGCCTTCGAGTCCTACGCATTATAACTCCAGTTCGCATGACACTTGGATTGATCTAATTATAACTTCCTCCGAAAATGTTTTAAACCATGGGCAGATACCTGCTCCCGGACATGTCTCAAGACACAACCTTATTTTCCTGCAATATCGATTGAGGCCACCTAAACCAAAACCTACGAATGTCTGGATGCGTAATTTTTTTCGGATTGATCTGAATATGCTGAAAACGGATGCGGAAAAACTTTTGCTGCTATACTTGGTTCATCTACAATTGAAGATAAAGTCTCCAATTTAAATCAATGTTTACTTCATCTGTACGATGTCAGGAGAAGCAGTTCGTGTATAATGACCACCTGCTTTGTGGATTAATAAGGTGTTTTTGTGTCAATGAGCCGACGGAATCGCGCGTTTCGTGCCTATAAGCGTGACAGAAAGGAGACGAAGTGGTGTCAATACAAAAATGTACGTAACCAATGCAACCAATGGTTAAGGGCTGCAAGCGCCAATATTTTCACGAAAACGCTACTGATTGTTCCTCGGCTAATATTTGGATGTTTTTTCCATCCCTTGGCTTGGGTAAATATTCCCGCAACGCGTGAAGATGCGTTGCGGGAATATTTATCATCGTTTTCTGTTGATGACTTTAATAATATTTTTTCTTCCACTTCGTCTTTAAATCCTTTCACTAAGGCCAATACCATCAGAAACATCACCTCCAGGGCCCCGTTACTCTCGGAATCCTTCCCATTTGCTCCAGTTACACTTGATGAAATTAGAAACATATTTTTTTCAATAAAATCCAAAGCAGTTGGTTGTGACAATGTAAGTAGGATCACGATTGTCACTATTTTGGATCAAATCCATCCCGTCGTTGTGCACTAAGCGCAATATTAATTTCTCTTTTGAGAAATGTGTATTTCCCAACACCTGGCGTACAGCATCCGTCACTCCTTTACCAAAAAACTCTTCTCCTCAACATTTGAATAACTTTAGACCGATATCTATCCTTCCTTTCCTTTCCAAAATTTTGGAAGCAATGGCTCACAAGCAAATATCTTTTTCAATTACTCCAAACATCTTCTAACTCCTTTTCAATCTGGATTTCGCCTTGGACACAGTACAACAACTACTCTTCTTAAGGTTACTGAGGACATACGAGTAAGATTAGGCATTGAGAATCGGTTGGTCACTATCATCGTTCTCATCGATTTCTCTACCGCTTTTAATATGGTAGACCACGTTATCTAGCTTGCTATTCTAAAGTCTCTTAATTTCTTCCCACTGGTATTGGACTGGCTCTTTAATTATCCTAATGGTCGTCATCAAGCGGTGGGTGTTAGCCGTGAGGTATCACTTTTAGATCGAGATCTTTTTAGAAATTTGGCAAACAAACGTTGCTAAAACTCATTAAACCACCATTCACATCCAAATAATTCGACCTAAATGCAAACTAAATTAATCATATAACAATATTTAAAAAAAGATTAGATAATTTGTGAACCTAGTTATAAATGTAAGCAACTCGGTATTGTTTTACATACTACTCAAGTGGGGCAGGTGCATTAGAAAGTCTAATTAAAGAACTATTGTGTGCTCTGGAACATTTATTGCTTTGTAACACGCTTAATTAACAATAGGCATGTAAAATAAAAATACGTTTACCTACAGAGAGAGATACGGAGGAGAAATATCTATTAAATATATAAGTATAATATATTATACCAAAAACCTGAAATGAACATCGGTCATACAAATATTTTAACAGTGAATGTGCTCATTTTACTTCTCATAAATTTACAGGCTTATTGTGTCACTTTTGAATGACCAAATATTTTTCATTTAAGCATAATATTATAAAAATACGTATGTGCTCGATGATTAGAACATATTAGTTCTTGCACATCCGCGCAAATGACACATTTGAATAAAACACTTTTTTACGAATTTTGACGCATATTTTATTTTATATTTAATACTGACGTTTCGACACCTTTACAGGAGTCGTGATCACAGGATCCTGCGATTCTTTATACCACCAAAAATCTTAGAAAGTAGGTAATAATTATCATTACTGTGGCAGAATTTTATTTCCAGGATTTATAAGATTTAAAACTTATAAGAATATATGGTATGTCTATAGCGTATAAAATGAATGTCTTCTGACCGGTCTGAAGCTAGCTCATTTCGTGGCTTTGTAAAGCTTTTCGATTTGATTTATTCGAGAAGTTTCACGACACACATATATTACAATAGTTGTTATTAATTTGTCAGAATGTATGTAGGTATTTATTTTAGTTTGATATTGTTCAAATTTACTTCTAGCAAAACCTTTTGTTTCTAGTTTTTCAGAATAAGTGCACTACGCCAGACTGCAGATACAGAATGTTTTAACTTTTATTTGAACTATTTCATAGGGTTTGCATATTTTTGGACAAATAAAATTATTATTATTACCCTTATGATGACAACAGAAAAAGCCTGGGGTATATGTAGCGTACAAATGACAATAGTAGTATAATTGCGCCAATACCACCACTTTTAAATTTGGGTTCTAGCCTCCTTTACAACATATTAAAACCTTAAATAGTAAACAAACATTCGCTATTGTATAAAGAAACGACAAATAAAATAAAAGCATTGCCTCAACTTAGAACGACACAGCTGTGACAAGACTGAATACAATTGTTTTTTTTTAATAGATACAATAAATTAATAAATTTTTAGCATAAATACAATGGTACTTAAAAAATAAAATAAGTCGCAATGTTTATCCTTAACACTATAATTATTTAAACAAACTTAGGGTAAAATAATGAATTTGTAATAATCTCTCTAAACCCTAATCAAACACGCAAGGCAAACGCCACCTTAAATCGTCACTGCAATTATTTCCTTTTTCTTAAATACTATCGCAATATGCATGTCAGGCAACGGGAAAGCACTAGGAACTGATCCGTGCATTACATTAATTAGGAGAACCGAGCATTACTGTTCGTAACCTTTGAGCAATATTTTGATACAACTTGTAATGAGAGTGTGCGACCGTCTTTATTACACCGATTTTAAAATGATCCGTGACATCATTATCGTTTCTTCGGTTTTTTAAGTATTTTTTATTACCTAATGTCTCCACATTCAGCACGACAATGCGCTATTTAACATTCTGAAAGCTAGTTGCTTTTCAGCTACATAAACGTTCAAAATCGAAATGCATGTCAGTCAGGAAGCAGTTTTTTGTCGTAATGATTAAAATGTTACATTACAGGTGAATATTCCTGGTGATAGAAACTTTATGCTTAACCATTTTATGCCTATTTTAAAAAGAACGGACCTTAACCCTCTTTGTAGTAAATTAAAGCTAGCTTGGAGTTAGTTCTTACGATACTACAAACAATAAGCAGCTCGAAAACTTATCATTATATATATTTTGTAACTGGAAGTGATACTTCAAGTAAGTCAATTAAGTTGACCAATTTACTAGCCGCTTAATGTACCTAACGTAGGTACATTTTCTCTATATACTTTTTTAAATTGTGCTCAAAATTCGAATAATAGAATAATATAGATATACTAAAAGACAAACAAAACGATATGATTACCATTTTTATATGTAGATTTCGGTCATAGTTGTGGCTGTCTACATCGTCTCGCATTAATATCCTCGTTCGAGATGCGTGTCTTCGGCAACTGTAAACAATAAAACGATAACAATATAATACAGATCAATAGTTACATGTTATGTTTGTAAACGGTCCAAAATTTCCGGATTGTAATTATGAATTTTAGTTTACGAATAATCGAACTGTTAAGCTATAAATAATATTTGATTACAACATTTGTGTTACAGAACTTCACTTTGTAAAGATTTTCTTGTAACTTAGAAATTTATTTAGTTATTAATTTATATTTTACTAGTGAACAAAGGTGTCTTGACAAACTTATAAGCAACTTAGCTTACAACTGGCCTAATATTTTTTGAATAGTAATAGAATTTAAACGAATAATTAATTAAAACAAGACGTAACTCAATTTGATAAATTAAGTTAATATAAAGAATTTTTAAGTTGGATATAAAAATATTGTAACATGCCTAAAATAATAATAACTGGGTCTATTATAGACACCCACGTGAAAACTCTATGTAACAAATTTGTACAGTGAACGTTTTCTTGAATAGTTATTTATAACTTTAAAATTTCATTGAAAAAGTAAGTAATATTGCATAATTCTGATTAAAGCAATTTCAGTTTTGGTTTTATACAAATAACATCGCTTATAGATTAGATTATAAGATTCATAGTGTACGTACCTATACGTATAATATAAACTTATATAAACTTGTATCTAAATACCTATATTTAGATACAAGTTTATATTATATCTAACTATATTCAATAAAAAATAATCTCAAAAATTAATATAATAAATTTAATTTAACCAACACTGTTATATGAACTTTAAATGAAAGGATAAAAATAGTCAAAGAATTATGCGGTGCATACCTTGCAACTTCTATCCGTAGAGCATCCCCACAAATATAATGACGTAAACAATGCTTTCTTCTTACCCGCCTCCCATTGCGACATGTTCCCCAGCCGCCCCAAGGCGAATAGGATGGCACTTTGAAATGGCCACCTGCAAATAATACCGCCGTTTTATCTCCCCAAATGTCGTACAAGTCAACGATCTCTTTTGATGTGTTTGTGGAATAACCCAGAATTGGTGCTATAAAATTTCATTCCCATAGAAATTGAATTTGATATTTTTGTTGTAAATATGATTAGAATATAAACGAGAGAAACCTATATCATAACAATTTTTAAATATCTATTCGGGAGAAACACTTTTTCAGTATTAAAGATCTTCATGACATGTTGGGAAATATCGAAGTACTTACTTAACATTTATGTTTTTGTGATATGTAAGTTTTAATTTTCTTTTTTCTAGGTTTAAAATGGTAAAGGTACTTTGTTCGAAATTGGAATCCAAAATCACATCATTGCATCTGTGAATGAAATTAGTCAGTGCAACACATTCTTTTATATTAAATGATATTTTTATTAGTTGACTTTGTATTATCATCAATCTATATGATGGGGACTTACTAAGAAGCCTTCTTTATTCATGAATTCACCGTAAGAAAAAAAAGGAAGCATGGTGGTATACTCGTATGCTTATATACCACCATGCCTCCCCAGTATAGATTGGTGCAGATGCGTTTGAGAACAACGACTAAATGTGACTTATGTTATGAAGCAAGATGAAGTTCTATTATTCTTCAGCCATCCGATGACCGAAAATGTTTTTACTACCACTTACATATTTATACGTTTAAATAGACTACACGTACTACAGACAACTTTCTACGCACTACAGACAAAAAAATTAACTAATCGCTTTAAAAAATTTTTTCGACTTGATTTCAGTAGATTTATAATTAATAATAGTAACGTATTTCAAAAATATAAAATAAAAAAATAATTAAAGTTTATGCACAAAGTTATAAGTCAAAATAATCTACGCCGACAACATTAACTTTTTAGGGTGTTCACGCAGTGTGCAAATTAAAATTTTATGCAAATTTGAAGATGGAAATTACAATACATCGTAATTGGTCCGTCCTTTTGTTGTAATAGAAAATAGATCTATATTTAGGTTACAATAACATATTTTTATGTGCATACTCAGACTTGATCAAACCCCAATTAAAATTATGAATTGAATAAAATTGCCCCACACTCAGCTCATAGTTAAACATTGACACTGATTTACTACAGTCACGAATTTTCTTTATTACCTCAATAAGACTCGTCTCCTATATAAGTTGTTTTAAAAATGTATCAGTTATTCCCATATCCTAAATCATGTTATTTTTTCATTAAAAGTAATAAGTGCTCATAAAGAAGCTTTCTGCAGAGAAATTACAGGTGCGAGGTGATATAAAAATATTTTAATAAATTAATTGACAATTCCAAATTATATTTCTTTTTAATAAGAATTACAAATCCAAATATGTTTTGTAGAACATGTATGGATGAGAATTTCAAGGTGAAAATTTCTGCCTAGCCGTTTATTTTAAATGTTTATTTTGAATGTTTGAATCATACATGACGAACAGCTGATTGGCTAACAACACAGATTGCGTCTGTCACAACGATAATCGGACACAGACTATATACAAGCAGCCATAGACTACAAGACACAGATTACTTAACTTACATTCCGCAGACTAGGGTGTTTAAATTATAATTGAATACTAATAATAAATCGATTAAAATATCGATATTACATAATATATATTATTACGATTTATAAAATGGATTACAACGTAACATTCCGAAGACCACAGAAATGCAGTTCGTTAACAGATATTTCACATGATAATTCATCATTATTGGATACAACTATGATGAGTTTACCGGATAGATCTTTTCAAGGCAGTTCGACACGGAGCCACGAGCAATGTGTTGAGACAATAAATAAACTTACTACAGAACTCCAAAGCGCTCATGAAGAAATTGATAAATTAAACATAGATAATCAAAAGCTAAATAAAATAATTGAGAAGTATGGAAAAGTCATTGAAACTTACAAGAAAATAAACATACTTGAACCAGTTGTTAAAACACCCAAATCCAACCGAAAAAAGAAACAGGAAATCTCAATTAGCCCGTCACCGGCACAAATTAAAATACCGTCCTGTACTTCTGACCCCAGCAAACACTGCCCGAAAAAAACAAGCTTTCAACAAGACGAAGATCTTTTTATACTACCCGAAGACAATCAAGATCAAGAAGGAAATAATAAACCGTCATCACACCAACCCATATGTTCATTAAGGAAGCCGAAAATGTACATATTAGGAGATGAACAGGTATTAGGTCTTTCAGAAAAATTACTTCATTCAAGACAAGGCAAATGGAATGATAAATATAGTATCACGGCTTCTGTAAAGCCACATGCAACTTGTACAGATATCTTAACAAACGACGATAGCATTGTTAATGAACTTAAGAAAGATGACATAATCATTATAGGCGTCGGAAAAAATGATACAAATCCTTATACACTGTTTTCTGTAATGTGTAACATCCTTAGTAGGATTAAACAAAATAGAGTATACGTAATCAACATACTTTTTAACCCCCATTTAAGTGTTAATAGGCTAAATTATAACTTAAAATTGCTTACAAAAAATTATTCAAATTGCCATTTTATAGAAAGTAATCAGTCAAAGTGGAACACATTTTCATACTCACGAAATACACTTAAAATAATCGCACAAAGCATAAATATTGACGTAGATTATGTTGAATATAGAAAACAATTCATAACATCATACCAAAAAATTAAAGATAATATAAAAAACTCAAAACCAAAACTTCCTGATACAATTCTCCAAACGAGATATTAAAAGGGTACAATCCCGTATTACTTCTCAAAGCTAGACACTAAAACCGAAGTTATCCATGATATTGCCGAAAAACAACATAGAACATTTCGCAACTAAACCACCAACTATTGTAACCATATTTCATCAAAATATAGCAGGGATATTGGGTAAACAGGATGAATTTGCAATAGCTTTGTCGGATTTGAGGAGGGATCTAGGCGAAATACAAGTAATTTGTTTAACAGAAACGTTTATAAAACAGGGAACTGAATCAAACTTGAACATTCGTGGATATAAGTTGGCAGCTCACTACTCGCGAAATAACAAAGCCCGCGGCGGATCATGCATTCTTATAAAGCAATCACTCGACTATAAAATAGTAGATATAGTCAAACCTATTCCCTCTCATTTTGAATACTGTGGAATAGAAATCATTAACTACAATTTATTAATAATTTGCATTTATAGAAGTCCCCTTACAAAACCAGATATCTTTTTAAAAGAACTTGAACGACTTACAGATAAAATATCCAAATCAAATTTATCTAAAAAACGCGTATTGCTATGTGGGGACTGGAACATAGATCCTTTAAAGAGCGAAAATAAATATTCTATAGAACTTTTACAAATATTAGCAAATAATAATTTAACAAACCACATTCATAGTGCTACTAGAAAAAAATCTTGCTTAGATTTAATAGTAAGTAATTTGAAAGACATCACTGCTAAATTACATTGCCTAGCACTCTCAGACCACGAAACTGGTCAGAGTTTACAATTAAAAGTTGATCACGTATCGGAGAAATCTCAACAAAAATGGTCGGAAACGAGGAGAGACTATAGCAACGACAATATCCGAAAGTTCATTGAATGTTTATCTAGTTTAACTTTTACTGATGTCTACTCAGAAACAGATACAAATAATGCTTTCAATCTATTTTATGATAATATCATACTGTTCTATTCTCTTTGTTTTCCGGAAATCCAGATAAAAATTAATAACAAACCAATAAAAAATAAATGGTTGACAAGGAACCTTAAAAAGTGTTGCGTCAATAAAAGACGTCTATATTTACAATACCACTTGTCAATTTCAAATAAAAAGAAAAATAAGGAACCTTACAATAATTACTCCAAAATTCTTAAAAAATGTATACATTCAACTCAAACTATTGCAAATAAACGTTATATTACCACCTCAAAAAACACCTGCAAAGCTGCGTGGAGAATTATAAAAAATAATACAGAAAACATACCAAAGAAAACTAATATCACCTCAATAACATATAATAACGCTACTATAACTGAACCGAAAACAATCGCTGAAATGTTCAATAAATATTACATTAACAAAACAAATGAAGACAATAAGCAACTTGCAGCTCCTCCTTCTAATACACACATTCATCACAATATAAAAAGTATGTTCTTGCACCCTATCTCTGAAATGGATGTATACAAAACAATAATAAAACTCAAAAACACATCGGCGACTGGTTATGACAATTTACAAACAAAAATATTAAAAGCATGTGCTTCTATTGTTTGTAAGCCATTGGCTCATATAATTAACCTATCTTTTGTCCAAGGAGTATTTCCAAAGCGACTTAAATATTCTATTATAAGACCACTTCACAAAAAAGGACTTATCGATGATATGAGCAATTTCAGACCTATTACTCTTATACCAATATTGTCTAAAGTGTTTGAAGGATTAATGCGGGATAAACTTTACAAATTTATTGAAACTTTTCATATCCTTAATGATGATCAATATGGTTTTGATAAGAAAAGTTCTACTGTCTTGGCCTGCTTCTCTTTGATAAAATATATCACAGAAAGTCTTGACTTAAAAACTCCAATAACAGCTATATTTCTAGACATGTCGAAGGCTTTCGATTTTGTGAGTCATGAAATACTACTAAATAAACTTAACCGATACGGGGTAAGAGGCACAGCTGAAAAATGGATTAAGAGCTACTTAGAGGACAGAAAGCAATGTGTAGAAATTACCAGAATAGTAAATAATAAAAAGATAGTTTACAGGTCTGAATATAGTCGAAATAACTATGGGGTGCCACAAGGTAGTGTTTTAGGCCCCCTGTTATTTATACTATACATAAATGATCTACCTAATATTACATACCATAAAGCGATCATGTTCGCAGACGACACAACATTTTTATTTAAGCAAATAGTTAAAGAATCATACAACCAGGAGATAAATTTTGCATTACAACAAATAACTGAATGGCTTGATAAAAATAACCTTAATATAAATGTAAACAAGACAAAACTCATTCAATTCCAAACACATAATAGTACCCCTCCAAATTTAAAAGTGTTGTGTAAAGGTAACTTTATAAATTGTGTAGACACATCAAAGTTTCTGGGTATAGAAGTTGACAAATTCTGTAAATGGGATGCGCACACAAAAATAACTATATCCAAATTGAACAAATTTGTTTATGCAATAAAAAGATTAAGACAAGTAGCATCAATGGATATTGCACTTTCAGCATACCATGGATATGTATCATCAGTGCTACGATATGGCTTAGTTTTGTGGGGCAACTCCGTAAAGGCTGAAAGTGTATTTAAGCTACAAAAGAAATTTATTCGAGCTTTATGTGGCATTGGTCCTATGGAATCTTGTAAACGTCACTTTCAATCACTTAAAATACTTCCACTCCCTTGCTTATATATATTTGAAAACTGTATTTTCGTTATAAAACATTTGCATCTGTTTAAATGTAAAAAAGACACAGAATATAGTAGAACTAGACACAAAGATAGACTAGAAGTACCTTTACAGAGACTGCACTTACATTCTAATAATTCCTATTGCATGGCTGTTAAAATATACAATCATCTTCCAGATAGGTACCATAAACTAAATATCAATAACTTCAAAAGGGCATTATTTTCACTGCTATTAGAAAAACTTTATTACAAGGTACAGGATTACTTAAATGACCATATAACCTGATACCACTGCAAATGTGACATAAAGGGATGACTTTTAATGATGTATAGAAATATAATTAATATAATTGACAAATGTTTTAAATGAAATATATATTGTAACTGATTAATTAAATATACTCATTATAACAATACTCGTAAGCTGAAATTATAACTATGACCTAAGGATAATATAAACTATAGAAAGTAATTAACCATTATTAATAAGATTAAATCTTAAATTACAAAAATTTTAACATATGACTGTGAATGTAATGTAATGTAATTTAATTTAGCACCTAATTCCTACGCCAATTTTGGCAGAAGATGCTTGTACTAACCTAACTTGTACACCAACATTGTAACCATTTTCTAAGGATTAAATGATTCTGATTCTGATTCTGATTCTGAGCATAGAAAAACTTTTTTATATTCCGCACTGCTCTTCGCGTACAACACATACTGTTGATATTATAACCACAGATGGTACCAACTGATGGTATGCTGGAATTTTCAAAGCACAATCTATATACGTGTATGAGTTTGGTGGCGAGCTGAACTAATGTAACTGTTACAGGAAAATATTTAATATCGTTATTTTTTTATAAGAAAACCTCCAGAGTGAAATAAACAAGTACCCAAGGGATAAAAAAGCGACGACGTGTGAAGTGTTTTGAAGGTAACTTAGTCAGTTTACAAAGAAAGGTTTTATTTACCTTTTTGATAATGTATGCTTTGTCTGTAAGAAGTTTTCCTTTGAAATAGGGTTAGGATTAGCAACGCGCTAGTGATACTTTTGGTCTAACAAGTGCTAAAGAGACTACTTTTACAGTCACGCAGTTAAGATATTTGTCAATTATCATTTTAGAACTTAATTATATTAAAAAGGTACTTGGATTTCCTGACACTGACTGTGTCAGTTTAAAATAAGTAAGATCAATAATATATACCTACTTTGCAATAAAGAAATTTTCAGAGAAAATAGGCTCACCTTTTTTGTACTTTCTGAGATGATTTATACCGTCTTCCTTTCTTAAAAAATCTATGTTTCTAAAATCATACTCTCCCTTTGATGCCGATATATTTTTCCGCTGAAAAGAAAACAGTAATGTCTTACCGTCTTTTACCATACCACAGTCACACCATATTACAAAAAAATAAGCTGTTACTTAATAATGTCACTTGTCGTCACTGAAAGATACGTTAATAGTGTTTGCTGTGAATATTATCAAGGCGTCGTTAAATGAGGTGTTTACCAAAATATCTGGTTTGTATAGATATTTTATGAAAAGCTTTGTTTTTTTTTTTGCTAACATTTATGAAGTATTTTTAGTAACTAAAGAGCCTTCATTGGGAAACTTTGTGTGCTTTATTGATCGTTATCTGGCCAGGTTTATTCAAAGAAAAAATAAGAAAAAAACTGTGTATTTAAAAAATAAGGCAAAATTCTGAAGAAATAAAAATAAGCCATATAAATTTAATTATTATATGAATAAATTTTTAATAAATAGATTTTATTTGTGTAAATATGGTCTTGATTCCAAATTAATAACAAAGCATGTTATTATTTTTGCCTTAAAATTATGCGCATACTGGCGTGTAGAAAAAAATCGATTATTCATACCTATCGATCTATTATTAAGGCTCAATTCGTACCGAAAGCGGATGGCAAGTAGAGACGGCAAGAAATGGATAGGTGTAATAAATATTGTATGAGTATCCATGTTTTAATCAATATTTTATGTGTTATTTTTATACTTATTAGTTTTATTACACGTGCGTGAGTATCCGATACTCTTAAAAAAACCAGTCACGTAGTAGCGTGCTCCCGCTCGACTAGGTGCAAGCTGTTATCAGTACACCGCTCTCAGACACGCAAGCGACCATGCGACCTTTTCGAATTTTGATAATAAAGATAATTCCAGAAATCGATTTCGAACCGCCAGATTGAAATTCTTTTGAAATAAACTAGATGCTACTTATAAAAATAGGTATTTTTACGTGATTATTATTTATGTTATAGTTGGAGTGTGTATAAAAGCATGCTATTTAAAACAGTTAATATTAACAGGGTAAATTTAACACATCAAGTCGCCATTTCAAGCAAACTATAAAAATAAAATGTTTTCTTCTTTATATTTTGTAATATCATACAAACACTCATCATAACAAAGAGTTACACAGAGGCAATCATGAATTGTAAACAGAATAGTTTAATAGATCGCAACTGAGAGCAAGCAAATAAAGTTGAAATAAAGTTGGCTTCCACATTGGCAAGAAAGTAAAACGTTACATTAACGTTATTAGCAAACCGTTTCATTAACAAACTTATCAGACATCAAACTGAACATAGGTATTTATAATGTTCCAGGCAGTTTGCCTAACATCAACAATGCTATTATTATATTGATTCAGTACATACATACTCCAAAATAACTACAGTAAACCTTGAACCTATAACAGCGGATAATGTTCAATTCATCTATCAATATTGTGTGTGTACGACCCGACATAACAATGTATACTTGGTTCAAACAACTAGGTCAATACCTTACAAAATCTAATAGTTTCCATATGACGTTTGCAATCGACGGATAAATCACGATATAGATAAAGCAGGTATATCAATTTGGCCGGATGCCAGACTTTTTGTACCCGAAATGCATTGTGAATTGCAATCTCTAGAACGACTCAATGCATTTCTATAATTTAGATAATAAATAGATGTGAACAATTTCATCGAAAATGGATCAGAAGATTCATTGACACAGCTCTCCATTCAGAAGATACTTACGTGATGTGAATGTGTCATTTTAATTGCTATTAAATGCAATATGATTATAGGACATAACCACTTCATATTCTTCTGTCCTTGATACTAGAACTCCATGTAAACTGGGCATCTGAAAAACAAATCATAGTTTAAAACTCTATTCGAAATATACGTTTTTATTGCATACTAGTAAAATCCGGCAGACAACGTCCAACCTGTGTTTTATTAACCCTCCATCAAAAGTAAGTAGGAGTTACTTACTATATTTTAGATAAACATGACCGTCAAATAATAATAAGCTAATTAAAAAGTTGAAACACGATATCCTTAATTGCAACGCGGTTGCGAGAACGTTAGTATCTCTAATATTTAAAATATCAACGTTTTCATAACACTTTTATAATAAAGATACAAAACCCAATAGTTTGTTTTTTGTTTGTTCAGATTTTATTTTAAAAATTCTATTAAACCTTATTAAAAAAATTAAGAAATGTCACGTATTATAAATATATTTATCAAGGAATTTTCTCCAATTAACTGATATCAACGTTATTATGTGTATGGTGAAATATACGCAGAGCATGAAATTATTTTAATTATACCAGTCTCACGTAATTGTAAGGAAGGTACAGACTGTTCTTATTAAACTTCTATTAAACAAAAATTGGCTTTGTTATGAAATAATTTTCATAACAAAGCCAATGTTTGTCATAAATAGCTTTTTAGTTGAATAAATTTTGTCAAATGAAAATAAGTTGGCGTTCACCTGATCTTGTCTTTACTTAGGCTTTCTTAATTGATCCTTTCTACTTAGATAAGTAATATAGCTTTATTTAAGTAAACGAATTTCTATATTTAGTTAACGAATTACTACCCCGTACTCACAATTATATTTTACCTACTTGTAAATTCCTATAGATTAAATTTATTTTAATTTAATCCATTTAATTTAATTGCTTTATTTTTAGGAATTTAGTCCTGTGATCCGAAAAGGTTGAGGACTTCTTTTTTCCTCTTAAGCAGGAAGTTTTGAAAATTATGAAGAATTACCTATGCTAGTCTGTTCTCAGTATTTCTGTTGCCAGAAATCCAATTTGTTTTTAATCGGTACATGAGTACGAAAAAATCGGGATTTAGGGTTGCCAATCGGGACAGTAAACAAAAAACAAGGTGTTTTTAAATCAGGGTTTAATTTATTGCGTTTTAAACAACTAGTGCAAGTATAGTATTATATTACCTAAATTAAATATGTAGGTATTTATGTAGGTACACAAGTAATCAGCCTTGAGGGACTAGTAGAAATTATAAAATAAATTCCTACTTTAAGTGTAATTGACGCACTTCCGAAGAATAAAGTAAGTATTTATGTAAATTATTTATTTAGTTATTACCTACACTTCCGCGCACATTACACATCAGAATAAAACACTTTTTTACGGATTTTTGCGCATGTTTTATTTTATTTTTTATTTAATCCTGACGTTTCGACTCCTTTACAGGAGCCGTGATCACAGGATGACTAAGATGATGGTTGTCATGTATTTTCTACTACCTTCACAATATTTTAATCGGGCACGTTCCTAATTATTAAATTATTTTATATAAATCAAATTGTTTTATTTTTATTTTTACACCTTATTTAGTTATTTAATTAATTCTCACTACGATTACATTGTATCAGTCACAATCGATTAACTGTGGGCTCTCATACATCGGGCAAACAAAGAGAAGTATAGGGACGCGCATTAAAGAACACGTAGCTGACATGAAACATAGGCGCGATAATAGGTCTGCAGTGTGTGAGCATGCTTTTGAGGGGCCAAACCACTATATTCGTTTCGATAAACCACAAATTCTCGCTAGAGAACAAAGATTTGTTCCTAGGATGCTACGCGAGGCTATTGAAATTAGGAAACATCCTAATTTCAATAGAGACGAAGGTTGGAGCGTTCCACCTGCTTGGGACCCCATAATTAATAAATTAATACCTACAAAAACACTCACTGCAAGACCTGATGATGTAGTTAGCTCTTTTTGCAAATAATTAAACAGTAAGATGGAGGTCGGTCCCCCTGCCCGAGTTTCTTTCGCCAGTTCTTCTCGGAAGGCCCTCCCAATTTCCGAACTGGTAGTAGACTCAGTAGTATACAATGTAATCGTAGTGACAATTAATTAAATAACTAAATAATGTGTAAAAATAAAACAATTTGATTTATATAAAATAATTTAATAATTAGGAACGTGCCCGATTAAAATATTGTGAAGGTAGTAGAAAATACATGACAACCATCATCTTAGTCATCCTGTGATCACGGCTCCTGTAAAGGAGTCGAAACGTCAGGATTAAATAAAAAATAAAATAAAACATGCGCAAAAATCCGTAAAAAAGTGTTTTATTCTGATAAATTATTTATTTTTAATTAAAATAATATTTTTATCTTTGCCGCCTTTAGAATGCCCTTGATTTTTGTAACATAGTTATAAAATTCATTGCAAATCATATTAAAATTGGTTTTAATTTGAATTTCTGCTTTCACTTGCTCGAGTGTCAAACGGTTTCGCCTCTCAGACCAAATTAAGTTAGCCTGATAAAATATCCTTTCTGTAGTTGCGTTTGATGCTGAAATTGAAGCCATAAAAAAAAATATTTTTTGAAGATTTACTAAGTCTTGATTGTCTTTAAAAATGTTGTGCCTTTTTTGTTTTTTTTTTTTCATTTTTGATTTATCGGCACATTTAGCCTCCCGATCAGGTACGCGTCCCCAGACCCCTGAAAATCGGGACGTCCCACGCAAATCGGGACACATGGCAAAGACTAGTTGCCACCCTCACCTTTTTTAAACCATGCAATGCTTTGATACGTTTTTAGCTGTCTATCTAATTTATCTAATTATATATAATTATCAAATTAAGTTTTACATAGGTAATACAGAAAATCCAATGTTTTAATAAAAATG